>VBSM01003044.1:10456448-10491630 GCA_008086735.1 Cheirogaleus medius
CCTGCTAGGGCTTATTTTATGAGTAGGTCTTATTTTCGGGGAAACATGGTAGCTGTGACTACAGGCACTTACCACCATGCCTGGTTGATTTTTAAATTTTTTTTAGAGGTGGGGTCTCTCTATGTTGTCCAGGCTGGTCTCAAACTCCTGACCTCAAGCGATCCTCCTGCCTCAGCCTACAAAAGTACCAGATTACAGGCATGAGCCACTGTAGCTGGCCTGAGTATCTTTTCTGATATTTATTGTCTTTTCAGGTTTCCTTCCCTGTGAATTCTCTGCTCATATCATTTGCCCCCATTCTGTTAGGTTGTTTGTTGACTTTGTTGGGTATGTATGTTGCTTATCCCTTCTCTGTTCTCTTTACTTATGTTTTTTGAGAGCAACTCATGCAGCTGAATTTGGCTTGATTTTTTTTGAAGGTTTGCACCAATAGTTATAAGTCTCAATGGCTTAAATTTTTCTTTTATATTATCCTTTGTGTCAAGGTGATACATTACTTATGCAATGAGTTCAGCCGTAGTCCTCTTTTTTCTATTCTGTGAAAAAGTTTGTTTGAGATGATCTCTTCCTTGAATGTTTGCTATAAACTCACCTGTAAAACCATCTGGGCCTAGTGTTTTTGGTATTTAGTGATTGATTGATTGATTTATTGGCGGGGGTGATAGGTAGAGTTATACTATTTCTTTTATGGTTATGGACCTATTCAAGGTTTTTATTCCTGAGTATATTTTGATATTGCATTTTTTTCTGTGAGATTGTTTATTTATGTAGTGTTTTCAAATTTATTATCAAATGTTATTCCTAGTATTTTCATACTCTGTAAGTTTCTACCATATGTATAAGTTATTTTTAAATTCCTGGTATTTGTGCCTTCTCTCTTGTCCTGATCTATTCCGTTTTGTTGGTTCTGTTTATTATTTATTTTCTTTTTCCTTAATTTCTTCTCTTTATAATTCTAATTCTTTGGGTGTACTCTGTTTTATTTTCAGAGTTCTCAAATTAGATGCATAGCTCATAAATTTTCAGTCTTTTCTAATATATGCATTTAAGACTATAAAATATTCAGTGAGATCTGGTTGTATCCTAAACATTTGGATATGTCATGTATTTATTGTTCAGTTTATCCATTATGATTTTTTAAACTGTGAATTATTTAGTAAATTTAAAATTTTTCAAATGTATTGAAGGTTTTTGGTTTATATTTTTCTTTTTCTTTTTCTTTTCCTTTTTTTTTAAGACATGGTCTTGCTTTGTGGTCTGGGCATGAGGGCAGTGTCTTGATTATAGCTCACTGCAACCTCAGACTCCTGGGCTCAAGCAATCCTCCTGCCTCAACCTTCAGGGCAGCTGGGATTAGAGGCGCATGCTACCACGCTTGGCTTATTTTTCTATTTTTCTGTAGAGACTGGGTCTTGCTGTATTGCTCAGGCTGGTCTCCAACTCCTGATCTCAAGTGGTCCTCCCTCCTCAGCCTCCTGGAGTATTAGGTTTGCAGGCGTGAGCCATGATTTTTAGTTGTATTGCATTGTACTCAGAACGTGCTGTACATCATATTGATTCCTTGGTATTTTCTGAGATTTGCTTTGTGGTCTCCTAATTGGCCATTTACAAAAATTAATGTTTAATGTGTGCTTGAAAAAAATGTGTTTTAAAATGTTGACTACAAAGCTAAATATATATCTATTAGATCAAAATTGTTAATTTTGTTACAATGTTTATTTTTTGCTCTGAGTATTCTCCATAACAAAAATTCTTTTAAAATCTTCTGTATTCGTATTAATTTTGTCTGCTTGATCTCTTAAATCTTTATTGAAATTTCTTAAGATCATGGCTTTGTCAGTTTCTTCTTAGAGTTCTGTCAACTTTTGCTTTAATTATTTTGAAGCTATGTAGTTATAGCTACATAGTTGAAGTTTATAGAGACAATGTAACTTTCCAGTGAATTGTTTCTTTAAATCTTGGGTAGTGACATTAATCTTCAGTAATGCATTTCACCTTAAAGTCTATTTGTTCTGGTATTTATTTAGCGACTAGGGATATATTTTAATATGCCCCCCACCTTTAGTTGCCTTTTAATTTCCTCTTTCTATGGGATTGAATGAGCTTTTTAATTCCAGTGCCACTGCCCCCTCCTGCCTTTTGGAAGTCATACATTTTCTTTCCTTTTAGTGTTTGCCCTTAATTTTAACATGCCTAAATGACTTCAAGTCTAAAATTAGTCAAGTTTCCTGCTTTTCTCTAGAGAAGGGCTCTGAAACCTTTGAACTCAGATCATATGCCTTTTACCTTACATGTTATTGTTTTCTAATATTTTATTCCTGCCTTGTTTTTTTCTGTACTGCAATTAATCATTAATACTAAGGTTTTACATAGTCAGTACTTATTTGTATTTACCATATTTACTGCCTCCTCCCTTTTTCTCACTGTTGTTTTGGTATCTTAATCCTTTCTTCTAGTTCACTTTCTTTTTCTGAAATGAATCCTTGAACTTAATTCTTTGAAATTAATTTTGAAATTCTTTGAGATAAACCCAAGAATTTAATTCTTTGAACAAAGGTCAATATATGGTAAATTCTGTCTCTTTTTGTCTAAAATGTCTTTGTTTGCTTTTTTTGGTCATCACTCTTGAATGATAGTGTATCTGGGTATAGAATGCAAGGGTTGTTTTTCTTAACATTTTCAAGATATTTTCCCATTTCTCTATTTCTACAATCGCTTTTAAGAAGTCTGCTCACAGTTAGATTACTCTGTAGGTAATCTGTCTTTTTTCTGTGGTTGCTTCTGAGATTTTCTTTGTTTTAGGTATTTTAAGTTACACTAGGCTGTGACTAGATAGGTCATTATTTTCACTTACACTATCTGGGATTTGTACCTCTTGAATCTAAAGGCTTATGCATTTGAGCAATAGAACATTACCTGGGGTGTTAGCTCCAGGGGTGCAAGTGAAATGTCTCTCTCATATGGCTTTTGTGGGAATGCAATAAGAGAATTACGTAAAACCACCTGGCTTAAGCTTAGTAGCTGTTCCTTCTTTAAGGAGAGACACCATCAGAGCTGTGGTATAGTGGATTCCAGCATTTGTTCAATTTTGGGTAACATTTATTATTGAGCATTTTAAGTGCTGAGATGGTACCAAATACTTTACCTTCATTATCTCATTTAGTCTTCATATCAACTCTTAAAGAATGAACTGCTAGCATTCTAGTTTTACAGAGGGAGAACCAGGGTTGAGAGGTGGAGTCATCTGGCCAGGACCTCCACAGCTAGAGAATGGCAGAGCTGTGCCCCAGCCTGGGCCGTCTGCTTGTCAACCGCTGGTGCTTCACTGCCTGTGAATGACCCACATGGCTCCTCCTTATTAAATCACTTAGATTCCATTTAATATGGTGTTCATTGACATTTTCTTTTTTTAAGTCCCTTTTTGGTGAGGGATTTCAGGATATGAAAGCTGGGTTTAATTAGTTTTGCAAGGGAAAAGGGGAGGCTGTGAAGAAGCCTAGGCCTGTGGTCTAGACAGGCCCATCTTCAGGTCTCAACTTAGAATTCACTTTTTCAGCAGAAAACCTTCCCAAGGACTATGACCCCACAAGCCTGGTTGAGGGCCCTTCTTCTGTGTCCTCTGCCCCTGTGCCTGTCCTCATGGAGCATGTTTCATGCTGCACTGTCATCGGTGTTTAAATGTCTCTCTCTGTCTCTCTCTCCCATTGCACTCCACACTCAGCCAGGGCAGGACTGCCCTGTTCATGTCTGTATCTCCAGAACTCAGCACAGTGTCTGGCCCTAAAAGTTCACAAATAACACATATTTGTTAATTCTTAATGATTGGAGTTAATTATTATATCAGAAGAACTAATGACAATTTTTAATTGAGTATTTATTATATTCCAGGTACTATAATTAAATTTTTTATATGCCTTACGCAGATAATTGTAATACTGTATTATGATTTACCTAAAAACATTCTCTCATTTGGTTCTCATAGTAATCCTAGGAGGCAGTATTATTGTTACCTATTTTACAGATGATGAGCTGCAGCTTAGAGAGATTACATGACTTGTGTAAGGTTTTATGCTGTTTAATCAGTAAAGCCTGAATTTGAACCCACATCTGTCTGATTCCAGAGCCTCTGGTCTTTGCACTTTAGTGTACTGCTTCTCTGGAGATTTTTTAAGTCAAGTCAAATTAGAAAAATCATAGAATTTACTGATCTTGAAAAATTGCCAAGAGGCCTGCCCAGCTTTAGAATGATTTGCCATACTAAGAGAGCAACGATGACAAAAAATGGATTCAGTTATACATTGCAGTGATTCCTTTTTGTGCACTTGCTCTTAGAGCATATACAACCTCAGCATAAACGCATTAATCTGTTTAGAAAACGACATAGCTTTTATCCACATGTTGTTACATCAGCAGGTGTCTCGGTTGACACAAAATTGGCCTGATAAGCTGGGTTGGCTTGTTAGATACAAATATGTAACATAAGCAAATTATGGTGGCTATTTATGACCAACATTACACATTTTATTCTTAACGAGATGTGGAACTGGCTAAATGGGTGAGGTCTAAGTTGGTGTTAATTAGACTGTCTGGCATTTCTGCTGAGTGAAGGCAGTGGAGAGACTGAGGCATTAGCCCCTAAGCAATAACTGAAGCTTTTCTTTTTGTAACTTTTTTTTTTTTTTTACTTTAACAGTGCCATCCATTTCCAGAACTATTAACTTGTATATTCCAGGATATTGTCTTATTGTATTGAGAGGTGTATTTCACATTTTTGAATACCAAGGTTTAGGGTTTCTTCAGTTTGTTTGTTTCTTTATGCAGTAAAAACATCCCTATAATTTATAATTTGGCTATTTTAGAATTATATTTTGATAAAAAGACTTGTATTCTCTTTTGCTATGTCTGTTAAGGCAGTTGATTAAATAAAATCTTTGTGGTTATAGAAATGTGGATCCTTGTAATTTGATGGAGTGTCCTTGGTAGTAGCTTTTTCTAGAAATGAAAGTTTACAGTCTTACTAGTTGTCATCGACTAATACAAATGTCATCATATGCAGACAGTTGAGAGCTTTGAGTAGAGGTATAAAGGAGAAATGGGCCTGAGAAAACATTTAAAGTCTATGATGTTGATGCTACATAATAGGTTTGTTTCTGTCTTCTTTCAGACTGGTCGAATTGACAAATCCTACCCTACAGTATGTGGCCACACAGGACCAGTGCTGGACATAGACTGGTGCCCACATAACGATCAGGTCATTGCCAGCGGTTCAGAGGACTGCACAGTTATGGTAAGCTCCCCGTGTGTTGCATGCATATAGGCCAGGCCAGCGAGGTTCACCTGCTGCTTTCAGAAGTGTGTGTGTGTGT
Organism: Cheirogaleus medius; assembly: GCA_008086735.1. Classification (NCBI taxonomy): domain Eukaryota; kingdom Metazoa; phylum Chordata; class Mammalia; order Primates; family Cheirogaleidae; genus Cheirogaleus; species Cheirogaleus medius. Next base: position 10,461,815 of record VBSM01003044.1, read on the forward strand.
GTGTGTATGTACACAGGCTTGAAAAGCAGACAGTCTTTGCAGTTTTGACTGTCCATTGGATTATATAGGAATTTAGCTACATTAAAGTTTAACTCCAGATAAGCCTTTTATAAGCCCTTATATCAGAGGGTTGTGCTGTATTGTCTTTCTTCTTCTTTTGTGTATATATGTGTATGTACTTACTGACAGTTGATATCTACTCTGTAGAATGATTTTTAGGGAAAGTAAAATGACTTTCCAGTAATTCTGTGAATACTGTTTGACCATATGACCTCCCCAGGAAAGGAGAGGAAAAACTGCTGGCACAAACTGTATATGACGGTGAAGATGCCAAAAGGGACATGTAACAGGTATTAAGAGATAGTAAGATTTTTGGCAAGTGCTTATTTCCAAGATAATGTCAAATAATGTCTAGTGGAACCTGGTTAAGAAAGTCTTTTTCATGAAGATACACGAACAAAAAACTGGAAAGGTAAAATAAGTTCTTTACATTTCCTTGTTTAGATGCCAAAAGTAGGTTATATATGAAACCAGGCTTTGGAGTACCTTTTAATGTAAGGCTTTTGTTCTTGATTATGATCTTTAGCTTTAACATGTGATTATTGGTTTGGATCAGTATTTAATACTAGCCAAAATATGTTGAAAAGGTTAGGCGTGAGCATAGACGAGAGTGTTGCTGCCCTGAGAATAAGTGAAGATAGTCCCTAATTAATTTGCAAGTAGTCTCACACATGACAGGTAGGGAGCTTGGAGAACCATGCTACTTTTAGTTTCCTCTTCATTGTGTGTAGACTGAAACATTGTTTGGAAGGCTTTATTAATTAAAATTATTTTACATAAACTCAAATTAAGTCCTAAACTGTGTCATTTAAACATTTACCCACTTTTCCTCATGGGCTTTTGGCTGAGGATGTCTCCTCCTGTGATCTCATAGTTTTGGCAGCCAAAGCATATTAAAGAAATATGCTGCTGTTAAAAGGAATTGTTCTGTTTAATGTGCTTTGCTAAATTGACCATTTTAATGGCTGCAGATACATTTTGCTTAGGGAAAGGAATATTATTTAGACCTGATGCCAAAATCTTAAAGTGAGAATCTTTACCTCTTCTAAGAGGCAGGTTTGACCCATCTCTTGCTCCCCGCCCCCCGTCTCTAGTATTACTGATCATGTTATCCTTTTTTTAAAAAAAAACTTTTGTATTATAAAACACACAGAAAAACACACCAAATTGTTAAGTGAAAAAGTGAATTAAGTGAGTTAAATGATTTGTTACAGAGTGAACACCCTGTGAACTGCCCCTTCCAGGTCAAGAAATAGAACTTTCCCAGCCCCAGACTTTTCCATGTGCCCCATCCCAGTCGCAACTCCCTTCCTCCCTCTAAAGGTACCGTGTTTCCCCGAAAATAAGACCTACCCATAAAATAAGCCCTGGCAGGATTTCTAAGCATTTGCGCAATATAAGCCCTACCCTGAAAATAAGACCTAATGATGGGGCGTGGCTATGCACCATATCTGCACAACCCATGCATTTTGTCTCAGAGCGGTAAAGAAGAGGAGCAGCCCTTCTCATCTGCCCCCTTCTAACAGCTGCTATCCCAGAGGTGACCGGAAAGGTGCGGGCAGCGCCACCAACAAGGTCGGCTCCCCCTGTCAGGTCCCGGCCATCCTGTGTGTGCTGCAAGCTGAGGCTTTGAGGGGAAAATAACATCCCCTGAAAATAAGCCCTAGTGTGTCTTCTTGAGGAAAAATAAATATAAGACCCTGTCTTATTTTCGGGGAAACACAGTAACCACTGTCCTGACTTTTGTGATACTCATTTCCTTGCCTTTCTTTGTGATGTTAATCAATCACTCAAGGGTGCATCTCTAGACACTCTACCTTAGTCTTGCCAGTTTTGTTTTTTTGTTTTTTTTTTTTGAGACAGAGTCTCACTCTGTTGCCCAGGCTAGAGTGAGTGCCGTGGCGTCAGCCTAGCTCACAGCAACCTCAAACTCCTGGGCTCAAGCAATCCTTCTACCTCAGCCTCCCGAGTAGCTGGGACTACAGGCATGCACCACCATGCCCGGCTAATTTTTTCTATATATTTTTAGTTGGCCAATTAATTTATTTCTATTTTTAGTAGAGACGGGGTCTCACTCTTGATCAGGCTGGTTTTGAACTCCTGACCTTGAGCGATCCGCCCGCCTCGGCCTCCCAGAGTGCTAGGATTACAGGCGTGAGCCACTGCGCCCGGCCTAGTCTTGCCAATTTTAAAAACTTTATACATTGTCTTTTAAGTCTCTTAATCTATAGGTTCCTCCTCCATCACTTTCTTTTCCTTCCAATGTATCTGTTGAAAAGCCCTGACCTCTGACTTGTACTTTTCAACCATCTGCATTTTACTTATTACACCTTCATGGTGCAGTTCCACATGCTTCTCTGTCCCCAAATTTCTTCTAAATTGGCAGCTGGATCCCAAAATGTGGTCAGATTCAGGTTCTATCCATTTAACAAGACTATATGGCTAGCATTAATTTCTTCCATCAGGAGGCACGAGATGTCATGATGTCTGGTTTTTGGTCTTTTTTGATTTGTGCAGCTATTTGGTGCTTAATGCCTAGGTTCTGTAATTCATTAGGGGTTGTAAAATGGTGATAGTAAATTCTGTCATTTTGTTTGCAATTTCTAGCTGGTAAAATTTTATAAGATGACGTTTCCTCTTGATTACTATTAATATTTAGTTACTCAGTAAGCATAGTTCATTTAGGAAAGCAGGTTAAATGCTTGATTCTTTCCTTTTATTTACCCAGTTTTCAAGATAATGAATTGGTTCTCTGTCATCCTCAGAAGATGATGAATTAGGTTTTTGCCCTTTCATTTGGAACATATGGATGTGGACATAGTTGATGGGTTACAGTCCATGAAAGCTCAGAATGCCAATGGAACCTCTTCAAGGTTCCTGAGTTCCTTAGAAATGACCTTTGTAGTCTTTAATAGCTTTCTTGCTGTCCAGTATGTTAAGATGTTTCAGGCTCATGTTGGATATCTCTGCCCAGACTGTTTCTTTCAGAATTAGCTATTTCTTTCAGAAGTCCTGCTTTCTTTTCATGGAAAATTATATTTCTAGGTCACAGTCTAGGTGCTGGGGATGGTCATTATTACCATGGTGATCATTATTTTTAATGGTCAAGTAAATGAGGCTAGAAATTACATATATATTTAAAGATATAATACCTGGTGATTTCATTCTAATTTCCATTCAAATTCAGAATACAGACATACCTGTAGAATACAGACATACCGCAGAGACATTATGGGTTAGGTTCCAGACCACAACAATAAAGCAAGTCACAAATAAGAATACATATGAGAGTTATGTTTACACTAAACTGTAGTCTATTAGTGTGCAATAGCATTATGTCTAAAAAGGTATGTACATGCCTTAATTAAAAAATACTTTATTGCCTAAAAATGCTAATGATCATCTGAGCCTTCAGTGAGTCCCATACTTTTTTCTGGCAGAGGGTCTCAACCTTGATGTCGATTGCTACTGTCTGATCAGGGTGGAGGTTGCCGAAGATTGGGGTGGCTGTGGTAATTTCTTAAATTAAGACAGCAGTGGAGTTCGCTACATCGATTGACTTTTCCTTTCCAGAAAGACTTCTCTGAAGCATGTGATGCTGTTCAGTAGCATTTTACCCATAGTAGCACTTCTTTGAAAATTGGAGTCAATTCTCTCTCACCCTGCTACTACTTTATCAACTAAATTTATGTAATGTTCTAAATCTTTTGTTGTCATTTCAACAGTGTTTACAGCATCTTCACCAGGAATAGATTCCGTCTCAAGAAACCACTTTCTTTGCTCATCCATAAGAAGCAACTCCTCATCAATTCAGGTTTTATCATGAGATTACAGCAATTTAGTCACATCTTTGGGGTTCACTTCCAATTCTAATTCTCTGGTTGTTTCTGCCACATCTGCAGTTAATTCGTTCACTGGAGTCTTGAACCCCTCAAAGTCATCCATAAGGGTTGGAATCAACTTTTTCCAAATTCCTGTGAATGTAGATAATTTGACCTCCTCCCATGAATCATGAATGTTCTTAATATCATCTGGAGTGGTGAATCCTTTCCAGAAGGTTTTCAGTTTACTTTGCCCAGATCCATCAGGGGAATCACTGTCTATGACAGCTGTAGCCTTATGGAATATATTTCTTAAATAATAAGACTGGAAAGTTGAAATTACTCCTTGATCCATGGGCTGCAGAATTGATGTTGTATTTGCAGGCATGAAACAACCTTAATCTCCTTATACATCTCCATCAGAGCTCGTGGATGAGCAGGAGCATTGTCAGTGAGAAGTAACACTTTGAAAGGAATCTTTTTTCTGAGCAGTAGGTTTCAACAGTGGGCTTGAAATATTCAGTAAACCATGCTGCAAACAGATTTACTGTCATCAGGCTTTGTCGTTCCATTTCTAGAGTACAAGCAGAGTAGATTTAGCATAGTGTTTTTTTGTTTTTGTTTTGGAGGGGTTCTTTGAGACAGAGTCTTGCTATGTTGCTCAATATGGTCATGAGCTCCTGGACTCAAGTGATCCTCCTGGTCAGCCTTTGGAGTAGCTGGGACTATGGCTAGATTTAACGCAATTCTTAAAGGTCTTAGGATTTTCAGCATGGTAAATGAGCATTGGCTTCAACTTAAAGTCACCAGCTGTATTAGCTCCTAACAGGAGAATCAGCCTGTCCTTTGAGGCTTTGAAGCCAGGCATGGACTTCTCCTCTCTAGTTATGAAAGTCCTAGATGTCATCTTCCGATATAAGGTTGTTGTGTCTACATTGAAAATCTGTTGTTTAGTGTAGCCACCTTCATCTATGATCTTAGCTAGATCTTCTGGATAATTCACTGCAGCTTCTACATCATCATTTGCTACTTCACCTTGCACTTATATGTTATGGAAATGGCTTCTCCTTAAATCATTAATCAACCTCTTCTAGCTTCAAGCTCTTCTTCTGCAGCTTCCTCACCTCTCTCAGCCTTCATAGAGTTGAAGAGAGTTGGGGCCTTGCTCTGAATTAGGCTTTGGCTTACGGGATTCTTACAGCTGGTTTGATCGGTCTGTCCAGACCACTAAATTATTTCTTCATATCAGTAATAAGGCTGTGTTTCACTTTCTTATATGTTTACTGAAGTAGCACTCTTAATTTCCTTAAAGAACGATTTCTTTGTATTAATGACGTGGCTGTCTTTTTGGCACAAGAGGCCTAGCTTTTGGCCTATTTTGGCTTTTGACATTGCCTTGCTCACTAAGCTTAATCATTTCTAGCTTTTGATTTAAAGTGAGAAACATGTAACTGTTTCTTTCACTTGAACACTTAAAGGCTATTTTAGGGTTACTAATTTGCCTAATTTCAATATTGTTGTGTCTCAGGGAATAAGGAGGCCCAAGGAGAGGGAAGAGAACTGGGGGAATAGCTGGTTGGTGGAGCGGTCAGAACACACACATTTATTGATTTTTTGCCATGTTATATGGATGTAGTTTGTGGCACCCCCAAATAATTACAATAGTAACATCAAAGATTACTGATCACAGATCTTCATAACAGATACAATAATAATGAAAAATGTGAAATATAATGAGAATTACCACGATTGACCCAGAAATACGAAGTGATCACATGCTATTGGGAAAAATGGTACCAAGAGACTTACTTGATGCAGAGATGCTACAGACCTTCAATTTGTAAAAAAAAAAATGCAGTATCTGTGAAGCATGATAAAGTGAAACACAATGAAATGACATATGCCTGTATGTACCTAACCTCTTTGCTGTTACATCTCTGTCTCCTTCCTTCCACACTGAGAATCCTGGTTCTCAGGGATGCAGAGGATGAATTAAAATATCCTGATTTATCTCGTTTGCTTTATCGCATTATACGTACAATAATCTCAGAGTGAAAATACTACCATCACCGCCAATTATGATTACTGAAAATAGTTTTTAAGAAACCAGACAACTATTTAGTCCATGCTGTCTCTAGTCTCCCTCCATTTAAAAATGGTATATGTGTACTTTAGTTTCCATATCACATAGCCATTACCTTCAGCAATCTCTCCTGTCTAAGTTCTATAAGAAACTATACTTAGTTTTTATGTCAGTTCCTCGCCCATCATTTGAATCATCTGAAGCTTATTTTCTGGTAGATTCCCCAGGAAAGGGTCATGGAAACAGTATTCTCAGAGTTCTTTTATAGTGATAATCACTTGTCTGTGATACTTGGAAGTGAGTTTCTCTGGATATCTAAAGTTTTTTCTTTGAGAACCTAAATATATATTACTCTATTTTCCTTTCAATATATATTTTCAAGTCTTTTTTTGCGGAGCAGAGGGAGTTTTCTTGAATTATAGTTTTTAGTATTTGTTCTGTTTTCTTTTTTTGGTTTTCTTCATCAGGGACTCCTGTTATCCATGTGCTTCATCTTCATCACTCTCTTCCAGTATTTGTCAGTTTCTCTCCACACCTTTTTCTTGTTCATTTTTTTAGACTTAATTTTTTTTTTTTTGCTTTTTGCCTTTTTTTCTTTGCTTCAATTAGTTCTTGTGTCCTTTCTTGATTAGTCTTCATTTCTAAAGTGATTTTTCTTTTATTTACAATTTTTTCTTGATTTCTGCCACTTTATTTTGAGTTTTTCAAGGTCTGATTTATAATGTTTTGTGTCTTAACATTGTTATCTTAGTGGTCTTCTATCTCATTTTGAAATAGTATATTATAATTTTTATCTCCTTTGGACATATCTGTTTAGCATTCTTATATCATCTGTAGGACTATCATTCTGTTCCTTATTCTCTTTTGTTTCTTATAGTAATTTGGGGATTTGGTGCTTTTTTTTTGTTTGTTTATTTTTGTGTGACTTTAGATTTCCCGAGCCTTTTAGAAGGTGGCTTTGTTCAGATAGCTGTTGTAACTTCTCAGAGCCCTCTCTTCTGTCATCTCCAGGGTGGCTTGCTTTTTGAGATTGCCTGACCTGCTTTTATTTGGACTTTCTCATTCCTTTGTCCGTCTTATTTCTATCCTGCTCCAATTTGATTCCATTCCCTAGAGTTTCTCCTCAGTGTAGGGCCTGTCCTGGAAGGGATCCCTCTCTGGGTGGTTTGGAGAGTACTGGGTGTAGATTGCTTCCGCCCCTCCAGACCTTTTATTTCAGGCCCCCTGGCTCAGCAGCTATTGGAGAGGGCAAAACCCGTCCCAGTTTCTACTGCCGGACTCAAATTGGCCTGCTGTTCTAAGGTCTGCCAGGTTCCCCTGGCACCTGAGGCCTTACAGGTGTAGATCATGTGGCTGTTGGTTTGACTCCACCCACTTGTATTTTGGGGTTATCCCTAGTTTTTTTATAAATACTGTCTCTGGGTTTTTTTGTTTTGTTTGTTTTATTATCTGCTTGCTCTGTGTTTCTATAGAGGGACTTGGGAAAAATCCCAAAACTATGCTGCCACCAAGATCACCATTTTCTCTGAATCCTCTAATATTGCCCCTTTATTGGTACTGCTGGAGAGACTGTTTCATAAATTAAATATTGCTTTGGGATAAATCCTTCTAATTTGTTTTAAACCTTTAAGTATGGAACTGATATTTAAATCACTCTTTAATCATTTAATGTCCCCCAAATCATATGTTATTATTGGGGTAATTGAAGCTTTTATAGCTTAGCAGTTGAAATGAAAGTTTAAAGAAATATTTGATCTTCTCCTATCCTACCTGCTTCTTAATACCTTATTTTCCACTTTACTCTCCTAAAGGTAAAAGAACACTATAGGATAGATCAAATGGTTTCAAACAACACCTTTTCCCCCCCTCAAACAGAAAAGCTCTCTGTAGTTTCTTAAGCCCAGGTTAAGTAGCAGCTCATGGTAGTAGCTCATGAGCTGCAAATAGTATAGTGTAACAAGGCCTAGTTTTAGTAGAGGGAGGATACCAAGAAGAGCCCCAGACTAGGAGTTCTGAGCACATGCAGGTCCCTGAAACGCTCTCAGCCTCAATGCCTATTATAGAAAATGGAAGTATAATAGTAATGCCTATTGAGAGGAGGAAAAGGAAGCTATAAATGTAGAATGAGCTATATTTTGCAATGGGTTTTGATGTGTACCTATAGTAGATTCATAGCAGCAAGATTACCTTTAACAGATATTTGGTAGAAAAATATAGTAGAACCAGTTTATGAAGTGAACTGTAAAAGGGATAAAATTAGCTTTTAAAAAATTGCTTTTTGTGTTACTTATAGCGTAAATCCATTAAGTACTAAGCATTTAAGCATTGATTTGTTAATTTTGTGAGCACTGATTCTGTGACAGTGATGTCTCTTTGCAGTTTTAGGAGAGGGAATACCAGTCTTAAGGTACATTCCTCCATCTTTTAGAGGTGGCTTCTTGAAGCAGCCTAAAAGTAAATTATATCGAGACAGTTTACCTTTCATGTACTGCTTTTTGAAGCAATGATTCATACCAGCAAACAGCAGTTATATAAATCCTACTCCCAGAAACTACACTCTGCTCCTAGGTTTTCTAAATTTTTTGGTTCTTTTCTTCAACAGTATCTTCACATAGAGAGTTTTAGGATTGTGGCTACTTATGTATTTTACTTGGGGAAATTTTAGCTCTAAGAAAATAATAGTGCTTTAAATAATACAAAGAACAGCCAAATTAAGTTTTGTGGATGATGTTGATTCAACATTATTCCTTATCTGCAGGGTAGTAATCAAACACAAATGCAAAAAATGGCTAATTTAAACAATGGGATTGCATAATTGTTTCTTCCAGAGCCTGGGAGATGGAAAGATCTTGCAGACGTGATTGTCTTAATTGTCTCCAGTATATATATGGCCTGAGTGGTCCCAAATTATTAAGTTTAAATGGATACTTTGCCCCTTCTTCCAAATTGGCTTCATTCTTCTGCAGAAATCAACAACAATAAACTCCGTATCTTATTCATTTTTGCTTCCATCATAAATTTGCCTAATTTTTCAGGGTTTTTCAGTTAAAAATGAAAAAAGCCCTGCTAAACAAATTTAAAAAGAGCTGTAATACTTCCTAATGTAGTTTTTGCCATGAAATAAAAAATGGAAGTGATGTGTGGTTCCTCCCAGTCATTCAGCAGGGAGCCTCATATTATTTCCATTTGTACAGATTGTGTCTGGGCCATTTGCCAGTGAATATTATAACCTTGGCAGATCTAAACCCAACACTCAGTTCTCAATTTTCCCAAACCTTGTGTTGCTCTTGGTGTCATGGTTCATTTGGGAATGTCCTGACATCCTACATGCCACCCCGTGGGGTTATTGGGTCAGTGTTTCTGTAGGGGATTGTGCTACTCTGCAGCTGCTACCCAATCTGTAAGCCTCTTCCTGTCTCTTAAGATCATCACTTTCCTTTATTTTCCCTTTGGAATTGGTTTCCTTAGCATTTAAAAAATATGGCCTTTGGGGAGAATAGCCCTTTTTATGGCTGTAACTCTAGTGCCTAACCCAGTAGCAAGTTCACGATGGATGATTAAAATAGGAAAGCAGTGTCTGGAAACACTTAGTGTGTGCTTTAAATTTGCACTGTATTTGAAAAATAAAACTATTAAACTAATTGTACTTTAAATCACTACTTGAAAGAAACCCAAGTTTCTTAATTTTCCTCTCTTTTTTTCTTGTTGGAAATGTTCTCCTGAGCTGTCCTTTTTTCCCTATCCAGAGTTTCACATGTGAAAAGAATGCCAGTGATACAGTAGTTCTGAACATGTGCTTAAAGTTGTTTCTTTCCTGAACCACAATGGGTTTTCACTGATTTATTCACTTTTTCACCTGGGAGCCCTTGGGACTGATTGCATTTTTGTCCTTTCTTTCAAAACAAAACAAAACATTGCCATAGTAATGTCTTGTCCACATAGAAAATTTTAGGAGCACACATCTTTATTTGACAATTAAAAAAAAAAAAGTGGGAGAGGGGATAACTTGTAGTCCCTGCTATGCTGAGATGCCCACTGCATATGTTTTTAAGAAAGCTGATTGGTGTTAGAGTACCTGTCTGTAACCTTGGAGCAGAGAAAAGCTAATAGGTCTGCATGAAGATCACATCTGTCCTCACTGTGGTAATTGGCCTAGGCATAAACTAGAGCTTTCACACAAATGACATCTTGGGTGTAAACTACTTAGTATTAATTAGTTGGGTACAGTGCCATATTCATTTGCAGATAAGACTCATTCCAAGAAATCTTGATGTTCAGACCTAGAAATATATGTGGGGTCATAGTGGTCATATTAACAGCAAGAAAAGTAATCATAAACATATAGTAGACCTTTTTTTGCCAAGCACTATTTTAAGTTTTTCGAGATAAGATCTCACTCTGTTGCCTAGGCAGTGGTGTGGTGGTGCAGTGCTGTCATCATAATTCACTGAGGTCTCAAACTGCTGGGCTCAAGGGATCCTCCTGTCTCAGCCTTCCAAGAAGCTGGGACTACAGGCGCGTGCCACCGTGCCTGGCTAATTTTTAAAAATTTTTTGTAGACAAGGGGTCTGACTCTTGCTCAGGCTGGTCTCGAACTCCTGGGCTCAAGCGATCCTCCCACCTCAGCCTCCCAGAGTGGTAGGATTACAGATGTGAGCCACCTTGCCCAGCTAATTTTTCCTTTTTGGGGGTGGGGGGTAGAGACAGGGTCTCACTATGTTGTTTGGGCTGGTCTCAAACTCCTGGCCTCAAGTGATCCTCCTGCCTCAGCCTCCCGAAGTTATTTAAAGCTTTTATGTGCGTGATTATATTTAATCATTGTAACAGCACAGTAGGGTGGGAGTTTGGCCCATTTTACAATTTAGGAAACATGAGCTCAGAGAGTGACAGTTTTGTCAAAGGTCATACAGCTGATAAAGGGCACGGCCAGACCCAGATCTGTCCAGCTTCAAAGCCTGTGTTCTTCTCCCTAGTAGTAGTTTTTCCTGTTAGGGTAGTGCTTCAGGTATGACCTTTCTAGTAACCCCTGAGTAAGCACAGCTATCCCAAGTATCAAACAAGGAAATCGAGGCTTCCAGAAGTGAAATCCCTTCTTAATGCTAACATGTCCAGTTAGTGCTCCACCTCTGACAGGAGCCTGTGTCTTCTGACACCCAGGCTAGTGTCCCAGATTACACACAAAAAGACTAAACATGTGCCGAGTGGCACTTCTGTTCCTTGTCCCTGAGCTGCAGGAGCAAGACCTCTTCAGTTCAAAGTGGCAGGCCATTACCCAGAAGTAGTAGACAGCCCTAAAACGGGCAGAGAGCTACATCATGGCAGGCCTGTGAGCGGGACCTGTGGGCACACACAGCCAGAGCATGCGTGTGCTCAGCGTGGAAAGACTGACAGATCCCTCGGCTCTTTCTGTAGTCCACATGGGGAACTTTTATTACCAACTTTATTACCAGCAGACACAAGAGCTTGGTTCACAGACTTTTCTAATCACTTCCTCCTCCCACTGCACTCCTCGTGCCTATGGCATTGCTGTTTCGACTCTGGGGCCTTTTCCCCGTCAAACTCTTAGCCAGCCTTTTTAGGGCATTGTTTAGATGCTTCATATACTTTTTAGAAAATTGCTGTACACATCCGTGTTTTTTATTTTGAAGCTAGATAGATACTCAACTTCCTTCCTTCCTCATCCTCTTCTTTCGCTTCACCTAACTCCTATCTCAGAGATCACCTAACTCAGAGATCATTTCCTCAGGGAGCCCTCCTGGGTGGACCAAGCTTGGTTTGCAAGAAGGTCACCTCATGACACTTGAGTTTCTATTCAGCACTCAGCGTATGCCAGCATAGCATTGGTTACCCTAGGTGGTTCCCAGTGAATAACACAAGTAGTAACAATAGCTACCACTTATTGAGTGTCTGCCTCATGCCAGGCATCATCCTGAATGCATCAGATTCATGTTACCATGATAGTACTCAAACCAAACCACCCCACTTGAGGGCAGGTTCATTATTATCTCTATTTTATAGAAGAGGAAACTTAAAGCCTAGAAAAGTTAGGTGAGTGTACCCAAGATTGCACCACTGATATGTGGCAGAATCAGGAATCCAACCATCAATCTGGCTAGAGGCCATGTTCTTAACTACTGCTTTGTACTTCTTTACATTTTAGGGGCATGATTTGTGTGTCAGGCTCTGTTCTAAGGGGCTAATTAACTCACTTAATCCTCACAGCATCCCCGGGAGGCATAGGTACTGATGTTTCCTCTGTGCACAGTGATGTTTGCCCAGGGTTATCATGGTAAGTGGCCCAGGCAGGATTTGAACTAGGGTCCACCTGGCTCCAGAGCCCACTCTCTTAACCCTCTGCATCACATCACTTGTATTTTCTGTCTTTGATCTTCAGTGTAAGAGAACTCTCTGCTTTCTGTTAGACCATTAGCTTCTTGAGAGCAGGGCCTGTATTTAGCCACCCAGTACCAGACTTGCCTTACAGTGGCATTCAGTAAATACGTTCCATGAATGAGTTACACCCAAGGGAGTAAAATGGGGTGGGTGCCTGTGTTAAATGTATAAACCTAGTCGAGGGAATCATTCAGTCTGCTGAAAGTGAAGTAAAGAAGGAACAGGGAGTTTCCTCCTCATTTTAAAAATTATATAATAAAAAAATATTATATAATAAATGTTTTGCTTCATCATTAAAATTTCCTCTCAGTCCAAAGAAAAGATGGATGGAGGAGAAGCCAGAGAAGGGAAAATGTGAAGTCCCATTATGAGCTCTGCCTCTGCTCTCACATTTAAGGTTGGAGATGCTGATTATAACCAAAGCCTCCCATCACTCCACGCCTCATTAGGGATTTGGAAAATGCACCATTTAGTTGTGGTTGGAGTTAGGCACAGAGGGTTCTGCAATTCTTGCAGGAAAACCCAGCAGTCCATGGTTAGGGTGCCATCTGGAGATTACAAGTGGTATTACCACTCTCTCAGCTGCAAGGGGGGTCAGAATTCATCTTGCAAAATGCATTTCCTGTTGAGTCACTCATGTCCCGTTTCATAATTGTTTCTGTGTCGACCTCATGCTTTGATCAAATCAGCAGTCATTGTTTTCTGTTTGTTCTTTTCAAAATTTCAGTCGTGCTTCATATTCAGATAGTCAAGTTAAATTTGGAGTTGTTTTACTAATCATGAACCCTTGAATAAAAATAGTACATATCAGGGTGAAAGCTAGCATATAATGCTGGGGAGAGGAGCAGATGCCCACAGTCTCCCAAGGGAAAGAGAGGCTTAGTTCAAAGTCTGTTTGGCAAGGAGAGGTTGTGGTCTGGGAGAGGGGTAAGGTAGGTTACTTCTGCCGTCCATACTTATTCAAACCTGCCTTGTTTGAAATTTGCTGAATGAAGAGTGGGTTGAGGAGAAACTAGGTGATGTCCCAAGGTTAGGCCCTCAAAAGGCAGGCTTAAGGGGTTATATTTAGCCTGGGCAGAACTTAACTGTAAAACTGGATGAATCATTCCACTCATGCATTTTTCCCACTCTTCAGGATGGCAGATTTTCTTGTTTTTTGCAGGGCAACAGAACTGAGCAGAACCTTAAACACTCATCTAATCCACATCTCTGCCTTCCATGAAGCAATTGAAAACAGGCAGTTGTTTGTCTCCTTAAAAATCCCCACAAAGGAAAATTCTATTTCTCACTTGTTCCACTGTTGAACAGTGATTTCTCACTGGCAGGTTCTAAGTTTTTCATGAGCTAGTTCCTTAAAATCTTTTTCTGATGGTAAATTTACTTATTTTTAATCTTCATATAGAAGAAGATAATTATTTTAAATTTCGGCTTTTTTCCAAACTTAAATATTATTTAATTTCTAGTCTTCTATAGGGTTCTTGATGCAAGTCAGCTTACCTGTTACTAAGTCCTTTTCTTCTTAGAGGGTGTTTCTATTTCTTAACCTTTTAAAACCTTTGTCTTCCATTCTGATACTTTCTCTATGCCTTTCTCCTCCTGCTGCCCAGGCAGGTCCCCAGTTAGGATATGATGAATCTTTTGCACATCTTCATCAGTCAAGATAATTAAAAAAAAAATTAAAAAACAGCCTTACTGAGATATAATTCACATAGAATTCATCCATTCAAAGTGTACAAATGCACTGATTTTTAGAGTTTTCACAGATATTACAACTGTCACCACAGACAACTTAAGAATATTTTCTTCATCTCAAAAAGAAACTCCATATCCTTTAGTTATCACCCCCTCCCCTGCTTCCCAACATTGGGCAACCACTAATCTGCTTTCTGTCTCTCTGTTCTATTCTAGACATGAAACGTATATGGAATCCTGCAATATGTGGTCTTTGTTTCTGGCTTCTTTCATTTAGCATAACATTGTCAGGGTTCACCCATGTTGTAGCATGTACCAGTACTTCATTCTTTTTGTGACCAAATAAAATTCCATTGTATGAATATGTCACATTTTGTCTAGCCATTCATCGGTAGATGGACATTTGGGCTGTTTCCACCTTTTGGCTATTGTGAGTAATGCTGCAATATTCAAGTTTTTGTGTGGACATCTATTTCCATTTCTCTTGGATCTATTCCTAGAAGTATTGCTGGGTCATATGGTAATTCTGTGTTTAATCATTTGAGGAACTTCTAGACTGTTTTCCAAAGCGGCTGCACCATTTTCCATTCCCACCAGCAGTGTCGCGGGCTCTGATTTTCCACATCCCTGTCAACACCTGTTGTTATGTGTCTTTTTGGTTCTAGCCACCCTGGTGGATGTGAAGTGAGATCTTGTAGTTTTGATTTTCATTTCTGTAATGAATAATGTCAAGCATTTTTTCATGGCCTTTTAGCTATTCGTATATCCTCCTTGAAGAAATGTCTGTTTAGATTCCTTGCTCATTTTTACATGGGGTTATTTGTCCTTTTATTGTTGATTTGTAAAAGTTCTCTATTCTAGATACAAGTCCCTTATCAGGTGTATGATTTGCAGAGTATTTTCTCCCATTATATGGGTTTTTTCACTTTCTTTATAGTGTCCTCTGAAGCACAAAAGTTTTTAATTTTGATAAGGTCCAATTTATCTATTTTCTTTTGTAAGGTTTATTTTCTATAGTACATGTTATAAAAACATTACATTTTCATTTTCTAAATGTAAAATTATAGAAAATAATGTTTTAAAAACTGCACGGTCCCCTCAAGATCCACGGACTTAGCTAAGAGTTTTCACTCCAATGCTTCTTTCCATGAGTGCTTCAGTCATTTTGTATTTTTCTTTCAATTTTTTGCTGCTTCTAACTGGAGAGTTTTGAACTTAACAAGGAATTTAAAATAAAATCCCGACTAACATTAAATAAAAGCCAAGAGGTAATTCTTTATATCCCTTATTGATATCTTGACCTTTAATATCATATTACATTTTCAAAATAACTGAACCACAGTCATTTCACAATATTTTGCCTTTTATGTAAATATCACTGTATGTTTTCTGTGTAAAGACTTTAAACTGGATGGCCACAGTAAATGTGATAATGAAAGGCAATAGCTTTCATATGGCTTGTCTGTCTTTCTTCTCTAACAGGTATGGCAGATCCCAGAAAATGGACTCACCCTTTCCCTAACCGAACCTGTGGTGGTTTTAGAAGGCCACTCAAAGAGAGTCGGCATTGTGGCTTGGCATCCGACGGCTCGCAACGTGCTTCTCAGTGCAGGTAGGGGCCAAGCAGTCCTCCCCCTGCCGTGGCCCTCACTGCTCACGGCTCTCTGTGTAGGGGGAGCAGCAAGTGCGTTTGATTGTGTGATATACAGTTTTGGATCAGATTATTAGGAAACCATGGTGAGGAGCGTGGAGATGCAATGCTTCCCCAACCCATACATGTGGTTGCACACACACATGCGTGTGTGTGTATATGTGTGTGTGTGTGTGTGTGTGTGTGTTTCAAGGCCACTTTGACAATCTGATGAAAGCTACGGGCTTTCAGCTTAGAAAAGCGAACAGATACATATTTTTTGCCTGTAATTTCAGCAGGTTTATGGTTCCTGCTGAGGTCCTCCGGGAACCACAGTTTTGGTTATTCCTGATGTGGTGGAAGGAATAACTGGTTGGGAGCCAGAGGCCCAGGTCTCTGGTGTTGCTGCCAACTTTGGGGTGATCTCCATTTAGGCAAATATGCTCCTTCCTTTTAACAAAATACTTTCATTTTAAGTAGTACTTGTATATTATAGAAAACAGATAGACAAAAGGGAATAAAATAAAAATCACTTGTAATTCTACCACCCAAAGGGAAGATCATTATTACCATTTTGATATTTCTTTCCAGAAGGTATTTCTGTGTGTGTACACAAATTATTTTACACACAGAGATGGTTTCATGCACTGTATGCATGACCTGCTTTCTGCACTGGGTGGCACACTGTGATCCTTTTCATTAAATATTCATTAAATGTTCTTCCTACATTATTCTTCATGACTCCATCATTTGAGTAGTTTCTAAATTAATCTTACAGAAATCTTTTCCTCTGTCCAAAATTTGAGATTTTCTTTTCTTTTATGAAACCAGTATATAGGGCACAAGGGAGCTTTGTGGGGTGATGGAAATGTTCTATATCTTGGTTGCGGTAGTGGCTACATGAGTCAAAACTTATCAAATGTATACTTAAAATGGTTGGGTTGTACATAGGTTTTACTTTAATAAAATTAGTTTATGAAAAAAGCAATACAATATTACTGGTAGAATTTTTAAAGATCTTTCCCATCACCAGTGAAAAGGAGGCAGGCAGTTTAATTTTTAACTAGGAATAGAAGATGTTTATGACTTATAAGGAGTTAAATAAAATATTTAATGCCAGGTACCTAGAAACCAAGCACCATTTTTCAAAAAGGACACTCTGTAGGATACTGTTTCTATAATCCCCATCGACTGTATTTGGGAACCCTTCTGATGTTCCACTCAGAACCTGTCTGACAAGGAGGGAAAAGGAATTCCAGAGGTGGAATTCCACCATGGAAAATTTCCTGCTACCTTCTCATCTAGGTTAAACATAGGGCAGCAGTAGCAGCTGATCCCTGTTCTCCCTTTGACGAGCGAAGGAGGATGGGTGACTGTCGTGTTCTGCATATTTTAAGACTACATGACCCATCCGCCCTGGCTGGAGTTACCTGTTTGCCTGAGAGGAGCGAGGCAGAGGAAGGGTCAATTCTTCATCCCAGAGCTTAGCTCCAACTTTTCATACTGCTCTGTGGTTGTTCTCCAGTTTCCTACTTCTGGCCCTTAGGCAACCTAGGTATCCTGGGTGTTAGTAGCTAATTTTTCCAAAACGCAAATCACTTTATTGGCAAGAATTCACCTTTAGGATGTCCTTCCCTTAGTTTGTGCCATTCCTGAACTAATGTCATGGAAACAACACGTGGTGCCTCTTTTTAAAGAGGAGTGGGTGCTTGGGGCAGACCCTTGAAGGAAGGAAGGATGGAGTTGACAAGCTGAGGCTGGTGGCTGAGTGGACATTGTGGGCCTCCTGGGGATCAGTTTCTGAATCCACATGCCTACTTTATTACAGTCTGGGCTTCTCACCACGATCAGGGCAGTCTTGGCCTATTTTTCTCCCTTTTAAAGATAAAGATCTGTTGTGAGCAAACAAGCCAAGTCCTCGTATTTCCCTCCCTTTGTTGTAACTTACCACACTTTAATACACCAAAGCTGTGTCTTATAGCCCCACTGATTTGAATACCTGCCACCCAAAGTTTTTGTTGAGTTCCCTAAGCAATTATTTATACCCTTTATTTTTAGTTCCTTTGGAAAAGAAATAAGCTGTATTCCTTCTGATGCTTGTTTTACTAGAAAAGGAAACTTGAAAACACTTGGGTCCACCAGCCCAGTTAACTCTTTAAAAAAATAAAGGATTCTATTTTAGTGTAGTGCTTTTGCTTTTGTATAGTTGTTTGTTTCATATGAACCCAAACTTAACACGCTGTGTTTTTCCTTTAATACTTTAATTTCTTTTATGTAAATCTTTTTTCTTTGTCATTTTGGTTTTTAACTCCTAGTAAATAGGGCTTCTTATAATCAACACCTTCTTTTCTACATATATGTATATCCTCATTGTATTTCTAGTTTTCTTGAGTATGTTGTACAGGTGTTTCTAATCTTTGAGGGACATGGTTTTGTTTGTTTTAGGCTGTGATAATGCCATCATCATCTGGAATGTGGGGACAGGTGAAGCCCTTATAAACCTGGACGATATGCATTCAGACATGATTTACAATGTGAGCTGGGACCGGAATGGCAGTCTGATCTGCACAGCTTCCAAAGACAAGAAAGTGAGAGTAATCGATCCCAGGAAACAAGAGATTGTTGCTGTGAGTATTTCTAGGACAAAAACCCCAGTAGTTGTAGCACTCCAGTGAGTGTGAAATTTCTGCTTTTTAAGGCAGGCGGCAGTACTGATCAGGGGCCCTTGCTGTGTGCAGACACCAGCTGTGAATAAGAAAAGGCTCATACAGTCTTCTGTCTGCCTCCCCAATCACACTCCTCTCCATCTCCAGAGTTGTACATTTCCAGCTTTTACTCAAGTCTTCTCTCACTTGGTTGCCATTTTTCACAAAGAAATAGTTGTTATTAGTTCACTAGAGTCCTTAAGAGTCAAGACGTCTGAATCAGCTAAACCAGTCAGCTGCACTCCTGGTCTCATGGCTTAGTCCTGAGTAATGATTGCTTGATCCCCACCCTGTTCCAGAAACAACTGTGAGAGTTTCATCTGCCTTGCAGAGATGCAGCATGTTCTCTCATCAGCTCAGTGTCTTCGTTTTTGCCACCCAAACTGGGCCTCAACAAAATCACATATCCTGACAAAAGATGGACATTTGGGTCTTTAATCAGGGTTGAAACTGCAAATGTTGATTCCAAGAATGTCTCATTTCAGCCACACTCTGAGGCCTCCCTGCGATGTGGTTGTTCTTTGGCAGCATTTCTTCTAAAGGGCCAGGCAGGGATCGTGGCTGGTGCTTACTGAGCACTGGGGACTTACCCAGCCCCATTCAAAGTGCTTTATCCACCCAGAATGTTCCAAGGGTTACTGCTAGTGCGCTCTTATTAATTAAACAAATGAGGTTAAGGAAGGGGTTTACTAAACTAGGATTTTTTTGTTTGCTATGATATTGGTAGAAATTGTAGGGTATATCCAACCTTCAGGTTATTATCCTCTTGAGAAACAAACATTTGGCAGAGGCCTTTTGTGTGTTTTATTTTTGCTGTGTGTGGACTTGGGTTGGCAGCAAGATGTGGTGGAAGGAGTGAGGCTCTTGAGTCAAATCCTGGCGCTCTTGCCAACTAGCTGAAGGGCCTTGACCAGACAGATCACTTAGTGTCTCTGTGTTTCCTCGTCTGGGAGAAGGGCTGAGTGATCCCTGACTCCCCTCCAGGGAAACGTGCAGGGCGTGTGGGTCTGAGGTTGGGCTCGGTGCTCGTGTCTCCCCACTCACCTTTCCTGCCTGCAGTTCGGATGTGTGTGACCTGCCTTTTTGCTCGCTCTCTCCCAGGAGAAGGAGAAGGCGCACGAAGGGGCGAGACCCATGAGGGCCATCTTCCTGGCTGACGGCAACGTCTTCACCACTGGTTTTAGCCGCATGAGTGAGCGGCAGCTGGCACTCTGGAACCCGGTATGCCCCTTCCAGCCTTCTGCTTGCTTTCTCGAGAGCTTTCTCTCTGATCTGAGTGGGTTTTCAGGTTGGTAAGTAGATTATAGGATTCTCAGCGTAGTTTTCTAAACTCCTCCTTGTCTTAAATTGGATGTGGATGTGCAGTTCTTATCCTCACTGAAGACTTAATGGTAAATGTATTTCAAAAGCGCACTCTTGATACTCCCAAGGAATCTACACTGACTATATTTTTTTAAAAGAATGAACAAGAAATCCAGTGTTTTAGATTTGTGAAATAAGTTCTAAACTTAGTTATATTTCATAAAGAATATGCTCAAATGTCTAAATCGAAATAGTCATGCTTGGGAAAATGACTTAATTAGCATAAGTGGGGGAAAAGTACTAAACTGTATACATGATATGATCTCAGTCTGTGTTGTACATGTGTTGGAAAGAAATAGACCTCAATGGTAATAGTGTCTGCCACCCACTGGGGTGCAGAAGTGTGGAATATGGGATGATCTTTATGTTCTTCTTTATATCTCTTAACTTTTTAAAAGTACATGTATTTGTTTTATAATATAAAATTACTTTTAAAAAAGAAAATGATCACAAAGGAGAAGGGCTCTTTCATCTTTGTCATGGAACCACACTAATGGATACATTAATTATGTTGTCAAAGCAACACAATTCTCAGTGGGTTGGATCCTGTTTCATATCCCTGTTGGTATTTACATGTATGAATGTTGTATGTGCAATGTGCAAACTTTCATTATTCTAGGAAAATGGCTCAATTAGGGACAGAAGAATTTACAATAAGGTTATAAAAATTCATCTTAAAAATGTATGCACACATACACACACATTTTATATTTAAAAAAAATTTTTTTATATATTTTTTTTCCCAGAAAAATATGCAGGAACCCATCGCTCTTCATGAAATGGACACTAGCAATGGAGTGTTGCTGCCTTTTTATGACCCGGACACCAGTATCATTTACTTATGTGGAAAGGTAAGCAGTAATTTTGATGTTTGATAGTAAATTTAATCCTATAAGAGGAAAAGTTTGTCCTACCAAAATTTAAAAGATGGGCAACATACTGTGTCTTTTAAATTTTTCTAATTTGTATGTGTGTGTGTGTATGTGTGTCTTAAGCTAAGGACAGATAATTTTAGTGTGTTTTAGGTCTTCAGGCTGGACTGTTCGCAGCTTGCCAGTTGTGCGGTAATAACATGCCGTGTTCAGTACTGTTGACCAAAGTAGGGATTGGGCTGGGGTGTTAGGGCTAGTGCTTCACTCAAGGAAGTCTAGTGAGAAAAAGAGGACATGCCTTCACCTAACAGTACTGCCTGATTGGTGATTTTAGATTTATCTGAACTGGTATCAGGGATGAGATGAATAACCAGGTGGCCGTATCTCACGCTGAAATTTGTCAGATAACCCTACTGAGCATGTATGTACTTAATACTGTGTGCCATGGACTTGTAAAGAGAATGGGCTTTGTGGATGCGAGCTTCTGAGGGCCTCAGAGACTCTCCAGAGGGTTGTTACTCCTGGGGTTCAGTGTTAGGGCTCTGGGCCTAAAGGCATGTGGCCTGACTAAAGTGTCAGGGTGACAGCTGTTATAGAAGACTCCACATCAAACTCCTCCTGTCTTTTCCTCTCAGCCTAACGAGACTGTTGGTAGCTTTATTATTATTTCATTTCTGTAGGTGGTAACTTCAAAATACCTTACTCTTTTGTAGGTTCAATTTTGCTTAGAACTTTTAGTAGTTGAAATAAATGAATTAATAAAAATGGAGCTGTTGATGTATTCCCCAAACCTGTTAGATAGCCCTTTGCTGTGCAAAGCTGGTGATGTTTTACTTTTCATAGTTGATTGAGTATGCTGCAGACCTGCTATGCGTTCTTACAGGTCATTTCCTTAGAAACTGAGATCTTGTCTGTTTCCTTGGAGTCATTTTACTGATGTTAACAGCTGTTAAGTACATGCACCTTACCGTTGTTGCCACTGACTGCATCAAAACAAACACAAGGAGCAGTTACGCAGATACTAACAACACTAGGTAGAAAATTATTTTGGGTATGCAGAAAACGACTAGTATGTATTTAGCTTCTTTTCCATTGCCTTAGATATCTGAAGCCACTGAGACAAATGTTAATCGTGAGAACCATTCTAGGCAAGATAATCAGAATTTCATACATTTTGAAGTTAACAGATTCTCCCTGAAACTGAGTTTCTTAATTAGAAAAATCTCACTTTTTATTGTCGTCTGAGTGCCTGGTGTTAGTGCCTATGAGTCTGTGACTGGTGCTGCACTGTGCCAGTGAGTGAATACTAAGGCAGTAATTGCACTGTCAGCAAGCCTCCTGGTCTTTGTTTGTTTCTTGAAGTTGAATAGCAATGCAGTTGTTTGGCAGAGGCATTAACATCTTTGTCCTAACCCTGGCCTTGTGTCTCAGCTCAGGAGAGTAAAACTAGAGCCTTCAGTAGGAGGCCAAGGAGACCACTGAAAGGGCATGCTAGCATTTGATAGTGAGGGCTTACTGTGTGAGGCAAAGAAACTGTCATAGGCTTTAGGCAAGCCTCTTTATGAGGAAGAAAAGGTCAGCTACCGAAGTGGGGTCCCAACTGATGCTGGGTTCACAGAGGAGAGAGACACCACTCAATCCAGGCGTTTTAGTTAACATCAAACAGACTTGTCTTTGATTTCTTACAGGGTGACAGCAGTATCCGCTATTTTGAGATCACGGATGAATCCCCATATGTCCACTACCTCAACACATTCAGCAGCAAGGAGCCTCAGAGAGGGATGGGTTACATGCCCAAGAGGGGACTCGATGTTAATAAATGTGAGATTGCCAGGTAAAGAATCGATATTATAAAGTATTTCAATTGTTTATGCCATCCATGCAGGACCGAGCAAGACAGCTACAAGTAGTTCCGTAATGCCCAAGTCTTTCTCCCCTTGTGTGTGGTGTGGAGTTAGTGTCTCGTTTCCTGCCCATCCCACTGGAGGTGCAGCAGTTAAGTGGCATATCTGGAGGTGTATTGCACACTTAGTGACATGGTGAAACCTTCTTTATCTTCAAGCTGAAGCCGTGGCCAGTGTTCCCTGGGGGGCAAGCAGAGGAGAGCCTGGCTCAGGCATGGAAAAAGGAGTGGATTTTCCTGCTCTAGCAGGGGAAGAACCAAGTTCCAAGCTGGATTGTGGACCCCACTGGTTCTAAACTAGAGAAACCAAAGATCATCCTTCACTGGGGTGATGGGTTAGCTTGACTTAGAAAGTTCAGCAGTGTCATATATAATTTCTGCCTTTCTGTGCTACACATTTTTTAAAAAGTTTGTGTGCTGTAACACTTGTGGGCTTTCTAAGGGACAGGCTTTTTTCTCATGCTGGTCAACAGAAGATACCCCATGAGACTGAGTGACCACTGACCATTGCAGACAGCGGAATAGCTAGCACCGTGTTACCAGGGAGAAGGCCATACCACACATTTGTGTAAGACTGTGTTTACATGGACTTTTTAAAAGTTTGATGTTCTGGTCACATGATTAAAGAATTGATACTTACGTCTTTCAAAATAAAAGGAAAAGAATTTTTATAGTTACCTCTGTGGATTTTTAAAAAATAGCTGGTGTAATGAAGGAAAACTGTCACAGATAATTTAAAGTTGTGGTATAAACCAAATTAATCAAAATGTAGTTCACGATAGACTGAATCTGAGTTTAAAATTGCATCTGGTATTTTGGGAACACAGTTATTTTACTGTCATCCAAAAGTTTAAACAACTAAAAGCACAATTATTCAGGACACGTCCTATTTATTAAATGTTTGTTGAGCATTTATTATGGCAGGCACTGGGTTAAATATGTTACATGGATTACCTCTTTTACTTCTCCTCACAGTCCTATGAGGTGGGTGTTATTTTTATCCCCATTTCATGGATGAGGAACTTGAGGCTTGGTGAAGTTGTCACAGCCTCAGGGGCTGTAGCAGCAGAGCTGGAAGTCGCCACTACACTGACTGCAGAGTTTCCATTAAGTCAGTCTTTAGAAATGTTTCTGGTTTATCCGGGACTCTTTTTGGCTGAAATAGTGAATAGGCAGGTTTGGCACATTCGTACTTTCAAAGAGGACTGTGGTTTTACAAATACCTTTACCAACCTTTTGTTTCCCTGGCGCTGGAGCAACGAATCTTTCAGGCCGTCTTGACCAGATTCATGCCCAGATCGTGTTACCCATCTTCAAGTGCCAAAGCCTGCAGGTTTCCAGGAGAAACCAATTTCACTGGCTGTGGGTATTTGAGATGGCAGTATGTCTTCTGACTTAAACTCTTGAAATTCAGTGGCCACTTCCCCAGTAACACTTACACCTGTGCTTAATTCCCCCCTTGCACTCAGGTCGTTTGGTGATCTGGCCAAAATGTTTACTAAGGCCACCTCTCTTGCCAAGAGCTTCAGAGAGAATTTTTGATTATTTCCCATCTTGACTGAAGAAAAAGCACCTTGGCCTTATCAGGGTCATCATAGAAGAAGTAGTTTCTGGTTTGTTTAGTCTTGTTGTAGGGTACAAATAAAAATGTTACCCCCTTTTTCCCCAATCAGAAGCTACTTGGACCACTCTTCCCTGTTACGGTGCAAGTTGCTTTCCATTCCCACTCTCCCCATATTTTGGGTAATTTCATGTTTTTCTTGAGTATTATGCATGATGTGGTTTGTTTGGATGCCAGAATGTTAATTCCTAGGATTGTTTTCTTTTCTTTTTAAAAATCATATTTAGAAATCAGGGGGACAGGCAGGGACAAAAATTTTTTTAAAAATCCTATTTATACTTACCAAGTGTTCAACTGCCACAAGCTGGCTAAGACCTGGTACCTCGGTTGTAGATACTCTCTAATAGATGTGTGTTGTCCTCTGTCTGTTGACATGGTGATGTTTTCACAAGTGAATCATTATCAGTGTTGCTGTTATTTCTACCACAGTCGATCTGCCCCCAGATAATTGGAGTTTGACTGTCATCGCACTTATATAGACTTCTATTTGTGGTTCTTAGCATAGGTCCCCTTGGCTTCCGTTTTCTCATCTGTCAAATAGGAACACTAAGTTCTACTTACGCCTAGGGTAGACCAGATGAGGTGATGGATAAAAAATCACTTTATAGCCCATATAGCATTGTAGAAAAGGAATTATTAATCCTGTTACTCAGCCTCTTATTTCACTTAATGTGACTTTGCCTTTATTTCCCCTTTGAAGATTCTTCAAACTTCACGAGAGAAAGTGTGAGCCTATTATCATGACTGTTCCCAGGAAGGTGAGTGCCCAGTTTTTTAGACAATCCATATTTTAAAAAAATTAAAAAACTAAAACAAAAAAATTCCAGACCTTTCTTCCTTATCCTAAGGGTTTCCGTCAATGTCTCTTGTAGTCTGACCTTTTCCAAGATGACCTGTATCCTGACACGGCGGGGCCAGAGGCTGCGCTGGAGGCAGAAGAGTGGTTTGAGGGGAAGAACGCAGATCCGATCCTCATCTCTTTGAAGCACGGGTACATTCCAGGCAAAAACAGGGATCTCAAGGTGGTCAAGAAGAACATTCTGGATAACAAGCCAACAGCGAATAAGAAGTGTGACCTGATCAACGTCCCTAAGAAAACCACAGACATGGCCAGTGTGGTAAGGACACAGGCATTTGAGGCACACGCTTGGCTGGCTCGGGCCCTGTCCTCTGGAAAGCCCTTTATGGTGCAGAGCATTGGCAAGTGCTATCCTGCGGTGGGCATGGGGTTTTCCGGTACACGGTAACCTGTGTTACATGTATGAAAGTCCTGGGGTATGTGACACTGGTGAGTCTGTAGTCGTGCTTGTTCCTTTAGCTCTGTTGTTTATGATGGCTGGAGGAGATGTCAGTCTACTGCCATCTCTGAGCGTGAACAGGAGCCTCTTGGGTTTTTCCTGTCTTTCACCAAACTGGTTAAACCCATCTCTGATTTGGGTAAAAGGAAACACGGAAGTGTAGGGTCACAGGTGCCAGGAAGAGAAGGTCCCCAGAAGGAGTGGGTGGTAAGAGCGTTCAGGTGTTGCTGAGTGGCCAAGTGACAAAAGGATCCAGCAGTGTGTGGGGCTAGCCACAAAGATGATATTGGCAAGAGCCATTCGGGTGGGATGATGGGAACTGAGCCTGCATTGAAGACCCGCCACGGCCGCTGGAGAGCCCCTCTGCTGCTGGAAGAGCAGTCCAAGGGAGGAAAGGGGCGAGCAGACAGGGCACGGGGCCTCCCTCCCAGGAAGGAGCCTCATAGCAGATAGTAAGAGCTCCGTGGCCTCTGGAAGTCGCCCCTCACCCTGGTCAAACAGAAGTTTCTCTTGATGGAGCCTTGAAGGAATCTGATCCTGCAATATAATTGTTACCTGAGAGCTCGTGTCTGGGTGAGTGTCCAGGCATGGGGACAAGAGTAGCACTGCAGTGCACTGCTGTCTTGCTCTGGGGTTTCAGACGGGTTGGCCAGCTTTAATTGCATTCTCGTAAGGCCTAGATACTGTAGGTTTTGACATCTCTTTTCAACTTGGTGACTATGGCTTGCCATTTGCAAAATAGAAAATAACACTTTATGTCTTAAAAATTCTGAACTGTCTTGAAATTTGTTTGCCGCTCTTCAGTCACTGACCCCTTTTTTGTTTGTTTTCTTAGCAAAATGAAGCCAAGTTGGATGAGATTTTAAAAGAGATCAAATCTATAAAAGACACAATCTGCAATCAAGATGAGCGCATTTCCAAGTTGGAACAGCAGATGGCGAAGATAGCAGCCTGAAGGTCCCACCCCCACCCCTATAAAAACCGGGAGCAAGAACTCGTGCTTGGTAGCTGGTTGTTGGTGTGGTCCCAGGGAGGGTGGAAGGGAGGCACTGCCATTTGGAGACATTCCATTTCAGATTTGTCAACCAGCGATAGGCCACATTCCAGTAAGAACTCAATTCGTCTCCCAAATTCGCAGAAACAAAACATGATCTAAAAGCTGAGCTTTTTATCAGAAAGCTTTTTTGATGTTTTAAGTGTTCTGTGACTTGTTGAACTTTTAAAAGACAAAAGTGCTACTTTTAAAATCCCAGATATTCTGAATTTTAGAAAACAAACCAGTTCTGATTCAGTGTCATGCCCAAGTACCTTTTTTTTTACAAATAGGGACCAATGCCACATTGCTTTTTATATTTTTCTTTTTTTAATGTTGCCAAAACCAAAAGTAGCTTTTTTTTCTTTGTATTTTGCTACTTTGCAGTATTTGTGTGTGGTTTTTTTTTCTTTAATTTGAAAGGGACAGCACTGTGTATGTTTATAAACTAAATGAAAATAAGATATTATTTTGTATAAGCATTCATCTGAGAACAATCAGAGCAGCAGCCACACGGTGCTGGCTAATTTGCAGCACAAAGCCGGTCATCTTAATGACTGTACAAAAGGAAGACTTGAAAAAAATCACGTGGATTCGTATTACTACCCCTCTCATTTCACTGAGTCTTCTGATCAAAAAAGCTCACATCATATCTCTTCCTTTCTTTCCTTTCTCTTTCCTAGAAATTGGGTGGTTGTACCAGAATGGAATTTTGCTTCTTGGTTATCCTGTGCTTCTGATGATTATAATCTAACCCAAACTAGCATGTGTTTCTGCAGTTTTGTTACACATATAGGATCTATTGCATTCATCACTGTAAACATCATGTTTCAGGTTTTGGTCAATACTTGACAAGGGTGCCCGGGACAAGAAGACACATATGTTGTTGAGAGTATCTTCTTGCCCGTTTCCGCAGCTTGCCTAGCTCTTGAGTACAGTGGTGAGGACTAAAAACAAGGGAACTTGGCAGGGAGCATTTGCCTGGGGTGATCCTCTGTCTTCCCGTGTGACCTGTGCTGTCCCCGGCTGTGCTGGAGGAGGGGGTGGCTCTCCTCCCACCAACAAAGCTCCTGCTCTACCCTCCTGCTCACATGTGCTGCGACCTCTCTCAGGGCCCCCCCAGCCATTCCTTCTCTCTTCCCTGC
This sequence comes from Cheirogaleus medius, assembly GCA_008086735.1. Classification (NCBI taxonomy): domain Eukaryota; kingdom Metazoa; phylum Chordata; class Mammalia; order Primates; family Cheirogaleidae; genus Cheirogaleus; species Cheirogaleus medius. Next base: position 10,489,433 of record VBSM01003044.1, read on the forward strand.
CTTTCAGCCCTACTCACGTTCAGCTAAGATGAGGCCAGAAGGTGCTATTGAATACTGAGACTGAGGAATGATCTAGAATGAAGCAAAAACAGAAGCGTAGACCTCTGCTGTAGTTTTAATGTGTACAAACATGTCCCTTTGCATCCTCCACACAAACTAATCTGTTCCGCCTCTCCAGCTTGCACCGAGGCTGTGCCAAAGCACAGAGGCTTCCTGGACCCAGAGGGGGACCAGAGACCAAGCTCTGGTCACCTGCTCATTCCTAGGTTAGCTAGTACTTCACCCCATTCCCAATTTCTCATATTGCATGCTTGAGAAAAGATTTAAGGAGCCTCTGCTTTAGGAGGGCTGAAGGTCTGCGGCTGAAGGTGGAACGTATCGTGCCATTGGGACCACAGAGGGCGCTCTCGCACATGTCGTGCTGGTGTGGCATGGGACTGGCTGAAAGTGGGGACAGCAGGTTAGAAGGCACAGCTGAACTAGGGGTAATGTCTGTGTAGAAAAGGTACCATGTTCTTAACCAACCGATATTAGGATCGCTGTCTCCACGATTTCAGGGCATCTGAATGTTGGATGTGGTTTTGTGTGTACGTATGTATGTATGTGTGTTTTTAATATCGAAGTGGATAATGAGATGTAAAGAAATTACAATGACTTATATTCAAGCCTGTATTTGTTTCTTTATCAACATAATCTGCTGAGGACCTTCGTTTCTAAGATTCAGAAATGTTTTAGGGTTCTGATATCAAATTAAGTAAACAAAATTGGTGGTGGTGTGAAACACTGTAGGGAATGTGGTCGGAGAGAAGCAGAGGGGCAGGGAAGAGCCATCCTGATCTTAGGCTGTAGCTTAGGCCTTACCTATAATGAGTGATGCCCAGCCAGGCTCGTAGGCGCCTGAAGCATTGTGGATTATTTCTCCTGTTTTGTCTTTTTTTTTTTTTTTAAAGCCGTGACATCCCAGAGGAGGACAGTGAATTACTCCTAGATCGGCTCTTATAGAGCGGCTATAGTATTCTGTCAAAACACTTGCTTCCATTTTCAAAGATAAAAATCATTGATTACAAAATGGTGTCCGTGTTTATTTCATACCCCGGCTGTCTCTGAGGCAACCCACACCTCTCTGCCTGACACAGCAGGTGACTTTTTCCTCCCTGAGGGTAAGTACAGGGAAGTGTGGGTGGGGGCTCAGCTCCAGCAAAGGGGGCAATCCCATGGGGTCCAGTAGAGGCAAGTACTATGTTCCTGATTTCAACAGACCTGGATGTTTGGATCCTGCCTCAAGCCTTTGCCCGCAGTGTGACCTGCAGTAGGGTTCCTAATCCTGCTGGGTCCCTTTTCTTATCTTGAAGGAAGGATGATAATTCCATAGTTTAAATGAGAGAAATACCTATTTCTGGCCACACAAGTAGCCCTCACTGCATGGCTGCCATCGTTACCACAATGAGCTGATTTCCTGACGGGGCCTTTGGAAGCACTTTTTCTTCTGTAGAAGTAAAATTCTTTTGGCCCAGCTGTGAGTTTTATTTCAGCAGAAGGTGTGCAGGGTCAGTTGAATTGCATGGCCCCTTTTTGGCTCTCCTTTTGCACTATGACATTGTTCTATGACAATTCAGTGAACGTACCAAAGAATTTCCCACTGTTTGCCTTTTCTAAATGTTTATGAAAATGATGCGCAATCAGCAGAAGCTCCCCCTCCTCAATACCTTATCTTAACGTTGCTTCAGTCCATGAGAACAACAGCAGCCAGGTTCCTGGTCAGCTGTGGCTGCAGGAAGTAGAAGTTGGCAGATGCTCTCTGTAGACCCAAAGTGCCCACAGTCGGAGGGAGACTCGTGGTGGTCTGTTTACCACTGACTTGTTTTCTGACTCGGGCCACCTTGATTCTTTGCCAGAAGACCTAAAGATCCGCATGCTAGCCCCAGACAGCCAGCCAGACCTCGTCTGGGGAGAACTTCCATTTTTTTAAAGGTTACTTCCCTTGCTGTACTTGATGTTCTGTGTCCAGAAAAACTTTTTGTTGGCTCTTAACAATCTGTTAACTCTAAGTGGCCCCTTCTCTTTCTGCTGGCACATTAAAATATCCTAGTGCCACCACTGGGTCACAGACGGGAGTCACTGCCAAGGATGCACCTTTCCTGCTTGGTGCAATACTTGGTGTCCAGCCCGGCCAGTGCCTTTTTTTTTTCTTTTTTGTT
>VBSM01003044.1:10533023-10543727 GCA_008086735.1 Cheirogaleus medius
GCCCGGGACGAGTTGGCTGCTAAGCAGGACAGGCAGTGGCGGCAAAAACACCCGTCGGGCCGGATAAATGTCCTGGGCGGGCCACATGTGGCCCGCGGGCCATAGTTTGAGGATGCCTGATCTAGACTCACACATGGAAGTCACCCGTTTGAGGTGGGAGCTCAGACTTCCACTTACCTGGGCTTTGGCTGTTCCTAGAATAGAGCCAGCTCAGGGGTTCCTCGGGGTCAGGTGTGGCAGCCAGAACAGGCCCTGGGTGTGCTCACGGAGGGAGATCACAGATGGCAGAGTTAGAGGGTCTTGCGCAATCCCACACGTCTGGGGACATTCTGCGCGTGGGTGTCTTTGCAGACGTGTGGAGCGCTCCCACCAGCTAAGTTCCACTGGTAGTTTTGCCAGGTCAAAGAGTACATGCATAATGCTTTCAGAGGGGCCACCGAATGACTCTTCCAAAATCCAATTTCCAGTCACATCCTGGTAGAAGAGTGTGTGCTGGTTTCCCTACATCCTTGCCAACACTGCCAGTCTTTTTACCAGGTGAATGGGGAGAGCTGGTATTCCATTACTGTTGTAGTTCTGATTCTCTGACTACTGGGGATAGGGAGGTCTTTCCCTTCTGGAGTTCCTCTTCCGTGAAGCACCTGTTTCTGTCTGTTGTCTATACTTGCATTGGTCGTATGTCCAGTGATTTTCAACTTTTTGTGAAACAGAATCTCTTGTTTAAAGAAACTCTTACCAGGAATCCTAGTAAAAGCCCAATGCAAATGGTGCCGTATCCTTGAAGGGGACGGGATACCCAGGGCCACCTGTTTGTACAAAGGTGTTTGCAACCTCCTTTTCCCGTGGGGGCCCCTAAGGCTTAGCGAAGCATAGTTTGCAAGCGATTGGTCTAGTCCCGTCGTTCAGGCTCTAGATGGAGAAACTGAGACCCCCAGGTTGCCCAGAAAGGTCATAGCCAAGGCCAGTGTCTAGCCCAGGTCACCTGACTCTGTCCAGTGCTCATTCAAGAATGGTCTCTAGGTAGACGACAGAAGCCTCCAGGAAGGACTGTTTCATCGACTCCTTTCTGTGCTCTTCACTTGTTTTTGTGTGCATGTGTGTCTTGCTGCAGTCGCTGGAACTTCTGATTCAATATGGCGTGCTAGCGGTGGTGGCGATGGTGGTGGTAGAGGTGGAGGTGGTGGTCATGGTGGTCATCAAGGCGGTAGTTGTTAGTCTCCTTGCCTCGTCCCAATCTTTTTTTGTTTGTTTGTTTTTTGAGACGGAGTCTCACTCTGTTGCCTGGGCTAGAGTGCCGTGGCATCAGCCTAGCTCACAGCAACCTCAATCTCCTGGGCTCAGGCGATCCTCCTGCCTCAGCCTCTCGAGTAGCTGGAACTATAGGCACACGCCACCATGCCCAGCTAATCTTTTCTCTATATTTTTAGTTGTCCAGCTAATTTCTTTCTATTTTTAGTAGAGACAGGGTCTCGTTCTTGCTCAGGCTCGTCTTGAACTCCTGAGCTCAAAGGATCCTCCTGCCTCGGCCTCCCAGAGTGCTAGGATCACAGGCGTGAGCCACCACACCAGGCCTTGTCCCAGATCTTAATGGGAATACCTCCAAAGTTTGGCCAGTGGGCAAGATGTTTGCTGTCATGTTCTGCTAGATGTCCTTTCCCAAGTTAAGGACATTTCTTTCTCTGCCTGCATTGCCAAGTTTTGAGTCACACATGGGCATTGAAGTTTATCAAATGCTTTCCAGTCTCTTCTAAAATGATGATACAGTGTTTTTTCCCCCCGCCACTCACTATGGGAAACTGGATTAAAATATCCAAGCTATCTCAGCGAACTGGTTTTGTCTCAAGCGTGGACTCCCGTCCTTCCTTGCACATTCCCTGTCTCTTCTCGCTCCCTGCCTAAAATGCAGACCCTGTGCGAGGAGCCGGGCAGCAGAGGAGGGCGAGGCACCAGGGTAGAAATGATCTCCCCGTGCTGGGTCAGCGCTTTCGCCCGCCTGACTTCTGCTGCTGTTTCCTGTACTAATCCCAGGAGGGGCACAGTTGTTCCAGACAGCGCCGGAGACGTTCTGAGGTTGGGTTAAAATGCTGCTGGCAGACAGGCGAGGAGGGGATCTCGAAGCCTTGCATTCCTCCGCAGGACGCTGGGGGCTGGGCATGGGGGGTGTGTGGTGGGGGAGGAATTCTTCTTGGGGAGGGAGTTGGTTTGGGGTGCGGGGAGAAGGCCCGGTTGCTAGGCAGACTCGGCAGAGATGAATCATGTCCTGGCGTGAGCTGGTTTATTGGCTGAGATGAGAACTTATCCAAGCCTGCGGAATCTTTTTGTTTGCGCTGGAAGGGAGTAGGGGTTCATCATATCCAATCCCCTCGTTTTGCAGAGAAGCTGCAAATGTGGACAGGGAGAAAGATTTGCCCAGGGAGTTAGGAATGGATTTTTTGTCTTGGAGCTTTCTCCAGACCCCCGAGTGAGAGTGAGGACTCATAGCAAGGTAGGAATTTTCAGGAGCGCCTCCTGCGTTATTGGTGTATTTAGTTACTGTTCCAGGCACCAGAGATTTCATGGTGACTCCTCAGACACGGTCTCCCCTTGAGCAGGATATACCGAGTGATGTGTGCTGCAAAGCAAATGCACAATGTGGTGACGTGGTGACTAGGCGTGTGTCTCTATGTAGCCAGCGTGGTTGGGGGGTCCTGTCTGGGGAGATGACATTTAGGTGAGGCCTGAGGGGAGGAGGCAGCTCTGCAAAGCTCAGGGGAAGATGGCTCTAGGCAGTGGGGGACCAGCAAGTGCAAAGGCCCTGAGGTAGGATTGTGCTGGGGACAGTAGGGAGGCTGGTGGGACAGGAGGGGACTCAGTGAGGCCAGAGGTGGGCTGAGTCTGGGTCAGGTCAGGCCTCCGGGGCCAGAGAGAGAGGTTCCATGGGGAGCTGTTGCTCAGTGTCAGGCAGGGGCCGGCCACCCTCCCGACTCCTTGCCCTGTCCCGTGGACAAATGAGCATTTATTAAGCACCTACTGTGCACCCAGCTGGGCGGGGCACTTTGTCCATGCAATCTCATTGAGTCCTGCAAACAAGCCCTCTCAGGTTGTCCAAATGAGGAGGACAAATGAGAGGCCCTGCGCTGGCTGGCCGCGGGCTAGTTAGCTCAGCCAGAAAGGACCGGCCTCTGTGTCAGCTCTCAAGAAGAAAGGGTGGGAAGGGCCAAGAGGGGACGCAGATCCTGGTGGCTGCCCAAGCAGGCTTTGGCAGGGGACAAAATCGCCTTGTCCAGAGCCTTTGGGGTTTGGAGTAGATGAGCGCCCCCGTGATGGGAGATGGTCCCCAGGGGCCCGGCTGTTGTGGGAAAGCGAGCAAGATTCTGGTGCTGAAGCGCCAATGGGACAGTGTGAGATGCTCCCACAAACTGCTTTGCCCCCAGACAGCGAGCCCAATGGATGCCTGGAATTCCAGCGATTTATTCCTCAGTGATAAGCATGGCCCTTAGCTTCTCTTCTTGTAAAATGAAAATCTCATTTGGAAAAAAGTGAGAAGATGAAATCCTGAACCCAATAGTGTGATGAACTTTGTAGACTGTAAATGATAGAGGCCCTGGGACAGGACAACGCAGAGGGGCCACCCGATTTAGAGCTTCCCACAGGGTTGACTGAGACCTTTGTTGGGGCCACACTGCTGTCTCTTCCCTTGCTGCCTGGTCCTTTCTTAACCCCCCTTTCCAGGTGCTGATCCCAGGAATACCCCCAAATAAACACCTGGCATGCTGATCTCTGTCTCAGGTGGCTTCAAATCCAACCTCTAATAATAATGATGGTGGTGATGGTGATAATGGTGATGGTGATTATGATGACAGTGATAGTGATGAGGATGGTGATGGTGATGATAATGATGAAATGGTGGTGATGACGATTATGATGATGACGATGGTGAAGGTGGTCATGGTGATGAAGGGGATGATAGCTAACATTTATTGAGCACTTACTACATGCCTGGTGCTGTGCTTTTTTCACTATCTACCTGGGATTATTCATTTAATCCTCACAATCCTATGACTTAGGAGCTGGTATTGTCCTGATTTTTCAGAGAGGGAAACCACCAAGGCTCAGAGAGGTTAAGTACTTGGTCTAAGGTCACCAGGGGAGATCATAGCAGAGCTGGGATCAGAAGCTGAACCCCCAGGGCTTTTGGTCTTTCTGTTCAAGCCCTCTTGAGCCAGTGTCCTTGTTTGAAATAATGCCCACTTTGGAAGGTTGTCATGAGAATTAATAGGATTAAGGGCCCAGCCCTGTTTATCAGGCTCGATAAACCAATTTAACTAGCTGTCAATTATTTCCCTTGCAAGGGTTTATTAAGAGATGTAAGACCCACCTAGAGGCACAAACCACGACAAGTTCGTTGAAGGGCACACGATGCCCTCGTGTGGCTAAAACTAGATTTGTCTGGGAAAAGGCATGTCTTTAATGAGAATTTAAAACATATTCATTTTTTTATAGTAGCAGCACAAGCATGTCTTGAGGTTTGGGCTATTCTGGTAATACTGCTCGGCTGTTTATGAACTGCTTCTGATGTGCAGAATTCAGTTTCAATTCTCAGAAGATATTAACTGGGACAGAAATGTTTCATTTAAAAAAAAATCACAAAAAGTAGTGGGGAATTGTGGTGTTGCCACATGTAACGAAGGGAGAGACAAGCACAGCCTAGAGAGACTGAATTAAATAGCAGAACATGTGGCAAGGAACGATTTTACATGGCTCCACCAGGGTTCTAATTTGAGATTAATTTGAGATTCTTATGAAGGCCCTGGTCTGTGGCTGCCTCCACAGACTATGGAGGGGACGGCCTTTGAAGTTCTGTGCCCTCCGCCAGAACCCAGAGAATTTTTTTAAACAAAGGAGGTATATTTAAGGAGAGGCAGCCAGCCTGTGCCTGAACAACAAAATCAGAAAAACAAACACATTTTACTTTTGAAGTTGAAGGAGATTGGAGACTATGGTAGTCAATATTTCAGTATTTTTTTTTTGTAAGAGACAGGGTCATGCTCTGTCATCTGGGCTGGAATACAGTGGTGCTATTGTAGCTCACTGCAGCCTGGAACTCCTGGGCTCAAGTCATCCTCCCGCCTCAGGCTCCAGAGTTGCAGGGATTACAGGTGTGAGCCACCATGCTTGGCTCAATATTGTTTTCACTAGAAAATCAGGCCTCTGAGATTTGTGTGATTGTAGGTAGTTCAGAATAGGGTGAGATCTGGGTAGGAGGGACAGCGACTAGAATGCTATTCATGCCTGAGCCAGGGTTGAGTGTTTTTAAACAACTTTAGGTGCACTGAACGGGTATGGACAAATCAGAATGAACCACTTATCATACTGGTGCAGAACAGAGAAATGACAGTTTCTGCCCTATGGCTTGGCTCATTTGCCACTACACAAAACCCAGGAGGTTCTCAAGTCAGGGGCATTGGAGCCACCTGCCCAGACTGAAGAAGCCTGGGCCTAGAAATCTGCATTTTAAACTCTTTCCCTAGATGCTCTTTACGTATTTGTGCCATAGCTTTACAGTGTCACCTAAGCCAATGTTTCCCAGATTTCAGGATTTCACAAACCAGTGAAATTACAAAAAGAATCTTCAAGGCTTACTTTGAGTTGTCAATCTGTTATCTCCCAAAGAGCAAGAAAAAATGATGACCATGCCTTTTCACTCTTTTCGCAAAACACTGTGTGTATTTGGCTTTGTTAAAAAAAAAAATCTCTGTACATGACCTTTATCATCCAGCTTGCTGGGAAAACTGTGTGTGTGATCACAGTCCAGCCTTTGGGACCCCATGGGGCTTTGGAGTGAGGCATCGAGACAAGGCTTACTAGAGAAAATCATCGTCTTACATTCTTTTATTTATTATAATATATATAAGCACATCTGTTTTATGTACAATAACTGGTTCTATCAAATAATCACACCAAGGCATTCTACTGGCAATTTCCCCAAAATCAATTCAGGTAAAATTAAGATATTTATGTACTTCACAGGCTATTAAAACTTGAGACTTCATTATTGATTTCAGTTCTGAGGCCACATACACAATTCAAAATATACATAAACTGGGTTAGGGTGATAAATGTGGGCTGAAAGAAATCGCAGGATTCAGAACAATTAAACTGTGTATTTCGCTCTCATTAAGAGTCACAATGTGAACAGCAAACCTTGTGCGTATCTCATAGCTCTTTTATGTAGTGCCAAGGGCTTCTGAACGTCTAAGGTGACTGCGCGGCGGGTGGGCAAGCAGCTGACATGACTTGAAGGCTTTGCGAGGGCTCATTTCTTCTCTGCCTCTCCTTTCTTGGGTTCCTGTTTTAGTTTGTAGTCAGCCAGGGCGGCCTTGATTGCATCTTCAGCCAGCACTAGGAGTGGTGGAAAGAAAGACAGCCTAAGTTTCTAGACACTACAGAAATGGTCTTCGGACTCTAGTTGTTAAGAGCTGGGAGGGGCTTCACAGGGTAACCGAGCGAGGGGGTTGGGGAGAGGAGCAAGCCGGCCCGTCTGCAGCTGCTTCCTGAGCCGAGCTACTCCCCGGGGTTAGTTTGGAGACAGACTAGGGTTTAAATATCTGTGATTCTAAGCTAGTTCCTTAGCCTTCTGGAATCTACTTTCTGTTCTGTAGAACTGAAATTATTGTGCTTGTCTTGTTGGGATAATGTGGGGACTTACAGGAAATGTTTGACACATAGTAGGGACACAACAAATGTCAGTTCTCATCTGCTGCCATGACAGTCTGGGATCAATGTGGTAGAGACGCCAGCTATGCAGCCGGCACAACTTAGGTCATGTCAGCCTGCTCATGGGCTGGCATCTGCCACATCAGCCTCTAGAGATTCCAAGTTTGAAAACTTTTGTTTAGTTAAAACTGAGGCTATGGGGAAAAATAAAAATTGAGAGAGCCAGAATGTCAGCAGAAAGCAAGCAAACAGCAGAGAGCATCAGCTAAAGGTCTCAGTACCTAAAAAGGCCTCATAAAAAGACTGGGGTTTTTCTGAAACCACGTGAAAATGTTTACAAGCTATGACCTTTCTTCATGGATACTTAAAATTCCAGCTCAAGTGGAAAGAACTCAGGTCTTACCAGGCTTCCTGAAGATTGCCTTAGTGTGTCCCCACCCCAGCACCCGGCTCTTCTGTGCGTCTTACCCTGGCAAGAGGCCCGGCTCTCTGCTGATTTTTAACTAATTTGGTCAGTAAACCTCCATCAATATGTTAAGGCTACTGTTTTTTCATTCTCTCTTTCCCTGACAAAGTTAAGTGAGGATGAAAAACATTAGATTTAATACAGAGACCAAACCGGAAAGCCAAGTGTAAGTCTTAAGGCACCCAGGCTTTCTCTCAGGACAATGTAGAGGGGATATTGCACAACAGGGCTTAGTCATTCCATACAGACAGATGCAGACCCCAACGGTAGCAGCATCTAGACAGGAAGTGATAAAATACACAGCAAACAAGATTATAGAAAAAGCTGTTTTCTCCTCCGCTGGAAACAGCTCGGATTCTGGAATCAAAAACTGGGCCTTAAATTCTGGCTCTTCCACTTATTAGCCATGTGGCTTGGGTGCCTTAACCCCAAGCCCCAGCTCCCTGATCTGTAAGAGGGGAGTAACGACACCTACTGTGGACTCGAGGCTCCTTCTGAGGTTTGCAAATCATGCCCATCAAGTGCTCGGTATGACGCCTGGCACACACCGCCTCCTGGCACGACTCTCCTAGAGATGCGTGTGAGACCACGGGCTCTAAGCCTCTGAGGGTTATAAAGATGGAGTCCCTGACCTAAAAGGACTCTGTCACAAAGACCACGTTGACGTCATTGCCGAGTGCCGTGGCTGGCATCCTGGAGAGCAGAGACTTACTGGAGCAGTGCAGTTTCACGGGAGGAAGGCAGAGTTCCTTGGCGATGTCTGTGTTTTTGATGGTCAACGCTTCCTCCACCTGAGAGGCGTTAGGGAAAGACGAGCAATTTTAGCAAAGCCTTAGCTCGCAAGGGCTGGACAGTCAAATAAAAGGAAGGCCAAAGAGGCCCTCAGAGGTGATGGGGGATGATTTCTATTCAAGAACTCAAAATAAAGGGCTGGGGTCTTCGCAGGACTCCCAGCTGGGTGTCAGAGCTACAGCTGGGATTCTCGAGAGTGAAGCGCACACACCTGCACTGCGTGGAGCAGAACCTGAGAAGTCTGTTAGGGATCTGCTTGAAGCCAACAGAAGTCTTTTTTTAAGAAGGCTGTTAATTCCTCTGCTGATTTTGTGACTATCAGCTTCTCTCATGTCCTCCTACCATGTTTGGAATAAATCCTTTCGACTAGAAGTGCTGAATGGCATCAGGGAGGTCGGTGGCACAGGCAGGTGTCGGGCTGACAGCTCTCTTAGATTCATCCTCTGGGTAAAGGAGAGTCTCCTCCAGACTCACCAAAGAGGTGGCCTGGCAACTGGTAGAGAGCCGTAGGGGATAACGGGGGGCGGGCAGGTCCTTGCCTATGTGGAACAGAGCGCCACCACCTTAAGAAAGCCAGGTTTCCCCAACAGCCAGCCTCCCTGGCTCTGACTGTCCTCCAGTCTCCAACTCCACTAATCTCACTTGATTATGATTCAAGTTCTGCTCCTGGAAACTGAGATGGGAGACCCCAAGGTTAAAGAAAGGCCCCTTCCCCCCATTTTCTGATCACAACTCACACTCCCTAAAATCCAGGTCCTGGGAACATAGGTGCTTCATCTCATTTCCCCCTTTCCCTGGGGACAGTTCCTGACAAATCATTTCGGAGCCACCTCCTGCCAGAACAGGTTAGGTCTCTGCTTCCTTGGCCCACAGGAGCTTGCCAGCCAGAAGGCCCTGAGCCACAGGAGACAGGTGGCACATGGCCTGGCAAACGGCTTTACTGTAGAGCTGGCCAGCTTCCCAGGCATGCTCATGACTCAGCTTCCTGAACTGGGTCCCTTGGGGCTACAAAGATGAGTGCCCTGCAGGTTGGCTTTTCTGAGAGGTTTTAATGGCAACTGGATCTTAAAAACTCCAGCTCCTGAGTTTGGGAACTTCTACCTCTGCAGCTGCTGGGGAAAGAGGCTTTGGTAGAGAAAAGGATAGAAAAGATGTTTCAGCCCTTTCTTATCTTCCCCCTCAGGCCGCCCAGATCATGGCTCTGATTTGTCTGTTGACTTTCCTCCACCCTTGCTGCGTTTCTGATTCTTTAATCGTCTTTTAACACAGGCTAGTTTATGTTACTAATCTTTGTAAGCCACCTGGAATCCTTCCTGAAACATGATGGGAGGAAATAAGCAAGAAAGCAACAGCTCTATAAAACACCCCTCCCCTGAGAAATTACAAGATCATCACCCACAGAGAAAGCCAAAGGTTTCTTTTCAATTCTATTGTTAGAGAGATAGGTGAGGATCTTTATTCTAAGTCATTAACAAAACACTACCAGACCTAACAGATAAAAATGATCAACAAAAAAACTCAACACCTAGCAGAATGATCCATTATTCCCAATTTGGAGAAAAATTTTAATCAACATATGGGTATGAGAAATTTAAAAAATTAAGAATATTAAAAAAAATTTTTTTTTCACTCACTAGACCATTCGGGAGCAAGGTTTGGAGAATATGATTTCATTCTGTCAAATTTTCAAGCATCCTTACCGTTTTCCCTTTCACCCACTCAGTGGCTAATGAGCTGGAGGCAATTGCGGAGCCACAGCCGAATGTTTTAAACCTGGCATCCACAATCTTCCCCTTTTCGTCCACTTGGATCTAGAAAAGAAACAAGAGTTAAGTAGTGATTCCTGGGGCCACCCTCTGGAACCTAGCACTGGGACCTTCCCCAAGGGCTTTGAGCTTGCTTTCCACGCTGTAAATTATGGCATTAATTACGGACTTTGCTTCGTTTCAAAGAGCTCGGTGATGAAAAGTGAAACGTGGAACAACTCTACAGGCCTAGATGGTAAAGATCAGATGGAAAATATGCCCTTCCACCCCAGTTTTGTTTTGTAACCTTAGCCTGCATGTTAACTATGAAGTCCTGTTTGAGGAAGTCTGCTCCCAGCTAGCTGCTGAGGCAGTCTGCCTTTTTAAACACTGGGAAAGTCTGCAATAAAGGTCTCTGGTTAGTACTTTTTTCTTGGGCACCAAATTGCACTTAATAGTTCCCGCCTGCTTGTTTCTGTTTTTCAAGATAGGAATGAAGACCTTTGGCAAACTGCCCACCCACTATGAAGGAACAGATTATGGACACAGCTATAGTTTACCCAAAGCGCAAGATACTACCTTCATGTTGCTTCCAATTTGGGGACAAGTTTGATTTATTGCATTTGTCTCACTGGAGACTGCTAGCCCTTTGGGGTTTTCCTTTGATCAGTAAAATTCACAAAAATTTTTACTTGGCTGACGTTGGGACTTAAGCTGATACATTGAGTAGAAAAATGAGATTAGTTTCCTATTTCAGAAAAGGTCATAGTATACTAGGAAGAGAACCAAGATTGAGGACCTGCTAATCATTTATAATATCAACTCATCCCATCTCACAGGAATAAAGAGAGACCAAATGAAATGCTGTATGTGCAAATGCTTTGTAAACTGTAAAGCACTGTGTAAGCAAAGGGATTGTTATTACCATTAAAGCTGAAAACCAGCTGGTACCTGTAATTTCATTACATCACCACATGCTGGAGCCCCCACCAGTCCAGTTCCAAC
>VBSM01003044.1:10543827-10555005 GCA_008086735.1 Cheirogaleus medius
CCGCGCCTTGGCCCCGCCTCTCGGGGGGCGGGCGGGGCGGAGAGCGGGAGGGTCAGAAGTCGGCGGAGGGCTGGTCTGGAGTGCTGGATCCTGGGTGGGCGAGGACCTCAGGCTCCTGCGGTGCGGGGCCAGGCTGGCGTTCACGGAGCCCACCGCTGGAACGTGGCGCTGAGAGCCACCAGTCCTAGCTCTGTTTTGCAGCTTAAGGAAGTTGAGGTTCAGAGCGGTTTAGTTAACTTTGTCCAGGGGTGCTCAGAGAGTTAGGTTCAGTTGGGATTCGAACTTGGGCAATGCTGGGTTTGAATCCTGGTTCTGCTCCTTCCTGGTTGTGTGACCCTAGGCAGATAAAATCGGCACGCCAAGCCTGGATCTCCCCTTTTGTACTAATTCAAGGACTATTCTTTCATCCATGGAGCAAGTATATGCCGAGTACCTGCCGTGCGTGAAGGTGCTATACTAGACTCTGGGATCCAACGGACAGCAAAACAGACATAATTCCTGCCCCACGAAGCTTGCTAATGAGGGAGAAAGGCAATAAGTAGAGAAACACACCAAGACTTTCCTACCTCAAAATTGGGAAGCTTAAGAAGGAAACACCATGCCTTGATTGAAAAATAATGTGTATATCTATTTCTCTATAAAGCAGCAAACTCACAATTTATGTTACAATGCCTGGCAATTAAGAGTTTCTAAAGAAATGCTTATTAATGTAATTTTTTTTTGTTATTTATTGGTTTGCAAGATATCTTATAAAACCAGAAAATTCACACGTGCATTTAAGGCATACTAGGTACCAGGCGTTACATAAAAGGGAGGAATCTCTCAGGGAAATGGATTTTTCACATGAATGGCGCAGTCTATCCTTCCCCGAGGACGTGGATTTTTCTCTGCGTTTGGGGCGCAGTTGCAGGGGAGACTGAACCACGCGCCAGATCACACTAGGCGTTAAGTAAGACATTTGTTCTGACTCACTTTACCTTCTCAAGATGGCGCCAAACCCTTGCCTACAGACATCACGCTCACTCCATGACTTCCTCTATGGCCTCCATTTCCTGTCCAAAGACCCAACTTCTGTCCGAAGTTGTGACGGTACACATGCCACGTAAATTAGTTTTTTCTCTGACGGGAGCTCCTACAAGGACACAAAAGTAATATGCATTGTGTGTATTTCAAGATTTTCCCGTCATCCGAGGCTCCCAATTTCCCTTTCGGTGGCAAGAAAGCAGGGTTTTGATCAGGCGCGCGCCGCGGGCAGCTTCTACCTCAGCCGGGTCTTCGGCGGCCGCGGGAAGACCCGAGAGTCCCTGGAAGCGCAAGATGGCGACGGCGGCCGCAACCTCGGCTTCGGAACCCGAGGCTGAGTCCAAGGCTGCGCCCAAGGCTGAGGGAGAGGAGGATGAAGTTAAGGCGGCTAGGACGAGGAGGAAGGTGCTATCGCAGGCTGTGACTGCTGCGACGTACAAGACCATAGGGCCAGAGTGGGATCCGCAGGAGGAAGGCGCGAGCGAGAGCGATGGGGATGATGAGGAGTACGGCATGGCTTCCTCCGCGGAGAGCTCCCCCGGGGAGTACGAGTGGGAGTACGACGAAGAGGAGGAGAAGAACCAGCTAGAGATCGAGCGGCTGGAGGAGCAGGTGGGCCAGGGGCGGGGGGCAGCGGGCTTCTTCCCTTGGGTCCCCAGGTCGCGGCCCGCCTCCCTGGTCCTCATTGGCGATAAAGCCGCCCAGGCCGCAAACCCGCTATTAATCACTGTAGCTCCTTTGATTTGAGCGCTTTCAGCATGCGAGGTGCTTTGCAAACGTTATCCTATTGAGTCCTTGCCACGACCCTGTGAAGGAAGTGGTGTTACCTTTGTTTTACGGGGGGAAACTGAGGCTCGTGGAGAAAAGTCTCTGGGTCAAGATAACAGTTCTGCAAGCGGCGAGTCAGGCTTTGTACTTTGAACCGACTCCAGAATCTCACTCTTAACCACACAGTTAAACTATGTCCATAGGAGAAATACAGTCTTATTCGTAACAGAGTGTTACTTGTAGGAATGACGACAATGATGAAATCTGGTGTAGCAGGAAAAATATTCACCGTGACGCTGGTAATAGAAATGGAAAGGTAGAGGTTTTGGCTTCCGGAGGTTAAAGTCCCCCCAGTTTTAGCTGTTCCATTCTTGTGTGTGTTTGGGCGAATTTCTTTACTTCTCCGAGCCTCGGCTTCCGCATCTGTAGAGTAGGAGCAACAATTTCTGCATCATATAATTGTCATAACGGTAATTATACCTAGTGCCTGGTACTGAGAGGTAACGCGAGCTGTAATCTGTAACTTTATGAGGTGGTGGTATGTCCCGTTTAATTCAGAGTCCCAGCAGGAAATAGGTGGCCCATTTAAATTAGGACAATTTGAGAAAACATCAATGAAAAGACAACCGTGATTATAAAGGTGTGGGCAGGGAAATCAGGAGTGAAGGTTTAGTATCCAACGTTTAGTAACAGCAGAACCTTGTGTCCATCTTTAGGTCTAAAGTGGTGAAGGGAGTGACTGGTTACTTGAGTACCGTGTTTTCCCGAAAATAAGACCTACCCATAAAATAAGCCCTAGCAGGATTTCTAAGCATTTGTGCAATATAAGCCCTACCCCGAAAATAAGACCTAGTGATGGGTGTGGCTACATAGCATGTCTGCACAACCCATGCATTTTGTTGTGGAGCAGTAAAGACGACGAGCAGCCCTTCTCATCTGCCCCATGAGAGCTCTATTGCTCCACACTAGAAATTGGGGCCAATGGTTCTAAAGGAAATAGAGTCGCAAGAAATTCAGGATGGAATTCGGAGTTTGGAGAGTTACGATGATGTTCCAGAAGAAGACGACTTAACTATATTTGAATAAATGTAGATTGTTGTACTGTACTTAAAAAAAATAACACATCCCCTGAAAATATGCCCTAGGGTGTCTTCTTGAGGAAAAATAAATATAAGACCCTGTCTTATTTTCGGGGAAACACAGTAGCTGTGTGGAGAGGGCACCAGAGCTGTAGAAGTGTGTTCAAGGGCTTCCAGCCCCAGTGTCCTGTCGGAGGTTGGGAGGGAAAGAAATACCCTGACCTCACTCTCTTGGAAGCTTCCTCCCAACTTCTGCTGGTGCCTCCTGCTGGGGAAACCCATATGGTAGCCCAAGAGCCAGGAAACTCATAAATGTGGTCTACACTGGGGAACATGGGACAGGGCAGAGGGAGCGGATTGGATTTGGAGGGGCAAACGGAAAAGATTAAGCACATTCTCACTTTACAGATGAAGAAACAGAGGCTCAGAACAAATGATGAAATGATTTCCTTAAAGTCATCCTTGGTAGGATTTGGACTCTTAAAGGTTGCCTGTGGACCAAATGTCACACTGGCTATGAAATCACTCAGTGATGTGAAATTGCTAACTTGGGTTACTCACTTAACCTTGCTGGATGTCAGTTTCCTTATATTGCTCCCTCTGGCCCTGATATTTTTGTTAAGTTGCATAATAGTGATATCATCCATTGGCATAGCGTGTCCCACTTGTCATGACATCTGATTGTCAAAGGAGCCAGTTGGGAGAGGCAAGTGGTTACCGTTTCTACTTTTTATAAATAAGTGTGCTGAAGCTAATTCAGCAAATACAGGATGACATAGGGTACCAGGCTGACTGTGTCCCTGCCCTTGTTGATATCGTTTCTTCACACTGCTAGCCCTTGGCCTTTTGACAGGCTTATTATTGTGTGAGGTGGGGGAGGGAAGGCTTGGGACCAGAGAGGTTAAGTCCTTGAGGGTACACTTACTAGGGAGGAGGCTCCTAGCGCTCTGCAGTTGCCCGTCCTCCACAGTTCACAGAGGGCAGGATGGAGAGCAGAAGGTGACCCCATCAGATGGGACCTGGCACGCGATGGTGAATTGAAAGGCCTTTGGTCTTGTCCTCTTTGTCCTGGGATCTAGAAATGGACTTTTCCAATTTTTCCAAACCTTCCTCCCGCCTCATCCTAATCACACAGCCTCTTGTTCTTGCCGTAACTTGCTCTTATGGTGGAGCATAATGATGAGTAACTTCCAAATAGGCCTGTGAGAAACTCGGCTTTGCCATATTCGTGAGCCCTGTCCGCATCCCCGAATGCATTCTGTGAAAGCTGGCGATTCGCTGTAGTATCTGTCTGTATAAGAAAAGCAAAGATTTTTCTATAATTTGTGCGCTGAAAGTGGCACCTCACGGTGTTTTAGGCAGATTTGTCAGTGCGGCATGGTGCGGTACAAAGGCTATGGCTTTGTACACACGTGAGAATCCAAGCCCCCCGCTCAGTAATGGAAAGACCTCGTGCAAGTTATTTCAGCTCTCGGAGCCTAGAGTGCCCCATTGGTAAAATGAAGACTGTAATAGTGGCCTGCTTCTCAGGGCTCTTGGGGGACTTAAGTGACACATTGTGCATAAAGTTCCTGGCACAGTTTGGCACACAGTAGGTGCTAAGTAAAGACCTGTTCTGTTCTCCCTTCCCTGCTTTCCCCTGATTGCACCATCTGTTTCCTTTCTACCAGCCTCTCCCAGGGACACTGGGAAGCCATGGGGGACTTTTACTATCATGATTAATAGAGAAAGATAATGGGTTCTTGTTTAAAATCTAATTACTTGAACAACATCCTATAATCCTTTATATTTGTGTTCTGCAAATGGTTACTCCTCCCATCCTCCATTTAAAAGTTCACAGCTAGTTAATTGTTAAATTTTTATCCTAAAGTTCAAGTAATCAAATTCATTAGCTATCTTTCTGTATTTTAATGAAATAACTAGTACCTGGATTAGTAGAGCACTTTGTCAGATGGCAGAGTATAATTTGAATGTAGTATAGATAATCTTTTATCTCTGGAGAGGGAAATATTTATTACTAAAATGTTTTCACATGCTGGAAGGGTAGGTCTTGGTGTACAGACAAGCTAAGCCTATATCCCAACTTGTATGAAAACTTTTTTAAAAAATTAACTTTTTTATTTTGAGATAATTGTAGATTTCCATGCACTTGTAAGAAATAATGCAGGGGCATTCTGTGTACCTTTTATCCACCCAGTTTCCTTCAGTGGTAACATTTTGCAAAATTATAGTATGATATCACAACTTGGATATTGTCATTGATACAGTCAAAATACAGATCAGTTCTTTCACCATAATGATCCTTCCTGTTACCCTAAAAATTTTCTCCTGTGTTTTTTTTTTAACATTTTACAGTTTTAGATTCACATTTTACCTTTAAGTCTGTGATCCACTTTGAGTTAATTTTTATATAAGGTGTGAGATTTAGGTTGAGGTTTATTTTTGTTTTCGCCTGTGGATCCAATTGCTGCAGCATCATTTGTTGAGGAAAAGGCCCCCCTTTTCTTCTGTTGCATTGCTTTTGCATCTTATTGGATTTTATTTTTTGTGGTGTCATAGCTCACTGCAACCTCCTGGGCTCAACCTCAAAACTCCTTCTTCCCTCAGCCTCCTGAGTAGCTGGGACTACAGGCATGTGTCACAATGCTCCAGTAGAGATGGGGGTCTCGCTCAGGCTGGCCTTGAACTACTGAGCTCAAGCGATTGCTCCACCTCGGCCTCCCAGAGTGCTAGGATTACACCTCACAGAACCATTTTTGCGTCTTTGTCAAAAATTATTTGGGCATATTTGTGTGGGTCTGTTACTGGTTTCTAGTCTCTTTCCTTGATATATGCGTCTTTCTGCAAAATTCACACTGTCTTGATCATTGTAGCTACATAGTAGGTCGTAGCATCAGATAGAGTGATTCCTCCCCGTCTTATTCTTTTTCAAGATCATTTTTGGCTATTCTAGGGCCTGTGCCATCCCATATATCTTTTAGAGTAAGCTTGTCTATGTCTGTAAAAAACCTTGTTGGGATTTTGCTAGGAGTTTCATTAAACTTATAAGTCAACTTGGGGGTCTTTTAATCCATGAGCACAGAATGTCTCTCCATTTTTCAGGCCTTTGATTTCTTTTCTCAGCATTTTGTATTTTTCAGCATATAGATTCTCTACATGTTTTAAGTTTATACCTAAGTATTTCATTTTTTTTTAGAGTGATTGTAAATGGTATTGTGTTTTTAAATTTGTTTTCCATGTGGCCATTGTTTTTTGTAGATTTCTATTGTATTCTTTGACCTTGCTCAATTCAGTATTCTTAGAGTTTTTTTTTTAATTGATTTCTTGAGATTGTCTACTTAGTCATGTCATCTATAAATCAGGCCAGTTTTCTCTCTTTTCAATCTGTATATCTTTTATTTCCTTTACTTGTCTTGCTGCACAGGCTAGAACTTCCAGGACTTTGTTGAAAAGAGTGGTGAGAGTGGGCCTCCTTGCTTTGTTCCTGATTTTAGGAGAAAAACATTCAGTCTTTTGCCGTTAAGAATGATGTCTAGCTGTAGGTTTTTTATGGATTCTTTTCATCAGATTGGGGTATTTCCCTTCTATTCCTAACTTGCTGAGTGTTTTTACCATGAATGGTTGTTGGATTTTGTCAGATGCATTTTCTGCATCAATACTATGATTTTTCATCTTCAGCCCTTTGTTATAATAGATTACAGTTACTAATTTTCAAATATTGAGTTAACCTTGCATGCCTGGAATAAATCCCACTTGGTTATGGTGTATAATTCTTTTTATGCATTGGGTTTGGTTCTTTAAGCTTCCCTGTGCACTGTTTTAGCTGCATCCTACTTATTTTAATTTACTATATTCTCATTTTCATTCAGTTGTATGTTTTTAAAAATTTTTCTTTGAGACTTCTTTGACCCATAGATTATTTTGAGGTGTATTGCCTAATTGCCAAGTGTTTAGAGATTTTCCTGCTGTCGAAGGTTTCTAATTTGATTCCACTGTGGTCAGAAAACATACTTTGTGTGATTTCATTTCTTTTAAATTTGTTGAGGTTTGTTGTACAGCCCAGGATATGGTTTCAGTAAATGTTTCATGGGCACTTGAGAAAAATATGCTTTCTGTATTGTTGGATGGGGTGTTCTATGTATATAAATTAGATTGTGTTGCTTGATGGTGTTCTTCTATGTCCTTGCTGATTTTCTGTCTACTAGTTCTATCAGTTACTGAAAAGGAGGGTGTTAAAGTCTCCAAATATGATTGTGGAGGTGTCTTTCTTCTTTCAGCTCTATTAGTTTTTGCTGCATGTATTTGAGGTGCTGTTTCGTTCATACACATTCAGGATTGTTATGTCTTCTAGGTAGACGGACTTTTATCATTATGTGTCATTATATAATATAATCCATTTTGCTTCTGGCAATTTTCTCTGCTCTGAAGTCTACATGATATTAGTATCTCCACTTTGTCTTCTTTTAAATTCATGTTTGCATGGTATATCTTTTTCTGTCCTTTTACTTTCAGCCAACCTACTTATGTCTTCGAATTTGAAGTGAGCTTATGATCAGCATGTAGTTCGGTTGTATTTTTATCCACTCTCTACCATTTTCTGCTTTTTAATTAGTATGTATAGACCGTTTACATTTAAGGTAATTACTGATACGTTAGCTCTAAAACCTGCCATTTTATTATTTGCTGTTTGTTTCCTCTGTTTCTCCTGCTTCTCTTTTCTTGCCTTCCTGTGTGTTATTTGAACATTTTTTAGAATTCCATCTTGATTTATTTATAGTGATTTTTAGTGTATTGCTTTGAATATTTTTCTTAGTGCTTGCTTTGGGTATTAAACTATACAGATATGACGGAAATGGTATCAGTATTTTACCATTTGAGTGAAGTGTGAAATCTTACTTCCATTTCAGTCCCATTTCTATCCCCACTTTTAAATATCATTGTCCTAGGTATCAGGTGTTCTTAAAATGTTTGTTTCATCCTTTCATGTGATTTAGAAAACTCATGGGGAGAGAAGGATTGTCTGCTGAACTTACCTGTGTTTCTGCTCTTCCTGCTATTCTTGCTTTCTGATGCTCCAGCTTCCTTCTTTATCTTTTCCTTTCTGTTTGCAGAACTTCCTTTAGCTATTCATCAATGGTAGGTCTGCTAGTGACATTCTGTTTAGTTTTCCTTTGTCTCAGCTGTATGATAGCTTTTCTTAAAAAATATTTTAATTTGTTTTAACTTTTAGTTTGAAAACTTTCAAATGTAAAAATAAACCTTTATGTACCTGTCACTTAGGTTCAACATATATCAAATCGCTGCTATTCTTGTTTCTCCAATAAGGATTTTCATTTTTTTATTTAGTAAAATAAAGGAGCTTTTACAATGCACCTGACATGCTAAAGGATGTTTTGAAATTACCTTTTTAAGTCCTCACAAGACCCTTGTGAGCTAGAAACTAATAGTATCCCCATTTTACAGATGAGGAAATGGAAGCTTAGGAAAGTTAATAACTTGCTATGGTCACACATTTTTTGTTTGTTTCACTAGAATGTCTCCTTTATTTCAGCAAGAAATAGTGTCTTGTAAGAGGAATTGTAACAGATTTGAGATAGCTTTATGTGTATTGTAAAAGCCTCTTTCATTGTTTTGTCTTTCTCTTCTTGAGGCTAAATGTTACATTTGCCATTTCAGTGGTTCTCCCAGATAGCACATTAATTTTCTTTGCAGCTGATATGTGGGCTGTCACCAGTAGTGACAAGCGAAGTTATTTAGATGTTGGCATTTTAAGTTTCAACTTGTGTTTCTTTTCCTTTTAGCTGTCTATCAACATCTATGACTACAACTGCCACGTGGACCTGATCCGGCTGCTGCGGCTGGAAGGGGAGCTCACCAGGGTGAGGGCGGCCCGCCAGAAGATGAGCGAGATCTTTCCCTTGACGGAAGGTAAGGCTCAGCAGTCACACTGCTTTTCCAAACACAGAATTGAGGAGTATATATTTTTTTTCTTTTAAAAAAATTTTTAAAATTAATTAATTTTTAAAATTTTATTCCTAGCCCCTAAGTGTGTATGTACATTTTTTTTCAATGCTGAAAGTGGGATATGCTCCTCCTTATAGAAAATTTGGAGTGTATAACATAATGGAAAGAACAAAGCCCATCATTCGAAGTCAGCTAGTTTTAGTTTGTTGTTTTGTAGTTTTTTGCAAAATGTAGTTGTGCTTATACAACACTGATTCACATTTTGAATCCTGGTTTTTTTAATCCTAAGATTATGACAAAAATTTTCTGTGTAATTAAACTTTACTCCCATTTTCTATTTCCCACTGCAGTATTTATACATTTAACCCATTCTCTCAGAACCAGAAAGTTGTAAATGTATTATAATTAAGCTTTTATAAATGTGAATGTTTCATATGTTAATTATTCGACAAAACTATTGTTTAGTGGAGACTATTATTTATTGCATTTAGGTTATTTCTGTTTATTTGCTTATTAGAAACATAATTCCACTGAGCAACTTTCTAGTCAAATCGTCAGGAAGGTTCATAAGAGATCATTTGGGCAGGAATTGGAAACCCTTGTCCTAGATCCAGCTCTGTCCCCCTCTCCCTCCTGCAAAGCGCAACTGCTGTTCGTGGGTGCTGAAATCAGATCGTCCAGTTTCATTCCTGGCTAGACCTCTAACTAGCTGTGTGATCCTAAGCAAATTACGTAAACATTCTGAGACTCGGTTTTCCTAGCGGTAAAGTGAAGATAACAGTTGTTTCTGTCTTGCAGTGCATGACAGAAGAGGATGAGCTATTCTGCTTACAACATTTAACACATGTGTGGCATGTTGTAAATCCTTAGATAGATGTCATTATTATTAATGATACTATCACCTACCTTATAGGCTGTGAAAAACTGAATGAGAAAATACATGTGTGTAAGTACTTCGCAAAATATAAAATTCCCAACAGGTATAGGATATTATGATTTTAGTGACTCGATCTTATTTGGAAGCATAAAACCTCCTGTGTGCCTGATTCATGTATTAAGAATTGAATTTCTGGGAGCTGTGCCAGGTTGTGTAAAGTGGATAACATGTTTGCATATTGGTGTTCTCAGTGAAGTCCCTGCTGTCAGCCTGTCCTGTGGTGTGAGGGAGGTGGTGACGGGGAAGTGCTCTTGTCTTGCAGAGCTCTGGCTGGAGTGGCTGCACGACGAGATCAGCATGGCCCAGGACGGCCTGGACAGGGAGCACGTGTACAACCTCTTTGAGAAAGCCGTGAAGGATTACATTTGTAAGTTCCTCTGGCCGCGTCGTCTAGATCTGTCTCTGCTGTTGTGGATTGTATTGTGATATGTTGCTACCCAGAAAAGAGAATGTTAGTCTTACAGTTAGAAAGGTTTAAGTTCAGTAATCTTTATCCTTGTCTTTGGTCTTTAATTGAAGATATTTGGTTTTAAAATAAAAGTAGAAGAAATACTTATAGTAAGGGAATGATCACACCCAGCATTTATCTGGCAGGGAGAACTTACTTGGTATTTCCATGTAATTAAAGGTTACCTTTTACACATTGAATAGGTTTTTGGAGGCTTTGAACAACATACTTCTTTTTTTTTTTTTTTTTGAGACAGAGTCTCACTGTGTTGCCCTGGATATAGTACAGCGGTATCACAGATAACTCACTGCAACCTCAAACTCCTGGGCTCAAGTAATCCTCCTGCCTCAGCCTCCTGAGTAGCTGGGACTACAGTTGCACACCACCACACCTGGCTGATTTTTCTATTTTTAGCAGAGATGGGTCTTGCTCTTCCTCAGGCTGCTCTTGAACCCCTGAGCTCAAGTGATCCTCTTGCCTCGGCCTCCCAGAGTGCTAGGATTACAGGTGTGAGACAGAATGCTTTTTAAAAAAAATATAAAACATTAAAAGAAAGATTTTTTATTTTGAAATAATTACAGATTTACAGGAAGTTGCAAAAATAGTACAGAGGAGTCCTGTGTACTTACATCACCCAGTTTCCCCCAGTGTCTTATAGTACAAAATAAACATCAGAAAGTCAACTTCGGTAAAAGTATGTATGGTTCTGTGATGGTTTATCACGTGTGTAGATTTGCGTAACCACTGCTGCAATCCAGATCCAGAACTGCTCTGTCTTCACTGAGGTCTCCCTCACCAAAACGTGTTGACATTTTAAGACACTTTACCCTCCCCTGTTTATAGTATAATTGTTTTAAATATTTTTTCTACATGTATTGAGGATCACATCAGATAATGCTGTGGACAAAATGTTACTTAAAATAAGCATTTGAAAATTTTTCACCTTTTTTTTTTTTTTT
>VBSM01003044.1:10555105-10615672 GCA_008086735.1 Cheirogaleus medius
GCCTCCCAGAGAGCTAGGATTACAGGCGTGAGCCACCGCGCCCGGCCAATTTTTCACCTTTTAAATTATACATCTTCTTCCCTGTTTCTGATTATCCTGACTGTGAACATTTCCCTTTGCAGGAAGCACTGATACTTAGACTGACTTGAGGTAGAGAATTTTTTTTATATAACTTTACCAGCCAAGAAGAATTTATAATTTTTTACTGTTTATAATCTGAATAATGAGAACAATAAGTGTTTTAGAAATAAAAAATTATACTAATTTTTTTTAAAGCACTGGGGGTCTTGCTATGTTGCCCAGGCTGGTTTTAAACTTTTGGCCTCAAGCAATCCTCCAGCCTAAGCCTCCTGAGTAGCTGGGATTATAGGCACAAGTCACTATACCTGGTCTTCCAATGTGTTTTTAAAAGCTATACCTGTGCCTCTGCTCTGTAGCTCATGAGTCTTCTTTTGGAATTACTGATAGCATTAGCAGTGGGTGACGTTCCTGTGTTTTCTGATGATCCTGTTATCCCTTTCTTGCTGTCTCAGAGTCACTGTTAATAGCACCAGTTATCTTTCTTTGAGGAGCTATGGCCCTGGGCGACAGAATGAGACCCTATCTTAAAAAAAAGAAACCCCCCCCCTCAAAAAAAACCTCAGTGATAAGAAATAACCCAATTAAAAAATGGGCCAAAGACCTTAACAGACACCTCAGCAAAGAAGATACACAGCTGGCAAATAAACATATGAAAAGATGCTCCATGTCACGTGACATCAGGGAAATGTAAATGAAAGCAACATTGAGATATCTTTACACACCCATTAGAATGGCCAAAATTCAGAACACAGGACAACATCAAATGCCAGTGAAGATGTAGAGCATCACAAACTCATCACTTGTGGAAATGCAAAAGGTACAGCCGCTTTGGAAGACAGTTTGGCGGTTTCTTATAAGACCACACCTACTCTTACCATGATATTCAGCATTTATGCTCCTTGGTATTTACCCAGAAGAATTGAAAGCTTAAGTCCACACAAAACCTGCACATGGATGTTTGTATCAGCTTTATTCATGATTGCCAAAACTTGGAAGCAACCAAGATGACCTTCAGTAGGTGAACTGTGGTACATCCAAGCAATGGAGTGTTACTCAGTGCCAAAAAGAAATGAGCTATCAAGCCAGTCTGGAAAGGCTACATACTATATGATTCTAACTGTGTGACATTCTGGAAAAGGCAAAACTATGGAGACAGTGCAAAGATCAGTGGTTGCTGAGTTGAGGGTGGGGGAGAGGGATGAATAGGTGGAGCACAGAGGATATTTAGGGCAGTGAAACCACTCTGTTTGATACTGTAATAGTGGACACATGTCCAGACTAACAGGACGTGCAACACCAGGAGTGAATCCTGATGTACACGATAGACTCTGGGTGAGGATGATGTGTCCATGTAGGTCCACCAGTTGTAACAAATGTCCCACTCTCGTGGGGGATGTTGATAATGGGGAGGCTGTGCACGTGTGGGGGCAGAGGGTATCTGGAAAGTCTCTGTACCTTCTGCTCAGTTTTGTTGTGAACTTAAAATGGCTTTAAAAAATAAAGTCTATTAATAATAAAAAAAACCAAACTATTCATGATATCTGTCCCCCTGTAGATTATCTAAGTATTTGGGAGGAGCCATGATAGAATCTATTGGGAAATTACCTTCTCTTTAGAGGAGGAGCTGTGTCATGGACCATCTGTAAACTTGCCCTTACCTTCAGGAAGGGCCTCAGATCCACCAGCTAGCTCATTTCTATTTTCATTTCACAGCCCATATGGCAGCTCTGTGTTAGTAAGTGAAAACAGAGTAGCTAACAAACTTTGCCTAAATTCTTTGGAATAGCTTTCCCAGTGAAAAGGCAAGCTTCAGAGAAACAAATAGTAATTCTCAAATTGGCTGCTGCTTTTTTATTTTTTATTTTTTTTTTTTAGTATTTTTATACTAAAAGGTTAGTGTATAGGCCTCTGATACTACTTCCAGATCCCTGAAAAATGACTTCATAGGCAACTGTGTATGGTAAGAATTGTTGCATTCATAAAGAGTTTAAGCCATTAATCTGGTCTTAAAGGCATGGGAGTGAGTATGTAAAAAAGGTTAAAAAGAAAGTGAAATAAGGCAACTGCGTCATTAAAAACAGAGATTTACAATATAGATTTCTAGTAACAGAATTGATGCTTTTAATTTTATTCTTTCACATTGGCTGGAAGGCTTAAAAGTGAATCAAGATCCAAAAGTTAAAAAGTTGTAGACTTTGAACTTTTTCTGAAAGTTGACTCAGATTCATAACTGTTTTCATTGAAATCCATTACTGGGTCCTTCAGTTTTAGCAAACTTTATAATCATGATCTTATTCCATATTACCATGTGGCATATACTGTTTATTCAGCAAAATCTCATTGATTATGCTTAGTAGGAATATTGTTTAATACACAGTTTCTTTTTAGGCTGCAGTGTTAGTATAATATATACCTAAATTGGGATATTTGTCAATGCTTTAACCTTTTTACATGAGTGAATGCTTTTTTTGGTAGGCACATTTCTTCTGTTATGCATCAGTTTTGATATTCGAGTATTTTATATCCCAAACTAATTGAACACTTCTCATCTGTAGGTCCTAACATTTGGCTAGAGTATGGCCAATACTCAGTTGGTGGGATTGGTCAGAAAGGTGGCCTGGAGAAAGTTCGCTCTGTGTTTGAAAGGGCCCTGTCATCCGTCGGTTTACACATGACCAAAGGACTCGCCATCTGGGAGGCTTACCGAGAGTTTGAAAGTGCAATCGTGGAAGCTGCTCGGGTGAGTGACCCATGCTTGCCTCTGAATGGGCTGAGTCTGTCGTTAGAAGTTTCCTTGGAAGTATTATTTTGAAACAAATGGCTAAGATATGACAGTCAACCTGGTTAACAAAATGGTCTTTGCCAGTCCCTTAGCGAATGGTGAGTAAAATAAATAAAATTAGTCTTTGTGGAAAATAGCAAGAATGATTTCTTTTTAATTAAAAGCAGGTGACTCTATGATTTTTTTCTGATATTTAAAAATACTGCTTTAGTTACATAGTTCCAGGTAAATGTACAAGAATAACCATGTTACTAAAAAACAATATCGTGCCTAATTGTAACTGAGGGGAGATTTGACTCCATCATAATTGCATTTTTTTAGACTATGATTTATAGAATTTTACAGCTGTGTTCCCTCTTCATTATGTTTGTGTACTGATACATGGTGGAGCCCTTTAATAGGTAGATCACTGTTAATAAAGTGGCCCCAGTCATTATGGTTACCTCCCTGTTCAAAAATCTGCAGTGGTGCCTTCAACTTACCCTGAATAAGGCAACAGGGTTAATACCTTTGCCTTACGTTGGTGGCTCTCTATAGTACGAGACATGATCTCTGCATGGACTCTACTCCCACTGTCCCCAAATGCTCTAGCATTTTCTTGCCATTGTACTTTTTCTGGTCATATTCCTTCAATTAGGAGTCAGTTTCCTTCTCTCATGACCTCTGGGAGCCTGCAGATGCATCCTAGATGCCAGCTCCTCCAAGAATGTTTCCTGATTTCCTCCTTCCATAATAATAACTCACCCCTAGAAACCAGCGTAAAGCAAGCCATGTGATACCTTGATCCTTATGAGATTTTATTTTTATGATATTTACATTCTGCCTCATTGTAGTAATTTGGATACATTTCTTTGATAAGAATATAAGAATAAAAATATACTGTTTTCTCTCCCTGCCATAAACATTTAGAGGCAGAGATACCATTTATTTTTGTACTGCTTTCAGCATTTGGCATGGTATCTCATACAGGAGGTCATAGAAATTTTTTTTGGTTTGAACTGAAAATTTGTTGAGATATTTTTTGAAGTAGAAAGAACCAAAGTTTGTCATTTACTACTGATTTGCTTCTTTAGCCCATAGCTGGCTTCCTTTCCCCTTTTGACCGGGAACAAACCTTTGATTCACAGCTTGAGAAAGTCCACAGTCTCTTCCGGCGACAGTTGGCGATCCCACTTTATGGTAAGAGAAACTGACATGTCATCAGCCTGCCCTTGGTGGGTTTTTCAAATGTTTTAGGGTATGTCGTGTGCTTAGACCCTTCCCAGCATTGCGTGCGGCAGGTAGGGCTGGTGTTCTCATTGTCACTGGGCGCTGTCCTGCTGGATGACGTCCTTGGTGAAAGCAAATCTCGAATCGTTCATGCTCAACAATTCAGAGGCAGGACTAGAAGCCAAGACTCTGCGCCTCCCAGTTGAGATCTCTTTCCAACCATATTCCAGCCGTCAGACATTGTTGGAAAGGCGGAGATAAGGGTCTGTGAAAGGAGCAGGGAAACTGACTCCCTGTATTTTCTGGGGAAACTTTATTGAGTAAGAGTTCCATTACAAGCATTTTTTTCTTCAGGAATAACCTTTTCCATAACAGAGGGGGAGTTTTACATGGGCTGTGGGGGTGGTTTGGTTCAGAAGTACAGTTGGTTGTAAGTATTCATATCTGAATTTCTTACAGTTTGGGAGGTCTCCTTTTTGAGGAATTTATTTTGGCAGGCCAAGCCTTTCAAGCTCTGGAGCTGTGTGCCTGTGCAGCGCTGGGGGGAGTTTCCTGAGTATGGGAGGAGTTTGGCACTGCTGCCTTGTTCGTTTCTGAAGCATGGTCACGCATTGTATGTACTCAGAACCTCTGGGCAACCTTACTGGAGCCTAGGTGTGCTTTTCATGGTTTATTTGGATTCCACAAATTATAAAGTGGCTGTCCGACTGAATCCTTGGTGACATGCAGAAAGGTTAGAACTGAGCTGGTTGTAGATTTCATCTCTCATACCAAGGTGAGACACCTTAGCCTAGTGATTAGAGTGTGAACTTGAACCAGATTGCCTGGGTTCAAAGCCTTGCTCTACTGTTAACTGTAGACAAGTGACTTAACCCTCTGCTTCGGTTTCCTCAACTGTAAAATGAGGATCTCACTAGAGCCTACCTTGCTGATTGGCAAGGATCGGATGAATTAATGGATGTGAAGTTTTAGAACATAGGAAGCAGTATAGGTAAGTGTTGCTGATGGTGTCGTAGACTCTGATTAATTAGCTGGTAGGTTTGCCTGGAGCGTTGTTTTACAAGATTCTAAGGCCAAGCCTGGGCTCAGAACAATGCAGAATATGATCAGTGATGGCTGCCATGGCCACAGAGGTGGGAGGGGCTTGTGGTACCCGAGTAGTATAGTTGAATGTTTGTTCCGGTTGGTAAAAGCCAGTGGCAAGACCCACGGGGCTGAATCCATCTTTCAATAGATATGGAGGCCACGTTTGCAGAGTATGAGGAATGGTCAGAAGACCCAATACCAGAGTCTGTAATTCAGAACTATAACAAAGCACTGCAGCAGTTGGAGAAATACAAACCCTATGAAGAAGCGCTGGTGAGTGTTGGCTTCTTTTATACTCACCTTCTCTCTACAAACATTTCCCTGATTGATAGTTGCAAATTAAACGGTATCTTTAAAATTTGTTTTATTGTAAAATATATAGAGTGTATAAATGTATACATACAGTTTACATACTAATAATAAAGTGAACATCCATGTACCCACCACCCAGGTTAAGAAATAGAACATTGCCAGTACCTTAGAAGTCTCCTCCTATGTGCCCCTCTCCGATTGCCTCCTCCTCCCTCTCCCGAGAGGTAATCACTTTCCTGACTTTTGTGATAATCATTCCCTTGCTTTTCTTTATAGTTTTACAACCTATGAACATATCCTTAATTAATATATTGTTTAATTTTGTTTGTTTTTGACTTTTTATATAATGGAATCATGCTGTATGTTTTCATTCAACATGTTTTTGGGTTTTCCTCATGTTGCTAAGTACAGTTACAGTGTATTTTGTTTTCACTGCTAGAAAGTTGTCTATTATTACCACAGTGTAAATAGTTACATGGATAGTTGGGTCACTTCCCTTTTCTTTTAGGAGGAGCAGTGTTGCCCCGAACATTTCTTGTAAATATCTCCTGGTACACCTGGAGAAGAGTTGATCTAGAATGTGTATTAGGGAAGTGCTGGAGCATAAGGTACTGCTAGTGTTTTGCGGGTTATGAATTTGCACTTGTTCCGGCAGTATCTGAGCGTTCTCATTGCTCATCATGCCTCTTGGAATATCGACATACTTTAGCCAATCTGATGAGTCTGAAATTTTAGTTTTAATCTGTATTTCCCTGACTGCTGATGGAGTTGAGCTGCTTTTCTTGTGTGTTGGCCATTAGGATTTTCTTTTTTTGAAATTGCTGTTAAAGTCTTCGACCCATATTTCTTTTGATTTGTCTTTTTTCTAATCGATTGATGGGAGTCCTTGGTCTTAATCCTTATTTTTGGTCATATGTATGGCATATTTCACCCCCAGTTTGTTGCTTGTCTTTTCATTTTTTTAAATATTGTCTTTTGGTGGACACTTCTTAATGATACATCCGGTTAGTCTGAAATTTTTTACTTATTGTTTGTGCTTTTGTTGTGCTTATTTAAGAATCTCCCCTGCTCTGAGATCTTTAGTATATTTAGCTCTATTTTCTTTTGAAAGTTGTATAGTTTTTTTATTTCATGTTTAGGTCTTCACCCACCTCGAATTAATTTTTTGTGTATGGTTTGAGTCTGTGTTCAGCTTCATTTTTCTGTACGGAGAACCAACTGTTCTAGCACTGAGTTTGATAATTCCATCCTTCCCTCACTGATGTGCAGTGCCACATCTGTGCAGTGCCCCCTCTGTCTTAGATCAGGTGTCCATTTATGTGTGGGTCTTCCTTCTTGGGTTCTCTATTCTGTCCCACCGCTTTATATTACACTATTGTAATAACGAGATGTTTTAATCTAGGATAGGATGAATCCATCCACCTTGTTCCTCTTGAGGGGAGTCTTGGCTTTTGTTAGCCCTTAATACTTCCATCAGATTTAGAATCAGCTTTTCAGTTCTATTTTATTAAACTGTTGAGTTTTTTATTGGGCTTACATCGAATCTGTAGACCAATTTAGGGAAGAATTTACATCTTCTGTCTTCCATCCTGTATAGGTGACTGCTATTTAGATCTTGTTCTTCTGTATAGCTTTATTATAATTTTATAAATTTATCCAATGTCTTCAACACATTTTTTAGATGAATTTCTAAGTGTTGTTTTTTTGTTTTGGAGACAGGGTCTCACTCTATAGCCAAGGCTGGAGCGCAGTGGCCTCCTTATAGCTCACTGCAACCTTGAACTTCTGGGCTCAAGTGATCCTCCCGCCTCAGCCTCCTGAGTAGCTGGGACTATAGGTGCATACTACCATGCCCAGCTGCTCTTGTTTTGTTGTTTATCTTTTTGTTTGGCCCACCGGGCATCATTTTTAATAGAGCATTATACGGTCACAGTTTAAATTTGCTACGTGCCTTTCCTGCTTTCTTTGTTCTTCATTCCTTCTTGTATCCGAGGTCTTTCATCTGGAATCACTTTTCTTTTGCTTGAAGTACACCCTTTAGCATCTCCTGCATAGGAGATTTGCTGGTAACAGATTTTTTCAGTCTAAAAAGATCTTTGCTCTCCTCTTGAAAGTTATTTTCTTAGGCTTTAGAATTCTAGACTAACAGTTACGTTCTCTCAGCAATTGAATATTTCTATCTTCTGGCTTCTCTTGTTGCTGTTGAGAAGTCACCTGTTTAACTCTTGCTTCTTTGAAGGTAATCACCTTCAAAGTGATTTTTTCTCTCTGCTTTTAAGATTTGATTGGTTTGGTTTGATGTCCTGCAACTTCATTACAGTAGGTCCAGATGTTAATCTGCTTGAGGTTTTTTAGGCTTCTTGACTCTGTTTCTGGAATCTTTCTTGGTATAGTAAGAGCACAGACTCTCAGAGTCAGGCTGCTTCAAGGTTGCATTCCAGCTCTGCCCCTCGCCAGCTTTTTGACTCTGGGCCACTACTTCACCTCCCTGTGCCTCAGTTTCCTTAAATGTAAGGCGGGGATAGTGCTGAGACCTGCCTCATAGGACTGCTGTGAAGATCTTACTATATGTTAAAACAGCAAAAGCTTAACCTTTTTAGCTTCCCACCTTCACTTAGATTTTTTCCTTGTTACTTAGTATTTCTTATTTATTTTTGCCAGTTTGTTGTTTTTTTTTCTCTTTTTTTTTTTTTGAGACAGGGTCTCACCCTGTTACCCGGGCTAGAGTGCAGTGACATCATCATAGCTCACTGTAGTCTCAAACTTGTGGGCTCAGGTGATCCTCCTGCCTCAGCCTCCTGAGTAGCTAGAAGTATAGGTGCATGTCACCACGCCCGGCTAATGTTTCTGTTTTTTTGTAGAGACAGGGTCGTGCTCTTGCTCAGGCTGGAGTTGATGATTTTTAAGAAGATGCTTTTTGTATTTAATCTAGCCATTTTAGTTGTTTTCAATGTCATGGTGTGTCTGGGTAACTAATTCACCATTGTTACTGGAGACTGAGGCTGTAAAACATTGTCTTTCTACATACTGAGCATGTATGATCTCTTGTTCACCTGTACATATACTCTCTCTCTCTTTCTTTTTCACATGTAAATGTTTTGTGCGTACGTACTTGTGTTTCACAAAGCCTCATCCAGCTCAGTTTTGTCATGGTTATCTCAAGCAGAGCATGGCTAAAGAGAAAAGAAGTTGAATAAGAGGTTTCTGTCTAAAAAGAATTAGTGTGTCTTTGGATCAGTAGATATTCAGTACAGCCTCCTCCATCTTCTGCATGTACCTATATTCTTACACGAACTGGTGTTTGGAATGGGAAACCTGCAAGTTTCTCCAGTTTGGTTGCATTCACTCCACTCAGTAGGCCCAGGAAGTGGCTTCTGTTTTGGAAGGATGGTTAGCAGTGGTCATTGGCAAAGGTGTTCCTTTTTCATTCAGTTCCTGATGAATGGGTGATTTAAATTCCCTGTGGTCTGAGAAAGGATTTAGAAAAGGGTTTATGGCGCCTTCGTAACTATTGCCATGAAGCGCCACTTTGGGTCAGATGGGAAAGACTCTCGTTCTTTCCTCAAATTCTAGATCCCATTGTGGAAATTACAGATTCTGTTGTGGAGTAGCTCTGAGAGTGAGACTTGGTGATCCTTACTTTGCTGTAGCCAGTCTTGCCAAAGCTTGTTTTATTTGAAGATGTGTTGTGCCTCCTGACATAGTATCAAGTAACTAAATTCAACTTCACTGCACTTTTCCTGTGGTCCAGCTGCAAGCAGAGGCGCCCAGGCTGGCGGAATACCAAGCGTATATTGATTTCGAGATGAAGATGGGCGATCCCGCTCGCGTTCAGCTGATCTTTGAGCGTGCCCTGGTCGAGAACTGCCTTGTTCCAGACTTGTGGATCCGTTACAGTCAGTACCTAGTAAGATAACTGTTCTATTTTATTTTATTTTTACCAGTGTATAATCTGTTTGAAGAAAATCAGTGAGTACCAGGAGTTGGTTGCATGCTGCCGCTCTCTGCTTTTTCTCACTTTTCCTCCATCTTCCTTTTTTCTCCTTTGCCAACTTGTTTAGGAAGTTTTCTTAGTGTTTGAAGTTATTTAAAAATGGTTACTAACTGGAAAAAAATTGCTTTGTTGTCTTAACTATATTGTGGACTTCATAACAGATTGATTTTTTTTCTTTTAATTTTTATTGTGGAAAAATGTAAACATATAAAAGACACATTATAATAGTAAAATGAAACCTCACGTACCCATCACCCAGCTTCAACAATGAACAGTTATGACTGTAGTCTGCTTTTGTCTTTATTCTTACCTACTTCCCCCTTCTGTGTTATTTTGAAGCAAATCCAGAAATCATATTTCATTGGTAAATATTTCAGTGTGTATATATAAAATATTTCACTATGTATTTACATATAAAAGGAGCCAAGTGAGGCCCATCCGTTAGCATTGGCTGATGTCTCTTAAGGCTGTTCTAATCTGTAAGTTTCCCCTCTCCCTCTCTCTCCTTCCCTAACCCCCAGCGATTGCTTTTTTGAAGAAACCATGTCATAAGAGACATTTTTAAGGAAATTTCTTTTTGTCAGTTGTGCTGGCAATGTCTTGTTGATGGTAAAGTCTTAACAATATGATTTTATCTCCTAACTCTGGCATTCTTTCTCACAGGATCGGCAACTGAAAGTGAAGGATTTGGTTTTATCTGTTCATAACCGTGCCGTTAGAAACTGTCCTTGGACGGTTGCCCTGTGGAGTCGATACCTCTTGGCCATGGAGAGACATGGAGTTGATCATCGAATGATTTCTGGTGCGGATATTTCTGTGGAAAGACTACTTCTAAGCTTTTGGCCCCAAGTGAGGAACAAAGAGCTATAGTGAAGTCATTAAATCAGCATTCCCCAGGGTTTTCTTTGGGATATGGAGTATTAGTAACAAAAGGGGGTCTAAATGGGTGATAAACTGGTTATATTTTTGGCTTTCAGAGCTCTCTAACATGCTAATATTCATTGTGATTTTCTAAGAAGCTGTTATCTTTTCTCCAAACTTCCTTGACTTGGAACTCTTGTTGCAGGGTGGCTTGTGGAACGAGTCGTTTATAGAACACAGTCTTTGCAGTGCAGTAGTAGCTTCTCTTTTGAACATTCCTCTCTAGCTTATTTCACTTTGTTGCATCCTATTATTATTTTTAAAAGTCATGTAGTGTTTTATAGCCAGTAGAGTTTGAGAACTTTTTTGTAGCTTATTTTTGAATTGGCAACAGATCCTGACTTTTTCCCCCCAACTCCAGTAACGTTTGAGAAAGCTTTGAATGCCGGCTTCATCCAGGCCACTGACTACGTGGAGATTTGGCAGGCGTACCTTGATTATCTGAGGAGAAGGGTGGATTTCAAACAAGGTATTTAAATGCGGGCGTTGCACCTCAGAACTGAACTTTTTCTTAACACATCCTTTAGTGAGATGTCCCAGTTTCTCAAATACATTGTGATTGGGCACATGTTGGAGACCAGCTATTGGTGATTTTCCCCCCAGAAATTTTAGCAGTTTATGTACGTCTTTAACAGTTCCTGCTGTGGATTGTAAAGGAAGAGAAGAATGGTCCTCTGGTTTTTATGCTGGCTCCTGCCAGCATCTTTATTTCTCATTTCTCCCTTCTGGCCTTTTTACATATCCAAAATCGTTCTTGAAATAAGACCTCTGTGTTATTTTTAATCTTTGAACTCTGCAAGATCCTCTGGCCCCCCTCCTCACAAAGCAACCGGAACACTCCTAACTTGTGCTCGAGCACTCATGTCAGCTGCTACCTCATGCAGATGGCCTTCAGATGTTCTCCGTACTGTCTGCCCGTGTCACCCCAGCTGGGGGGACCCCTGTTTGCTGCGATCCCAGCCACAGCACCCTGTGTTCACCTTTGTCACTGTGCTGTCCATACTGTACTCTGTTCCAGTTTCTCCTCCACTATGTGATGAGGGCAGGAACGGGCAGTACTATTTCTGTGTCCCCTGCGTGATGGCAGGTACACAATGGGTCTCCTGGCAGTTTCAGTGTAGGATTAAAAATAGAGGCATTCTGCATGGTTTCATAAAGGTGTTTTGTTTTTTTTTTGAAATTTCCAACAGACTCCAGTAAAGAGCTGGAAGAGTTGAGGGCCACATTCACTCGTGCTTTGGAGTATCTGAAACAGGAGGTAGAAGAGCGTAAGTATGGCTCTAACCTGCTGTTTTGCCTGGTTGTATTTCTTATTCTTGGTCGATGTCCCTTTTCAGTCAAAGGCTGTTTGTCTCTAAATTGCTTTCTAATTTTGACTAATTCCATTCTTGCAGGTTTCAATGAGAGTGGCGATCCAAGCTGCATGATCATGCAGAACTGGGCTAGGATTGAGGTAAATGCTTTGGACAAATCTGTCAGTTTCATCCACCTTTGAAGGACCTTTGTATAATAGCGTCCTATTAAACATTAATTAAAATTGAATCAGAATCCCAGGTAATGGTCTGGACTCTGCAAGGATTCATACTATTTGCCTAGCCTGATGTGTGTTCGTTTATATCTTGGTGAAACTGTTAGCTCCCAGCTTGAAGTTGTGCAGCAAATGTCCGAATGCCAGCTCTTCACTCGTTCCCCTCCATCTCTTCCTCATCGCGGCATTCGTGAGAGTGTAATGGGTGTGTGCTGTTCTCCAGCACCGTGCTAGCTGCTGGGGGCATAAGATAGACTCAGTCCCTGTGCTGTCAGCTAGTGTAGAAGACAAATGATTGGGATAAATCACCAGGGACACCAAGATGAGTAAGACATGGAACCTGCCCTTGGTCAGCTGGTAGAATTATAAAATTCTAATCATGTTTTGTCCTCTGAGGGGAAGTGAGGTTAAAGAAACTAATATTTGTCAGATAGTTTTGTATGTGGGATGTTTGTGTTGTAACCATTTTAAAGATGAGGAGGCCGGGCGTGGTGGCTCACGCCTGTAATCCTAGTACTCTGGGAGGCTGAGGCGGGCGGATCGCTCAAGGTCAGGAGTTCGAAACCAGCCTGACCAAGAGCGAGACCCCATCTCTACTAAAAATAGAAAGAAATTAATTGGCCGACTAAAAATATATAGAAAAAAAAAATTAGCCGGGCATGGTGGCGCATGCCTGTAGTCCCAGCTACTCGGGAGGCTGAGGCAGAAGGATTGCTTGAGCCCAGGAGTTTGAGGTTGCTGTGAGCTAGGCTGATGCCACGGCACTCACTCTAGCCTGGGCAACAGAGTGAGACTCTGTCTCAAAAAAAAATAAAAAAATAAAAAAATAAAGATGAGGAAACTGAGGCTCAGAGAAGTTACATAATTTGCCCAAGTTTGTAAGTGCCATTCAATACTAGATCAATCTTTCTTTTTCTACATTGCCTCTCAAATGAAACACTTGTAATTAAGTTTGATAAAAATAAAAAAATATCAAATTACAGCATGGTGAGAAAGAGAGGGAAAAAAGTCCCTAATGACCATCCACCATCCAGTAGTTGAGCGCCATGGGTTCCCAGCTCTCTTCTCGAGAGGTGAAGGCAGACGGTTCGAGGCCTATACTGCAGAAAGGCTGGAGTGGTTGGGCTGTGCCTGTTGCCACTGGAGGGCGGCCTGGGGATTTATGTGACACTGCTAGTTAGGCTGTTTGGAGTATATTTTGAGACAGGTGTCAGATGTCATATGGTTTGGGTCTTTTCCTAACTGAGTGTATTAATGCATTTTAGGCTCGACTGTGCAATAATATGCAGAAAGCTCGGGAACTCTGGGATAGCATCATGACCAAAGGCAATGCCAAGTACGCCAACATGTGGCTTGAGTATTACAACCTGGAAAGGTAACTTACTTGGAGGTGGGGGAGAGTGGTGGGCTTATCAGGTGTGCACCTGTCTTTAGTCCTAGCTGTCCCCTATCAGCTTGGGCTTGTTCCTTTTAAAGAGGCTGTCTTCCTTCATTCTGGCTCTTTCATTCGTGGGTGTATTTTTATTGAGCAGGGCTAGAGGACCAGATGTATTTGGTGCCTGGGGCTCTTATAGCCATGCATTTCTTTTTATTTTTATTTTTTTTGTTTTGAGTTTTGGACATGAATGTTTATTTTATTGTTTTGGAGGTATTTATTTTTTATTAGCTTTTGTATTAACAGAAAAATAGAAAATACTAAAAAGCAAAGAAAGAACCTCATATTACTTGCAATCACTGACCCATACATAACCACTGTTAGTTTATGATTTGGGGTATATTCTTCGAGACTCTTCTATGCTTAAAGTTTTTTAAATAAAAGTGCAAGGATAGCATACATGTTATAAACTTTTGAAACTATTTGAATTAAATAAGATATTCCCACATAATATTTTTAACATGGGGAAAATATAAAGAATATGACCAGCTTTTCTATTCAATATATCTTAAACATTATAGATTGAATAAATATATTTCTATATTGCCTTTTTTTTTTTTTTAAATATTTTGTTTTTTCCTATATTAAATGTGTATTCAAATTAAAGTCAGAATTTTTACAAAAATATGTGCTAGTCATTTATTTTAGTCCCACCTCCAGAAATGATCACTATGCAGGCTGGTTAAATATTCTACTAAATCAGAAGTTTTCAAATTTTTTGGTCTCAGGACCCCTTTGCACTCTTAAAATTTGAGGATCCCCAAGAGCTTTTGTTTACGTGAGTTATATCTATTGCTGTTTACCATGTTAGAAAATAAAACCGAGAAATTTTAGAAGTATTTTTTAATTAATTCTCTTAAATAGTAGATCTGTTACATTTAACATAACTTTTTTTTTGGAAAAATGACTACATTTTTCCAAACCTCAAAATAATTTAGAAAAGTGGCATGAGTTTATACTTTTGCAAATAAATATCTTTAGTCTGGCTTAGAGGAGACAGCTGAATTCTCATGTCTGTTTCTGCCTTCAGCCTATTGTGATGTGTTTTTTTATTGAAGAGTATGAAGATAATTTGGCTTTACTCAGATAGGGTAGAGAAGAAAGGTGTTTTTTAATAGCCTTTTCAATTGATTGTGGATATTCTTCTTTCACATTATAGCAAAACTCAACAAGTGATAGTTTCTTAAAGGTTAGTTGCAGTGTGGAATCTGAAACCATATTAATGATATTTCTCCAGTTATTTTACATTAATATCCATTTGTCTATTTTGCACTTTGAATGGACCTTTTATCTTTTACATGATGCTGTAATTCTGTGGCATCACAAGTTATTCATTTGGGAAATCCTGATTCACTAAATCATGTCACTCTTCCAAATGTTGACATGTTTTATTCTACAGTATAAAAAATTATATTTGTTCACATCCACATTTATCTTAGTAGAAAAGTCTTTTAAATAGGAAGCTGTCAAACTCACAGTGGCAAATTCCAGTTTTGCAAAATTCTAATTTTCACTTGAAAGCTTGAATTTTATCACTTGTAACAAATATTATCAGTGGGTTTCCTTGAAGTGACAGACTCCTTTAGTTTTTGAAAATGTCTGCCAGATACTCACGTCTGAGTAAGTTTGTCACTCAGATGTTCTTTTAAGTAAAATGGGGTCTACGAGAAAAGTGACTAGGTCAATTCGCAGCTCAAAAAATAATACGTGCTTTTCTTTGCAGTAACCATTGTACTTCAGTATGTAGAAGAAATGCTTTATGAAGTGATTTAAGAAGTACTTCCTATTTTATCACACAGAATATTAAAAAGATGTGTACTGTCTTGATTTGTGCTAAGGGCCAGCATTGCTTTTGCACCATTGTGCAAATGTCAACATAGTGAACATAATAATACCTTGGTATTCTTATAAAAGGAATTTTGACTCTGGAAGACCCCTGGAGAGGGTCTTGGAGACCCTCAGGGGTATGTGGATCATACTTTGAGAACTGCTGCTCTGACTTTTTTTTGAATATCCTAATACATATTTACAATATTTATGTATATTTATAATGTTTTAAACATAGAAATGAGAATATACTGTTTCATAACTGTTACGACTAATAGAATTGTTTTATACCTGTTATGATTAACAGTATCTTTCCATGTGGGCACACCAAGATCTGACTTGAGGCATGAAATTGGGCAGTCTCTTGGATTAGTGATTCTCCCATCGGGTAGGACTGCATAGTAGAATTTTTCTAGGGGCTTTATCAAGTACACAGAGTTGTTGGACACCACTCCCCCCTCCCCCGGCCACATATTACAGTGCAAAAGCTGTAAAGGCAAAAAACCTGGTTGTACAACCATGGTCCTAGGTGCCTTTTCCAGAAGCACCTACCTGGCCGGGGGAAAGGGAAAGCCTGCCTTTGTGTGCGACTGTATGGACTCAAGTGGAAGAAGGAGAAAACATTGTTTATGGTTCTGAAAACTTGGGTCTGCTCAGAAGCTGGGGTCATCAGAGAGCGAGCTGCTGCCTGCAAGAAGACAGCCGCTCCCTTCGCACGCCGTCCACCGTGTCCTCGTGCAGCAACTGTTTGTTTTCTGCTTAGGGCACACGGCGATACGCAGCACTGCCGGAAGGCTCTGCACCGGGCCGTCCAGTGCACCAGTGACTACCCAGAGCACGTCTGCGAAGTGTTGCTCACCATGGAGAGGACAGAAGGTGGGACCCTCGGCTCTCTTCTGCTTGGAGTCCGACCCATTTGCTGTTTGGTCTCAAGCAGCAGCTTCTGGTTATAGTCTGTGAGGACAGACTGCATTTGCGGCCACCACGCCTCAAGTGGTGCTCTGTGCAATCAAAACACACAACCACAGCCCTTGTCAGAGTTTCCAGCCACTATGGAGGACTCTGATGTAGCCCTAGCACAGGGCTGCTCATAATTCTCTGTGGTGAGGGCTGTGCTCTGTAGGATGTTTAGTGGCATCCCTTGCCTTTACCCACTAAATGCTAGTAGCAACCCTTCCTGCCCCAGCTAAATGTGACAACCAAAAATGTCTGTAGACATTACCAAATGTCCCTTGGTGGGCAAGATCCCCCTAGTTGAGAACAACTGCTCTAGTGCAGTGTCTGCTCCGCAAAGGAGCTCAGAGAGGCAAATGGCTCAGCGTGTTCTTTGGTCATGCAGGCATCCCTTGTCACATTGCAGAGCCTTCAATGTTAAGTTGTAGAACTAGAACCAATAGGAAAATAGTATGAATTTATCCATGGGCATGGGTCCGGATTTTGGCTTTGAACCCCACAGAACTGGGGTTCAAAGATTCAAACAACAACAAAAAAGGAAAAAAAAAAATCTCAACATTTGAGTAGCTCTTGAAGTTCTTCAGTCTTAATGTATTGTACCTTTGTAGTAGAATATTTTCATAATTTTTGACGTTGAGAGCTCTTAATAGATCATATTGGTTTTCAAGTGTCTTCTGAAAGAGAAGAGACATTTTAAACACACTTAGAAGGACGATTTGGATTCTAAACTTAAAGCCTACGTGAATTAAATTTTCTGAAAATGAAGAGCTGGCTCTCCAGTTCTTGTCTGGTGGGAGGGCTGTCTTCGGGAGGTGTACAGTAATGAAGAAAGTTTTATGTTCTATCTTTCAAAAACCTAAAGAATGAAAGTTTTGCTTCTCTTTCTGTCAAGGTACTTTAGAAGATTGGGATATAGCCGTCCAGAAAACTGAAACTCGATTAGCTCGTGTTAATGAGCAGAGAATGAAGGTAATGATGACACTTACTTAAAGTCTTTGAAACTTCTGGTACCTGTCTTGGCTGTGTTTGGTATGGATATTTCTTGTCAATAACTTCTAGGTTTTCATAAGAAGCATCTTTTACTCAGAATATTAGTTGCAAAATATTTGATTCAATATTTAAACCTATCTTATATCACCTAAAAAGACTGGTCTAAAATTTTAGCCCCAATATGCTTTTTTAACATTGTGAGGGAATTTTGGCTCTAAAATTTGTTGGAATAGATGGAAAAGAATTAAAAGGAGCCTCACTTAGCCTAGTTAGTGGAACATGAATACCCCCAACTTAATCAGAGCCCCAGTTTTATAGATTATTTTTCCTTTCTTTTGGCAATTAATGACTATGGTGGGATATTGCTAACATACCGTAGACTTGAGATCCAGAATCCTGAGCCCCACTGGTGGAAAGTTGGGAGCCTGTGCTCCCCGTCCTCCTGGTCCCTTCTTTTCATCTGGGCAGTGGCTTCCCACTCCCTCTCCCCTTTCCGCACAAGTCAGTCTAGGATGCGTCATGTTCCTGCTTCTCCTAGGCTGCAGAGAAGGAAGCTGCCCTTGTGCAGCAGGAAGAAGAAAAGGCTGAGCAGCGCAAGCGGAGCCGGGCCGAGAAGAAAGCACTGAAAAAGAAGAGGAAGACCAGAGGCGCAGATAAGCACCGAGCAGATGAGGATGATGAGAAGGAGTGGGGCGACGATGAAGAAGGTAAAGGGCTTAGAAATTGCAGTTTGAAATGTCTCAAACTTTCAGAGGAGTTGCAAACCCTTTTTCCCTGAACTGCTTGAGAGTGAGTTGCCATCACCCTTGGATTACAGTAAGGTTTGTGCCTTCTCTGTGGCTACAGGCCACCCGTCCCAGTCAGAGTTAACATGACCCATCACTCCCATCCAACCCTTGGACCCCATTCGTGGCTGGCCATCTGTCCCAGTACTGTCCTTTATGGGGAAGGAGCCAATTCAAGGACTGTTGTGTTTAGTTGCCCTGTCTCTTGAATTTCCTTCGGTCTAGAACATTCTTTGGTCTTTTTTTTTTTGACTCATGACCTGGACACTTTTGAAGAGGACAGGCCAGTTACTTTGTAGAGTGTCCCTCAGTGTGGGCGTGTCTGATGCTCCTTCGTGATTGGATTGAGGTCAGTTGTCTTTGCAGGAACGGCACACAAGTGATGCCGTGTCCTTCTCGTCGAGTCCCATCAGGTGGCAGTGTTCTCTGCCTGGTCATGGTCACTTTGGTCACGTGACTGAGGTGTCTGCCTTCTTCACTGTGAAGTAAGTTCTTTTCCCCTTTGAAATTACGAAGTATTTTGATGGGTATTTATCTAGTATTTTGAGACTAGATAAATGCCCTACCCATCAAACTTCCAAATGGCTCGTCTTTTTATATAAATTATATGGATTCATAGTTTCCCATTTTCTTCCAAAGTCATAGTCTATTACTGTGATTAAGTTGATGCTTTGCTTTCCAGGTTTGGCTAGCAAGAGTTCCATCAGACAGGCTTTTGTGTCCCTTTGACCTGTCCCCTAATTCTCTGATCACTTCCTTACTTTCTGGTACACCCTGGAGGGACCTGCTTCGCTTGACCCGCCTTATGGTTTTGACTTGGCAGAATTTTCCAGCCAGTGTTTCCGTTGCCCATGTAGTTTCAGGGAGAGGCGGGAATTGGTCCAATTTATTTCAGCAAAATCTGTCCAGGTAAAGAATTGTCTCTATGATCACAACCAGTTATAGATTCCTTCTCTACTCCCACTGGTTTTTCACTTGACCAGCCTTTAAAAAAAAAAAAGAATTGTCTGTAGACATTCAAGGACGCTGCATTTCCCTAGTACAGATGTGTGAGCCAGAGCAACTGGTGATGGAGTTGTCATTCGGTTGACCTTCCTTGCACGCCTTGTTTGGGCCTTGCCGAATGACTGAGGGTGGCTCACGGCCCCTCAGAGCTCCCAGTTTAGCAGGATAAGGCAGATGTGTGACTGCAGTGGCTGTTGCCAGTCTGGACTTTGAGAAATGGAGCTGTGAGCTGTGCTGGAGGCCAAAGAAGGCACTCGTGGCCCAGCTCCCTGCCAGAAGGACTTGGTGGGGGAAGTGAAGCGGCATCCGGGGGAGTGGACAGAAGGGGAGGCAAGCTGGACAGGATGCCAGCATTGGCAAAGCATGAGGCACAGGCAGCCTGGCGTTTCTGTGAGCAGCAGATCATGGGGTTTGAGCTCAGATGCATGGCAGAGGGTCAAGGAGGCTGGAGGGGCAGGTGGACCGGTCAGGCCCAGTCCAGGGACACTCTTGAAACGCAGTGGAGCAGCTTGTAGGCTTGGCCTCCTTGGGAAGGCAGTGGGCAGCTGACAGAGCATGCGTGCAGGAGGCTGATGTCAGTGAAGCTTCGGCACTGGCCCTCTGGGGGCAGCGGTGTGAACGGGCTAGGGCAGAGTGTTGTCACGCTCCCTTGAAGGAATATTGATAGTGCTTTAGAAAACAGACCATTTGCAGTGCTCTCCAAAG
The DNA here is from genome assembly GCA_008086735.1 of Cheirogaleus medius. NCBI lineage: Eukaryota > Metazoa > Chordata > Mammalia > Primates > Cheirogaleidae > Cheirogaleus > Cheirogaleus medius. Next base: position 10,574,720 of record VBSM01003044.1, read on the forward strand.
TGTAGCCCATGGCACGCATACGGCAGTCGCCCAGGGAGCTTGTGTCAAGGCAGACTCCCGGGTCCCATCCCACCCATGCTGACCTGGGCTTTGTAGGAGGGGGCCCTGGAATGTGCCATCTGACCTTTGAGACCCCCATCCTGTTGTCTAATTAAGGGTGGACACTGGGGATTTACGTTGTTACTTCTGCTTGGTCGAGCCCACTTACTGGAATGTAACTGGGGCCCAGAAAGTCGTGGGACAGGTCAGGAGAGTCGTCAAGACTTCCCGGGGTTGTGGCGCCCGCCCCTCAGTTCCAGGCGAGAGGAGTGAGTGTGTACCGCATGCAGCCAGCCGGTGAGCCTTCGTTGTGTGGGAAGAGCACTTTCCCTTCGGGCCTCCATGAAAACTCACGGAAAAGAAGAAACAGTTAACCATTGCTGCTTTTCTTTTGAAAACCTGTAGAGCAGCCTTCCAAACGCAGAAGGGTTGAGAACAGCGTCCCTCCCTCCGGAGACACGGAAGTAGAGATAGGGCCTGCTGAGAGACACGCGTCCTTAGATGTCGACCCCCCTTCCAAGCAGAAGGAGAAGGCGGCCGCCCTGAAGAGGGATGCACCCAAGGTGCCCCACGACAGCAGCAAGGACAGCATCACGGTGTTTGTCAGCAACCTGCCCTACAGCATGGGGGAGCCCGACACCAAGCTCAGGCCGCTTTTTGAGGCCTGCGGGGAGGTGGCTGAGATCCGCCCCATCTTCAGCAACCGCGGGGACTTCCGAGGCTACTGCTACGTGGAGTTCAAAGATGAGAAATCGGCCCTTCAAGCCCTGGAGTTGGACCGGAAGACTGTAGAAGGGAGGCCGATGTTTGTCTCCCCCTGTGTGGATAAGAGCAAAAACCCTGATTTTAAGGTATGTTTATGGAAAAAAAGAATGCCTTTCGAAGGATTGCTTTAGACAGACCAAACACTCCTTTCCTACAGCACTAATATTTACAGTGTACACAGAACTTTTATACTCTGTTAGGAACTAAACTTCCACTTGAGTCAAGGTCTGTCATGTGCTGGTTGACTGAGATCTGACTCATGGCTTGGTCACTCTGAGGTCAATTAGTTGACTTAGTAACGATGATAAAATCAGGAATTGCACTCATGGCTGTTTCCAGTTGAATGCTCAGTAGTGAGCAGGGACTGTGCTGAATATTTTGTGTATTACATCACTGTACCCTCAGCACACTCTGCAGGTGGCTGCTCTCACGCTTGCCATGTCACAGGGGGAAGTGCAGGCCTGGAGAGGCTGAGTGACTTGCCCTGAGTGGCCCCGTTGACAGGTGTCAGAGCCTGGGCTCGGCCCCGCCTGCCTCGCTGGGGCCTTGAATCACGGGTTTCCTCCCTCTCCCTGCTTCCTGTAGGTGTTCAGATATAGCACTGCCCTGGAGAAACACAAGCTGTTCGTCTCAGGCCTGCCTTTCTCCTGCACTAAAGAGGAACTAGAGGAAATCTGCAAGGCTCATGGCACCGTGAAGGACCTCAGGCTGGTCACCAACCGGGCTGGCAAACCCAAGGTCAGTGTGGGAGCAGAGGGTGCCTAGCCTTCGAGGCTCCAGCAAACCTCGTTTCTCCATCTATTCAGAGATCATTTAGCTCTGGAGTGGGTTCCTAGTTCTTGTGCTCAGAAGCAAATGATAAATCAACGGAAAGATGAGCATTCTTGGCTGTACTTAAATTTAGAGCCATATTAACCTGTTTGCAGCTGATTGTACTAAAAAAGAATAAGGTGTTTGGAAAATTAATAAATACAAATTCATAGGAGCCACAGTATGGCCCCGGGCTGTGGGGCCTGGGGGCAGCCTTGTGGCCAGTGGCATGTGGGCCTTGGTGGGGGTGCCCTCCCACAGTCTCCTCCCTTCGTCCCAGACCCCTCTTTCCCTGGCGCCTCCAGCCTCCCTCTTTTCATGTCCTCCCTCCTTGCCCCTCCTCGGTCTCCCCGTTGAGTCCTTTCGCACCACATTTTAAGTAGCGCTGTTCAAGTGTGGCGTTTGGATCACTCTCTGCCCACTCTCCTCCCCTTAGCCAAGTTGCTGGAGAGCTGAAGAGTGTGGAAAGAGGGCGGAGCCGAAGGCACAGGGACAGCAGGGCCACCAGGGCTGCTCGCCCTCGTCCAGTCCATTGTTTGCTACCTTTATACTGGTCTGTTAGTTGGCGTTATTTTTTTGTTCTGGAGCAAGCACAAGTTTGCTAGTCTGGAAAGGTTATCTGCAGTTAAATCAGTAACAGCAGTAGGGAAGGAGGGTGGGGTGGGGAGGTAACCCGTAGACAGGATGGCCGCGGTGGGGAAGTGACCTGCAGCAGGCTGCCTGCCCTGGGCTGCATCCTGGGGCTGTGGCGTCTGACCCGGCTCCGGATCTTGCCCTTTCAGGGCCTGGCCTATGTGGAGTACGAGAATGAATCCCAGGCGTCGCAGGCTGTGATGAAGATGGACGGCATGACTATCAAAGAGAGCGTCATCAAAGTGGCCATCAGCAATCCCCCTCAGAGGAAAGTTCCAGAGAAGCCAGAGGCAAGGAAAGCACTAGGTGGCCCCATGGTGCCGCGGCAGATATTTGGAGCGTAAGTGTCGCATGTTAGCTCAGTGCAGACCTTGTCCCGGCCAGCAGCGCCAGTTCATCTCCTGGAGGGACAAACCGGGGAGGTGGGGAGGGCCAGTTTCCTGTTAGGACAGTGAGTTCTGTCAGAAAACCCAGGGCCTGCTGTTCCCAGGGACAAGCCCAGGAGGTGAGGCCCTGCCTGGTGTTTGCCAATTTACACTTGTCATTTGTTGAAGGTAAAACTCTTTGAAGGCAGTGACTGTTTGAAAGTTTCCCTTGCTGGTGAATCTGTATGTTTAAAACAAAACCTGACAACCATATGCTTGGGGCTTTCCAGCCTCAGCTGTGATCCACATACAAGCCGTGCTTTTCCCTTGGTAGGGGTGACGCAGCAAAATCGCATGGTCATTAGGTGACGTCTGAGAGATGACGGCGTTTTTGTCCACCCTGAGTGTGACTGCCGCACAGGGTTAGTCCTTGCCAAAATCCTAAACCAGGCAAAGTTCGTTGAAGTGGCCTTTACTTAATAGCCAGGAGGAGGGGGACAGGGCTTGTCTCCTGCTTCTTTTTATTTTTCATCTTTTCACTTTGAGTAACTCGAAACTCCCCTGGCTTATTTTCACACGTGAGTCAGGGGCCATGAGTCGTTGCCTGGAGGGGACACTCAGTGTTTGTCTTCCAGGCGGGGGAAGGGGAGGACCCAGCTGTCTCTGCTGCCTCGCGCCCTGCAGCGCCCGAGCGCCACTCCGCAGGCCGAGAACGGCCCTGCCCCGAGTCCAGCAGTCACCACCTCAGAGGCCACCGAGGTGCCCAAGATGTCCAACGCCGATTTTGCCAAGTTGCTTCTGAGAAAGTGAACAGGACTCTGGGAGAGACAGGAGATGCCTTACTTCATGCCGGCCCGGCAGACCACGCCACACAGCGGAGCGCTGGGGACAGACGCCTGGTGCGGCGCCCACTCGCTACCCCCGCCTTCCCTCTGGTTTGGACGGAAGGGGAAGGCTGTTCCAAGTGTAGAAGCTTTCGTGCTCCCTCATATTGAGGGCAGTAGAGGAAAATGAACACTACAGGTGGGCCCGGGACGTAGTGTCCTAAGATACTTTTGTGTCTTAAAGGATGAGGAGCAGAAGTGAAACCGGAACACGCAGTTTTTGAGACCCACTTGTCCTAACGTTTTTGGCCAGCTCTGGCCCCTTTTTATAAGACACTTCTCCCACACCCTGTACAGCACGTGTGCCCGCCACTCTTTTAATTTTAAAAGATGAAAGGCAGAGATGCCAGTAATTCACCAGAATGGCCTACGGGGAGGGGGTGAGGGAGAAATCTCGTAAAAAAAATATGATGGATTTTTGTTCAGAGGGGCTGTGCATTTTTTATATTATGTATTTGTAAATGACACGTCAAGCTGTTGTTTTGTTTTCCTAAAAGCGAAATGTTTGTGACATTTGTTTTCTATAGGAATCCTGTGTACCACCTGCTATGGACCATTTTCTTTGCCTAGTGACTAGCGACCTGTGTTTTGTCTAAACATTGAGTTCCAGCCCTTTGGTTTTGTTCCAGTACCATGTTGAGTGCAGACTTCAGTTCTCCCCACTTAGCTTTGTTTGTTAAACTGAAGTTCTCTTAGAAACTTCTTGACAAATAGTACTCAGATGTGCATATGGATGTATTTTGAAGTGGGTGTGCTTTGCTTTACCTAATAGATGTGTAAATAGAACTTTTGTAAGTCAAATTCCATTGTCACTTTGATTTAAATTATTTCAGCTGTGATGTGTCTTCAGTTTTAAACTTCGGTTTATAGCAATTTGACACTAGCTTTTAAGCTTTTTTACCTTTCCTCTTTCATCAAACATTTATTGCTTTGAAAGCAGCGGTTGCCAGTTCGGTAGGGGAATCTTACTTTATAAAAACACTGGAGAAAGACATAAAGGAATCCTTTTATATGTCACGAGGATCAACTCCTCATTTATCTGTTTTGTAAGTTTGAGTTTTTGTGCATCAGGCTTTTTGGCATTTTTTTAACTTGACATTTTTTTTTATTGGAAAATTTTAAACCGATAAAAACGTAGAGTAGAAAAGAGTAAAATAAACTCCTATGTGCCTACCACTCAACCCACAGCCTTTCCTCCACTGCTGTCTCTTCCTCCTCCTTGTGTGATATTGAGGCATATCCCAGCGTCGCGCTCATCCGTGAACGTAGCATGTCTCGAAAAGAGGACTTAAAAGCCATAGTTTTGTCATCATCCCTAGAAACATTAGCAGTAATACCTTAATGTCATCAACCATCCAAATTTCCAATTTCCTATTGTATAATAAATGTCACTTTTCCTCCCTGTAAATGATCATGGGTTGGTAGGCCTCTTAAGTCTTTTAAAATGTAGCTTTTTCTCCATCTTTTTTTTTTTTTTTAACACAAAAATCCCAACGTTTTAAGTAGGCATTACTTCTGAATCAAATTCAAGCAGCGGCCATCAGCAGCAGGAAGAACCTAAGCTATGACACTTGAGTTCCCCCTGAGGAGTTCTGTGCGATGCCACTCTGACGCCGGTTCAGTTGGTGACATGGTTTAGGGAGCTCAGAGGGAGCCCGCCCCAATGGTTGGGGACCCGACACTTGAAGAGCCACAGTTTCCTGGCTTCAGGCTAACGTGGCTTTTGTTTCTGCTGCTGGTCGTCTTGCCTTTGGCCAACACTCTAACCTGACTTCATACCCTCGGATGTCAGCACAGGCTTGTCACAGGGGTGAACCTTTTCAGACCTGAGCAGTCTGAACCAATTTAGGTTCACGGTGTTCACTGTTCTAGAAATGGATTTTCAGGAACATGAGTGTTTTCCTGAGAAAATCCAGAACTTAGGGTAAATAGAAACATGAAAGACCTCTTCGGTTACTTGAGTCTCAGTAAAAATCAGTAATTCATCCCTGTCAGCGTAGGACGGCACCTTGATACGACTAGTTCTGTCTCTTTTGCCTGTTGAAACTGCCATCGTGGGTATTTTTCTCCCAGAACAATATAAAGAATCGGGCTGGAGTTCAGAACCCTCCCATCATCCTATGACAAACAGGAACATCTTTCAAATAAGACAGCAACATCTCAGACACTTATGTAATAAAATACTTTATTAGAATCAGTAATTTGTTAAAATAATACCTTTCACATACAGCTAAAGTGCAGATTCTCTCGCTCTATAAGTACAAAGCAGGTACTTTTGTCAGAGTTCCTCGGTGTGTTTATAAAACCAAGATGAGAGGAGTTAAGGTGTTAAGAAATACCTTCTGGCAGCATGAAAGTATGAAAACTTTTTTTTTTTTTTTTTTTTTTACAAAGGTTTGAATTACACTTGGAGCCATTTCATATATCGTTTCACTTATTTTTCTTAACCTTTCAGAAAATACTGTGCTATTTATACACCTGAATAACTGTATAAACACTAACTACATCAGAGGAGTGAACTTGTGACTCAGGAACTGAATCCTCAAAGAGACAACACTGTGTGTGTTCACCACCGTTCAAACAGTGACGAAGTGCAGTACAGTGTTAGACATCACGGGCTCTGTCACTGGGTTGGGTACCCAATGATTGTGGGCTGTTCTGACTAAACAGCAGCAGTCGTTACGATTGAAAGGGGAAGATGCTTTCTACTGAGGTAAGATGACAGCTTGGCCATATCACATAAAATGTACCATTTTCTAAGTTGCTAGAAAAATAAGGCCACTCCGAGGCAATCTCTTCTGCCTCCCCGAGGGGATGTTGGACAGTACCATGGTGTGGCAGGTGGGGGTCCGGGAAGTAAGTGGATGAAACTGCAGGACAAAAGGGACACATCCTGGCTGTGGTTAAATGTATTTGATTCAGTAGAAGCCGGTGCTCTGATTCATCCTCACAAATGTTTATTTGGTGTTGATGTGGCATGTGTTTTCCCAGATGTGTTCTTTTAACATTTACCTACAGAAAACTCAGAGTAAGGGCGAGAGCAGCTTGCCCACTTGCATCATACCCGACTTGCAGCACGATGCAGTTGCTGGGTGACAAGCCCAGAGAACTTTTAGACTGAAACATGTCTGAATTGCTGCAAATAAAGTGCAAGAGATAAAACACATCAGTACCCAAAGAAAACCAAGCTGGACACCCTCTACTGTTAATTAGGAAAATAGTCTCGATATGGAAAAATAGCCTCTGGCACTAAAGTTTGCAAACTATGGCTCAAAGAGTCTTCCTGAAAGTAAGCAGGTATCCAACTAGAAATGTCAGCATTCACTTATCCCATCTCAAAAGTTTGCTCTATCCGTATAAGCTGGTCACCACACTGTACGGGAGCAAAGGGTTGGGGTTCTCCGCAGGAGTGTGACTTCCCAGTTAAAGTGACAGAACCCCTCAGAGAAAGACTTGGAGGCGTCATACCTATGGCTCTGGGCCCTGTCCCACAGCACCTGGCCTCTCTCGCCCACCTTTGTGCAAACTCTGCTCTAAAACCTGTGTTCTAGTCACACAGGAGCACTGCCATCCCTAAAGCGTGCTGGGACCACCACCTGAACTGTGGCCACCAGCACAGATGCAGCGAATGCCACATGACATTACTAGCCTGCGAAAAGAAGGAAATAAATAACTTGGCTGACTTATAAATTATCTTAGAGATAAGGCTTAATAATTTAGTTTTTTTTCTTTTAAATAAAACAAAAAACATTGAGAGGTAAAGAATGTTTAAGCTTTCCTTTTGCTTTGGGAAAGGTTTCTAGAAATGCTAAGTTTGACTCTCTCCTGCCCCGCCCCCGAGGACAGCCCCAGGGGGAGGATTCATAGGGTTAGGGCTTCACAGGAAGCGTCTCCTTGAACCCAGAATGGTTGGGTTTGGCTTCTGGCAGTGCCACTGAGTACTCGGTCGTGGCAAAAAGCAGGGTGTCCAGGGTGGTCTCAGTACACTTGGCAATGAAGCGAATGAAGGGCCGCACGTCGCCTTCGTTGGCGACTTCCAGCACGTGGTAGTACTCGGATCTCTGCTCCTTGCGGATGGTGATAGGCGGGTAGCCGGCCTGCATCAAGATCAGGTTCATGAGCAGGCGGGACGTCCTCCCGTTGCCGTCGATGAAAGGGTGGATGTAAACGAGTTTGTAATGGGCCAAGGCTGCAAACTCGACCGGGTGCAGGTTCATGGCGTCCTCGGAGTTGAGCCACTGCACGAACTCCTGCATCTGCTTTTCCACATCCTGCGGGTGGGGAGGGATGTGGTGCCCGACCAGGACCTGCGTCGTCCGGAACCTGCCGGCTTCCACCGGGTCCACGTAGCCCAGCACCCGCCTGTGGATCTCCAGCACGTCGCTGATGGTGACGGACCCGATGCGGGACACCAGGGTGGTGTTGATGTACTTCATCGCCGCGTGCATGCCGATGACCTCGTTCTGCTCCTCCAGGCTCTTCCCTGGCACGGCGTAGCGGGTCTCCAGGATGTGCCTGATTTCCGACAGCGTGAGGGTGTTGCCCTCGATCGCGACCGTGTGGTAGATGTGATGGTAGTAGGTCTCCTCCATGACCCTGCGCAGCGCCGAGTTCCCCTTGGGGATGGACATGACCTTCTTCACTTTGCTGTCGATGATGCTGAAATACCTCTGGTCGATCTCCTCCACGAGCGGCAGCGTCCGATCCCGGTTGACCAGCGCCTTCTCGTGGTAGGGCGAGATGGTGAGCGCTCTGGTGTACAAGTAATCCGCCTGGATGATGTCCTTGTCCTCTTCCGAGAAGATGCCGAACTCGGTGAGCGCGTCGACGAAGTCTGGGTCCATCTTGAGGGCGTGCAGGAAGAGCTTCTGGGCTTTCTCCCGCTTGCCCTGGCGCTTCATCTCCAGGGCTTGGTTCAGAGCTGCTCTGGCTTCCAACTTACCTGCTAGAAGAGAGCCAGAGAGGCACTGTCAGGGAGGCAGGGGGTGGCTTCAGGGAGCTGTCACCTGTGCTGGCCTCCCAGGGGAAACTGTGATGACCAGCCCGAGTCCCTGGCCTTTGGGGGACTTGTTCCACCCGTGCTGTGCTTGCTCAATGCGCCTGGCACTTCTCCGTTCCCCACGGCGTTGTGGGTGGTATGCTGGTCACTGTCCGAGGGTCCCCAAAGGCATTCTCCGCACCCTGGGGGGCACCACCTGGGCTCCCCTGCCCTCTGACTGGATGTGGAGAGGTCCGGGCATTTACTCCCGTCCAGCCCAGCTCCCGACGGGTGAGCTCTCCTACCTCTCCAGGATGCTGGTCCCTGCCCCTGCGTGCCTAGGGGTGTTAACGGCTCCCTACTCTTGCTAGTCCCTGGGGGCATTACCATCCCTGGGCTGTTTTTTTCATTTTTTCAACCCAGTGGTTTGTGCTTCTCAGGGGACATCTGGCGATGTCCTGAAACACATGTAGCTGTCATAACTGGGAGTAAGGGTGCTACTGGCAGCTCCTGGGGACAGGCCAGGGCTGCTGCTCACCATCCGTCAGCCCCCACCACAGAGAACTCTCCCGTGGAGGTGGACAGCCTGCCCTAGCCCTCCTGTCCCTGCCCCGTCTCGGCCAGCCGAGGGTCAGCCACACACACTCAATTTCTTTGAGTTCCTTGAATGCTCCCAGGGTTCTCTCTTCCCCTCAAGCCCTTCTCCTTGGATCACTCCTACTTATAATCAAGTCTCAGCTTAGCCATCACCTCCTCCAGGGAGTCCTCCTGGTATGCTCCTACGGCCCTTTATGCTTCCCAGTCAGCAGACTCACACTTATCTCAGTCACCTGTCAGCCTGTCTAGGCTGGGAGCTCAGGGCTCACTGGTTCACCACAACCCCCCGTGCCTTGCACACAGGACAGAGCAGACCCTCTGTAAATACCTGTCAACTGAGTGTTGAGGAGAGCGCGTCTCACCTGGGGAGGCCTTGGTCTTGACCAGCAGCAGCGCAGCATCCCTGGAGGTAACGCTGACCTCCGTGGACGGGCTGGTGCACTTGGTGACGGCGTGCTGCGCCCTGTCCAGTTTGCTCCTGAGCAGGTAGAAGCCTTTGAGCACAGCCAAGCATTGCTCCTCCACGGCGCCCAGCGGCAGCAGCAGGGCCAGCAGGGACCCCAGCACCATGCTCAGCAGCATCACCCACAGGAAGCGGCCCCCCACCGAGACCCATTTCGGTTCAGTCACTGCCATCACTGAAGCCATCGGCATGAGCATCATCTGGACTCAGGGGTGGGCCCCTTGCGCATATCCACAGTCTGCTGAGAGCAGGATCTGCGAGGAACCGAGTTCACAGAGATGAGGCGGCGAAACGAACGCATTCAGGACACAGCGTGACTTCAGCCAGGGAGGTGGGGCTGGTGACCCACACATTTAATTCCCTAGAGAGACAGAGGTGGAAGTGGCATGAGGTCAGGGCAAGGCAAGAAGTGGATCTAACTGGAGGTGGGGCCAGCCGGGAAGGACTGGTGCCACCTACAGCGCAGTGTGACTGTGACAAGTCACGTAACTGCTGCCTAACATTTACTGAGCACTTACTACGTGCCAGGTCCTATGCTAAGCACTAAGCACCTTACACATGTTATCTCCTGCAGTCTCCAACAGCAACTTGAGGAGCTGACCATCATCACCTCACTCTCCAGATGAGGAAACTGAGGCTCGGAAAGGTGAAGTCCTTTGCCCAAAGTACCCCAGTGAGCAAGTGACAGCCTTAGGGCTTGAACTCGGGAACCCCACAGCTCTGAAGCGTCCCCCCTTCACCATGCATCTCTGTGGTCTGACCCCAAACACTGGGTGTTTGGGGCACAAATGACTTAACAAACACACACCCAGATAGGCCACAGCAGTTCTGAAACCCATTTTGGGGTAAGCACATCTGTTGGGTGGCCTTACTGGCATGTGGGTGGCCACTTCTTCTTACCCTCCCCCTGATACTCAGCCACACGCCCCCAATGCTATTACCCTCTCTGGCCTTCCTTTCCTGGCCTGTCCAGAAGGGACCCCAAGAGGCTGAACAGTCCTGGAAGGAACTCAGGCTGTGGGCCAGACTGGTGGCCACTCGGCCTTAGTGACAACAGGCCTGTGCTTGGGGTGGCAGTGGGAGTGGAGGGGCCGGGTATGCAAGCGCCATTATGCTGACAATAAGCATTTATTGGGCAACTATGGTGTGCTGGGAGCTGAGCTGAGTGCCAGCCACACATTATCTCATTTAACCCTCATGCCACCCTATGAAGGAAGAGCTACTCCTAGCTCCATTTTATAGAGGGGAAACCGAGGCAAAGAGAGGGTAAGTTAAATTCCAGAAGGCCCACAGGAGGCTAAACAGACGCCATTAGGAATGAAACCCCGGTGCATTTGAGCCCAGAGTCCCCAGGTCTGAACCGCTACCTTCTTACTGAGCAGGGCCTGTGCACCTGCTCTGGCTGCTCCTGACCCAGAAGTGACTGATTGGTCACAGGGTTCAGAGTCTTATTGGGGAGCCCGGCTCGTTGCCGCAGCACATCTGAAACGGCCTGGCGTGCGCTCGAATGGGGGTGCACCTGGCGTGCTGTGCGGGTCCAGGTGTTCTGGGCGGGCTTCCCGGGGGCCGGGCTCCTCGACGGGGCTGTCACGGCAAGGAGGAGTTCGTCGGTGCCAGGGGTGTGTGCGGGGAAAGAGTGCGTTCCGGGAGGCTCAAATCTCTCACCTCTCGATCCTCTAAAGGGGGAAACTGAAGCCCGAGAGGCGAGGGGACTTGTCTAAGGCCACTTCGCGGAGCCGCCCCCTTCCGAGCCCCGCCCAGGGATCGCGGCCCCGCAGCACCCTCCCCGGCTCGCTCCTTCCGAGCCCCTCCGGCTTAGCCCTCTCCTCACCGCGCGAGGCCGCCGGGCCCTCCCGCCGCCTTCCCCGCGCTCTCACGACTCCACAGCCGCCGGCTCCCGGGACCTCCACCACCGCCGGCCTTCTGGCCCCGCCCCCGGCGACTCGCCATTGGACGTCCCGCCTCCCTCGTCGCAGCGGATTGGCTTTCGTCACTTGTCCGCCTCTTGCATTTCCGGGTTCCCGCGTCTGCGTCTGCTTCCCCGGGAAATTCGCGCCGTGGGCCACTCCCATTGGTCGTCTCTTGTGTTGGTCTCGCCTGCAGCAACCAATGAGCAATGAGGGGGCGGGGCCTGGGCCGCAGGAGGGAGGAGCCGGCGCGGACTTGGGGCGCACTGGGCGCCGACCGGAAGCTCGCGGTTCCGCCCGCCGGAAGGTGCTTTCCTTCCCTCCGGTCCCCTCGTGTCGGGGCTACTCTCGTGTGCCTCACTTTCCTCCAGTGTGAAATGAGGATGTTGATGGCTTCCAGCCCGTTAGTCTCCTCGTCTTCACTGCCGCGTCTTGGCCTCCACCCCGTGCCATGGGGCTTGCCGCCTTCTCCCTGCTCTCCCCTCTCTGCCTCCTTTCCTCCCTGACTTTCTAATTTGCATCCCCCAGAGAAGGGCCCAGAGAGATACAGCTGTTTTCCCTGAGCTCTCCGAAACCTCCATCTGAATCCACAAATACTGAAATCAGACATTTAGACACGTGCCCGAAAGGCTAGGCATGAGGGTGTTAGCAGCTCAGATTCTGGACTCCGAGAGACCCCAGGCTCCAAGTCAGACTTCGCCATTTACTCTCGGGGTGACGTTGGGCAAGTTCCTCTGAGCCTCAGTTTCCCCACCTGTGAAATGAGGACAGCCTACCTTGCTTTTGCCCTCAAGTCGGGGATTTTCAGAAGGCTTGATGCTTCAAGATCTGACCTTCTCCCTGACACCTACTCCCCTCAGAGGCAGTAACAGGCAGTGGTCGCGGGTGTCACGGTTGGAGCCAGGCAGCTCTGGGTTCGAATCCCAGCTCTGCCACCTGCAAACTGAATTACATTCAGCAAATGAACTGATGTCACTGATCCCTTATTTGCTTTTCTGTAAACTGGGGATAATGTGATGACAGCGTCTCTTCCTAGGGTTTTGTATGAGGGTGAGGTGAGATCCTTCGTGTTTGGCACAGAGCAAATGCTTGATAAATATCAACTATTGCAATTATTTCTAGAAGACACCAAGTCATTGCTGCTTTATTTGTTATCCATATAAGAAAGTGTCAGAGCTGCAGGTTGTTCCAACCACTGGGGAGAAAGCCTATTGCACCTTGTGTAGGTCTCATTCTGATTCCAATTTAGGGAAGCCTCTGACCTATTGCACAAAACAAATTGTCCAGGCCCAGGCCAGAGCTGGGACTGATGACCAGAGGCATGCTGTCATGAAGGACCCTGTGGGAGACATTGCAAGGTGGGAGACCAAGCAGCTTTGGCCCTTGTCTGCTGGGCTCCGTGTTTATATCTTGTAACTGGCACCCCCATGTACAGCTCCAAGCCCTTAGCACGAAGTATGGCACTGAATAGATGCTCAAGAAAATTTGTTGGGTCGGATGTGGTGGCTCATGATTGTCATCCCAGCACTTTGGGAGACTGAGGTGGGAGGATCCTTTGATGCCAAGAGCTCAAGACCAGCCTGGGCAACATAGCGAGACCCCATCTCTACAAAAAAATTAAAATTTAGCTGGGCGTGTTGGCATGTGCCAGCAGTCCCAGCTACTTGGGGGGCTGCAGCAGGAGGGTCACTTGAGCCCAGGAGTTGGAGGCCGCAGTGAACAATGATTGCACCACTGCACTCCACTCTGGGTGACAGAGGGAGACCCTGTCTCTAAAAGAAAAAAAGAATTTATTGAATTGAATATGAAACACCTGAACTTGGATGAACCATGAAAGTTTTAAGAAACAAAATCAGGATGGTGGTTGTTTTGGTGGCTTCTTGTTTTCAATCTTCTAAATTGTGCTTCTGATGGCCCAAGTAGTAATGTTATTATAAAAACCTCCCCCAGAGGAGAGGATGCTCATGGGAGACAGCTGGTGTGGTAGGAAACAGTAAGGCTTTGGGGTCTAACAGACGTGCATTGAAATACGAAGCCCCCCACTTACTAGCTGAGCAACCGTGAGCAAGTCAATTATTCCCACTGAGCTGGATGCCATGGGGCTTACGGACCTCTGTCCACACCCAGGCATAAAGTGATGTAATCACCTGCTTTTAAAGGCACCTTCCTCTCTCCACTCCTTTTTGGGACACAAGGGTAACTCCTTTAATGAGCTTAGGCCATGGGTAGCAAATCCAGAAGCTATGTAGGAGTCGCTGATGAGTAAAACTGCCTAGGCATGAGACAATAGGGAGCGGTGAGGAGTGTGGCGAATTGGAAAGCACATGCCTTGAAAGCACATGTCCAAAGTGGGCAGCAGCTTCTCAGCTCTAACCCACATTTATTATGCTGAGATGCAGTTCCCAGAATTGACAGATTTTCCAATTTTTCAGACGAAATGTGAGGCCTAGATTTTTAAGGAGTATCTCCAGATTTTTAAACAGTTGGCATGACTGGCTGCTGGCTATAGAGAGGGCTGCCAGATTGTAATCCCCGTTTTAGGCTTTTTAGATGGGCAGGGAAATGTGACAAGGAACACAGGAAGAAGCAAGGCAAATGACTATCTCAGCAAATGCGCCCGCCACTGTTTGTGGCCACCAGGGGGCAGTAATTCACCTGGCATGGCTTCCCTCATTCGATCTCCTTGTCAGGAGATTACACTCAATTTTCTTTCTTGACTTTGTCTGCATTCAGCTGTGTTGAATGCAGAAAATATGGTCCCTGAAGCGATATTGAAAAGTTGGCGTTCTCCATCGTAAGCATTCTGCATTAGGTGGAAATTGCCTCCCCGTGGCCCATGGAGGAGTTTTCTAAAAGCTTACCTTGACACATGACAAAGGACTTGGAAAGTGGCTGCATGGGAAATGTGTCCATTATGCAAAACAAAACAAAACAAAACAAAACAAACCTTTTGCATCTTTAAGGAACTGCAGTCAAGCGCTTCTTGCTGGCAGAGTCGGATTCTATTGCTTACGGAAAAACAAAACTCCCCAACTGGAGGCTATATTGCATTGGGTTGCCTCCAGAACGACTCGACTTCATTAAAAAGAAAATACACCATAACTGTTCTCCCTTCCCTCACTCCCAGCTTCCTTTCAGCCACCCCCCCTCCTCACCTGCCTGGTTTTTTTTTTTTCTCCTTCTAACTTTATGCTGCTGCACCGGGGAGCTCAGAGAACCCCACCTCCCTGATACTGATTAATCCTGCTTATTAGACATACCCAGTAGGGGTGGGCCCAGTTTCCAAGGCAGCCTCAAGAGACAGGGTTTTGGGGACCCCGTGTGAGTGTCCCTGGGCTGAAGGCTCATGCTCTGGCTTCCGGTTATTTCTTATGTCATAGGGCATCAAATTGATTTTCACCAATATTTGAGAACTCAGACATACAAATAAGTGTTGTTTTCAGAGCAAATCATTTGAGGAAGTGATACTTCTTGCTTTCAAGAAATTAAGTGTAACTGCCTTTTTCTTATTAAATAACCAATTACTTTATTTTTTAAAAGCAAGATTAGATCATTACAGATATAATAGACACACACACACACACAAACCAAGAAGAAAAAAATACCCATCCGCAATTCTACTAGATATTTTCCTATGCACATTTATTTTCAAATGGTGCAATATTGCGGACATCCAAAAAGCATAGATAATATTAATACAATGGGCACTTGTGTGCCTGCCACCCACTTTAAGAAATACCATATTACCAAAGCACTGAAAGATGCCCATGGACCACCTCCCCTGTCACATGTCCTTCTCTCCCTGGAGGTCACCACCATCTTGAATTTGATGCTCTGGTCCCCATGCATGTCTTTTGCTTTTATCCATATGTATATATCCCTAAATAACACAGAATGATGTTCTGCATGTTTTTACACATGTGTATATTCTATGTATCCTTCTGCATTTTTTTCTGGTTCAGAATTAGATTTTAGAGATTTATGTTCATGTTGATACCCATAGTTCTGGTTCATTAATTTTACATTGCTGTGTAGTATTCCATTTCCAGTTTATTTCTCACTTACCCACTGATGGGCATTTGGATTATTTATAGTCTTTCCCCATTACACACAGCACTGCTTCGAAATTCTTGTATGATTTTTGGGCACATGTGGGGAAGTTTCTCTAGGACAGAGTTTCTTTTAGAATTGCTTGGGGAGCTTTTAAAAAATCACCCATACCTGGGCCTTGCTCCAGACTAATGAAGTCCTCCAACCTTTCTGATCCACCTGTATCTTAGTCATAAGTGAAAATAATCATACCCACCATGCTATCTCATTATTGGTAGTGTTAACTAGCATTTATTGAGCATTTATTATGTGCTAAGTGATTTATAGGTATTATTTTAGTGAATTTTTGTAACTCTGTGAAATAGATATTATTAAACCCAGTTTATGGAAGGTGAAACTGAGGCTCAGAGAAATTAGGTAATTAGCCTGAGGTCACACCACAAGCAAGTAGCAGAGCCAGGGTTCACAACCAGCCCCCTGACTCAAAACTTATGGTTTTAACCTCTAAGAGACCCTAGGATTTCAAAGGTGGCAGGTTGTATTTTAACTCCTCAGTTTTAGAGGAGGGGAAACTAAGATTTTTTTTTTTTTTTTTAGACAGTCTCACTGTGTTGCCCGGGCTAGAGTGCTGTGGCATCAGCCTAGCTCACAGCAACCTCCAACTCCTGGGCTCAAGCGATCCTCCTGCCTCAGCCTCCCGGGTAGCTGGGACTACAGGCATGGGCCACCATGCCTGGCTAATTTTTTCTATATATTTTTAGTTGGCCAATTAATTTCTTTGTATTTTTAGTAGAGACGGGGTCTCGCTCTTGCTCAGGCTGGTCTCAAACTCCTGAGCTCAAAGGATCCTCCCGCTTCGGCCTCCCAGAGTGCTAGGATTACAGGTGTGAGCCACCGCGCCTGGCCTGGAGGAAGGGAAATTAAGATTGATAGAAGGTAAGGAAGAGTCAGTATACAAATCTAACACATCTCTTTTTATGTAAAATTTCTTTGGAGGGAAGGGAAGGAGCAAGGAGACAAAATCTTAATAAAGTCATCTTTTCTTCTCAAGACAATTTTGGCTGTTCCAGGAATATCTATATCTGCTCTGTGTCTGTTATCCATTGCTGTGTAACAAATAAGCCCAACACTCGGTGGCTTAAATGACAATAAACATTTTTTTACTTTACATATTGTGCGTGGGTCAGGAATCCGGGAGCAGCTTATCTGGATGGTTCCAGCCGGTGGTCTCTCTTGCGACTGCAGTCCAGAGTCCCGGTGTTGTGGGGGCTGCATTCATCTGAAGGCTCGACTGGGGCTGAAGCGTGCAGTTCCGAGGCGGCACGCTCCCACGGCTGATGGCCGGGGGCTTCAGTTCCTCTCCGTATGGGCCGCTCCACAGGGCTGCTTGAGTGTCCTTTCCACGTGGCAGCTGGCTTCTCCCAGTGTGAATGATCCAAAAGTGTGATGTCTTTTACGATTTAGCTTCAGAAGGTACCCTGTCTCCACTTGTGCTGTATTCTATTGGCCACGATACAGACCAACCCTGGTGCAGTGTGCGAGGGGCCATGCAAGGCTCACCAGGACATGAGGACCATCGATGACCACCTTAGGGGATGCCTGTCCCACACCCACTGCCCATTCTCTCCTCAGTCCCACGAATTCTACCTGACAGCCTGGCAGCATGGACCTCAGGCCTCCTGGGTCCCCTGTGGTTGACTCTTCCGAGGCCTCAAAGCAAGGAGCTTCTGCAGGTGCGAGACTCATCGATGAGGACGGTGGACTCCCAGTTGCCGCCAGCCTTTCCCCCAGCTGTTTGCTGACTGCTTTCTAGCCCTGCTACTCTGACAAACCAGGGAAGCCAGCCGCCCACTCCTGCTTAAAAATATGGTCATGTTGACATGGAGACCGATTCAGGTGCTCAATATCCTGTTTTAGACCACAGCTTCTGAGAGATGCGACTAACCCTCTCCTCCTCCTGCAGGAGGACAGTGACTGGGGTTGCCCACTGGGCCGGGATGGGGTGGGGACCCAGAGGATCCCACATCTTCCCCCTTCTCGGATTTCTCTGCTTCGCCAGAATGGAGGCAGCTGGGGCCTGGGGGCTGCTGGGCGGAGAGGAGCTGTGGGCCTGGGGGCTGCTGGGGCCTGGGGGCTGCTGGGCGGAGAGGAGCTGTGGACCTCCTGGGGTCCAGATTGCAGTCCATTTTCTTGCACCTCCAAAAGCTCTTGGTGGAAGCTCTCTGTTGCCATAGTAACGTGGAGATGTGGAAATTAACATGTGGGTGCTTCTGCATGCCAAGAAAGCCAAGCTTTTAATGCTCACTCCCTCCTTTAAATAGATAAGAATTCCTAGGAGGGCTTTGGACAGACATCAAAGGGTCTATTTCAGGTGTTGAGAAAATGCTCTTTTAAAAATTATTGTGAAATGAGAGCAGCCCTGATCAGAGAGATAGTGGCGCTTTGGAATTCTTAGAGGAACTGGAAAAATACATTTGGAACTAAAACAACTTTTTTTTTGTTTAAAATGACAGCTTTATTGAGATATAATTCTTATGCCATACAACTCACCCACTTAAAGCATACAATTCAGGGTTTTTTAGTATGCTCACAGGGTTGTGTAACCATCACCACAATTTCAGAACCAAAATCCCTTTAGTGGTCATTTCCTATTTCTCCTCGACCACTCTCTCTCAGTCCCTGGAAATCTACCTTCTGTAGGTGCAGAGTTCTCTATTTGGGATGTTTCCTACACGTGGAATGATATATTAAAAATATGGTGGTCATTTGTGCCCAGCTTCTTTTAGCATTTTTATTCCTTGCCCTCTTAAGTTTCTTCGTAGTTTCTCTGACAAAGGTGCTTCTGCTCTTTTGGAAAACGATGCTGCAAGACCCACGGGCTCGAGATGGATGGGAGGGAGCAGATTCCTCCAAGGCCACCGACCTGCCCTTCCTTGGTCCTTCTTGAGTCTTCCTGGCTGCCTTGGGATTGTGTTGGGAAAATGGCCCTTTGGAGCGTGGCCACTCGGTGTCACGCTGGTGTTGAGCGGACATGCTTCCGGCGACTTCCTTTTTTGGGAAACTTACAATCACAACCAGCAGACGCTGACCTGGTGTCAGGCAGCATGCTGGGGGCCATCCCATGAGTTAAGATCATCTCATTGCTCCAGACCCTTCCACCTACCAGCTCTTTGTGCGGGATTCACTTAGAAGCCGCCCTTCTCTTTTACTTTCTGCAGATGCTTTGCCGAGGCTATCACTTGGGTCATTTTCCTAGTTTTTAGCCATAAACAATGGCCTATGGAAATAATCTCACTTTTTTTTTTTTTGAGACAGAAAGTCTCACTCTGTTGCCCCAGGTAGAGTACAGTGGCATCATGCTAGCTCACAGCAACCTCAAACTCCTGGCCTCAAGCAATCCTCCTGCCTCAGCCTCCCAGAGTGCTGGGATTACAGGCGTGAGCCACCGCGCCCGGCCTCTTTTCCATATTTTTAAAGTTACTCATCCAATCCCAGACAAAAGATTTGAAGGAAATGGGGAGAGATGCCTTAACAAAAAATGCAGTTGTTAAACCAAACCAAACCAAAAACCTCAAGTTTGGAAGACTTTCTCTTTTACCTCCCATGGGAGTATAGGAAAGCTGGTGAGCTTTGCGTGTTATTTTAAATTCTGCTGGACACTCTGCAGCCTTCCCCCTCCCCAAATTTCTTTTATTGTGGTAAAATACACATAACATAAAAGTTACCATCTTAACCATTTTGAATGGTACGGCTGAGTGACATTAAATACCATCACATTCATATTGTCGTGCAACAATCACGACCTTCCGTCTCCAGAACTCTTTTCATCTTGTAAAACTGAAACTCTGTTCCTATTAAACACCCACTTACCGTCCCCACTGCCCCCAGCCCTGGCCACCGCCATTCTCCTGTCTCTATGAGTTTAACTACTCTAAGTACCTCGTGTGTGTCCTTTTGTGTCTGGCTTATTTCACTTGGCACAATGTCCACAAGTTTCATCCATGTCGCAGCATCTGTGAGAATTTCTTTCCTTTTTAAGGCTGAAAAGTAGTCCTTGTGCTCATTTTTCATGCATTCTTGTGTATAACTGAGAAACTGGCCTGATGTCATTTGCCCATGGACTGGTGTCATTGGCTGGAGGGTTAGCTGAAAAAGTTAGAGAAGCAGGCTGGGCGCGGTGGCTCACGCCTATAATCCTAGCACTCTGGAAGGCCGAGGCAGAAGGATTGCTTGACCTCAGCAGTCTGAGACCAGCCTGAGCAATAGTGAGACCCCGTCTCTACTAAAAATAGAAAAAATTAGCTGGACAACTAAAAATAGAAAAAATTAGCCGGGGCACGGGAAGCTGAGGCAGGAAAATCGCTTGAGCACAGGAGATTGAGGTTGCTGTGAGCGAGGCTGACGCTACGGCACTCTAGCCTGGGCAACAGAGTGAGATACTGTCAAATACAGAAACAAGATTTACTATGTCTTAGAATGTTTTAACTTATCTTTTAACTTACACATACTATTATTCTATATATTAATTTGTATTCTGTATATTAATTTTCCAATATTATGATTCAGTTAATTATTAATAACAGGTTAATTGATTACAGTCTCACATTGTCTTTCCTGTACTAATCAGATAATTTCCTCTTTTGGTTTATTTGATTTTAAATGAGATGAGAATTTAAAGACACTTGCAAAGCAGAATACAGAACCTTTCTAGATTGTTATAATCCTCCTCCCCTTCCTGTTTTTTACCTCTACAACTAATTCTTTTTTTTTTTTTTTTGAGACAGAGTCTTACTTTGTTGCCCAGGCTACAGTGAGTGCCATGGCGTCAGCCTAGCTCACAGCAACCTCAAGCTTCTGGGCTCAAGTGATCCTCCTGCCTCAGCCTCCCAAGTAGCTGGGACTACAGGCATGCGCCACCATGCCCGGCTAATTTTTTCTATATATTTTTAGTTGGCCAATTAATTTCTTTCTATTTTTGGTAGAGACGGGGTCTCACTCTTGGTCAGGCTGGTTTTGAACTCCTGACCTTGAGCTATCGACCCGCCTCGGCCTCCCAGAGTGCTAGGATTCCAGGCGTGAGCCACCGCGCCCGGCCTCTACAACTAATTCCTTATCAATCTCTATTTTGAAGCTTGTTTTTCTCAGGGCTTTCCAAAAATACTTAGTATTCATAGAAACAACTTTCTTTTTCCCTCCTATTTTATCCTACTACGTACTACTTAACTAAAGCACGTAATTACAGTAGCAAGTGCAACTGGCACAAACAGGTCTGACAAGAGACAACTTATCTTGGTGAGCACACAGCTCAGTGGATGGCAGCTGGTGGCTTCCTAGTCTCTGGTGTTGGGTGTGCGGTGACTCAACCTAAATACAAAAAAAAAAAAAAATCAGACAAATTTGAGTAGAATGGAATTCTAAAAACTAACCGGCCAATACTTTTCGAAAGCATTAAGATCATAAAAGACAAGGAAGCCAGACGTGGTGGCTCCCACCTGTAATCTCAGCACTTTGGGAGGCCGAGGTGGGAGGATCACTTGAGGCCAGGAGTTCAAGACCAGCCTCGGCAACATAGCAAGACCCCATCTCTACAAAAAATAAATTTAAAAATTAGCCAGGTATGGTGGTGCACGCCCGTAGCCCCAGCTACAAGGGAGGCTGAGGTCGGAGGACCACTTCAGCCCAGGAGTTGGAGGCTGCAGTGAGCTATGATTGCATCACTGCACCCCAGCCTGGGCAACAGAGTAGGACTCTGTCTATAAAAGAAAGAAAGAAAGAAAGAAAGAAAGAAAGAAAGAAAGAAAGAAAGAAAGAAGAGAGAGAGAAGGAAGGAAGGAAGGAAGGAAGGAAGGAAGGAAGGAAGGAAAGGAAAGACTGAAGAACGATTACATATTGGAGGAAACTAAGGAAATATGACAAGTAGATGTGAGGCTGGTTCTGAATTGTGTCCTTTTACTACCGTGTTTCCCCTAAAATAAGACCCACCCATAAAATAAGCCCTAGCAGGATTTCTAAGCATTTGCGCAATATAAGCCCTACCCCGAAAATAAGACCTAGTGATGGGCGTGGCTACGCAGTATGTCTGCACAACCCATGCATTTCGTCGCGGAGCGGTAAAGACGACGAGCAGCCCTTCTCATCTGCCCCACGAGAGCTCTAGTGCTCGACATGAGAGATTGGGGCCAATGGTTCTAAAGGAAATAGAGTCGCAAGAAATTCAGGATGGAATTCGGGGTTTGGAGAGTTCTGATGATGTTCCAGAAGAAGACGACTTAACTATATTTGAATCAATGTAGATTGTTGTACTGTACTTAAAAAAAAAAAACACACCCCCTGAAAATAAGCCCTAGGGTGTCTTCTTGAGGAAAAATAAATATAAGACCCTGTCTTATTACGGGGAAACACGGTAGAAAGGACTTTATTGGGAGAATTGGTGAACCTTAAATAGGGTCTAAGGGTGACATGTCAGTGTTTATTTCCCAATTTTGATGGTTCTGTAGGAGAATTACATGCAATGTGGGATCCTGGACCGAAAAAACAAAACAAAACAAAACCCCAAATTAGTGGGAAGACTAGTGAAATCTGAATGTCTGTAGGCTAGTCATATGTCATCAATGTGAACTTCCTGGTTTGAATAACTGTACCATGGCTGTGCAGGACACTAACATTAGGGACGTGAGGTGAAAGAGACAGGGTAACTTTGCATGTTCAATTTTTAAGTCTAAATTATTTCAAAATAAAAAGTTTTTTAAGACACAGTCTCCTGGACTTTGACCCCCAGACACTGGGATCCTCTGGCCCTGGGGCAGGGTCTGGAATTCTGTGTTTCCAAACAAGCTCCCAGGTGGTCCACAGACTGTGCTTCCAGAAGCTTCCACATCTTGGTTGATTTAGATTATTTGTCTTTTGGGCATGTGAAACATCTCCGTAGCTCTCCAGGAGTCAGAAGTGTACAAGAATGTGTCCTCGATGCGTGGCTCTCCCTCTGACTCTCTTCTGCCCCGAGGAATCTGTGGTTTGGAAGGTCCCCAGGAGGTGCTGAGTTTGAGAAGTGCTGGTTCAGAGAGGCTTCAAGAAGCACCTGGGCTGTATTTGAGAGGACATGCAGCCAGCCGATGCCTCCGCAAGGGTCTGCAGACCCCAGAGTGAAGACCTCTGAGCCCACCGCCCTGCCCCCACCGCAGCTCACCCCTGCAGGAGGGGGAAGGGCAGGACTCGCAAGCTTTCTCTGGGTCTTCAGTTCCGGGCCAGACAACCATCTTTGGGGAAGGGTTGGGAGGTGACAAGCGTGACTTTGGAGGAACTCTGAGACTTGGGAATTCTAAGATCATTTCTGGCACTTCTGGATCTGGGATTAAGATGTGGGCTGCTTCCGGGGTGAGAAGTTCAGAAAATGGGAGGCATCCGTTTGGTATTCCAATGCTAGGGCAGTTAGTGGTTTTCCCTGTGGCCAGAAGAAAAGCAAGCACCCTCTCTCCCCCGGGGCCGGGTCCCCCTAAATGCACGTACCAGCCCCCCTGGCAGCCCAGCCTCCCGCCTGTCCCTCCCTGACTCACCTCTCACTCCGTGCTTCCTTTTGCCTCCAGTTTGGGCTTCCTGCCCACGTGCCCAGAAACCTTCCCCAAACTTTAACCAACTGCCTGCTCCTGTTGAGCCTTGGTGTTCCCTTTAGAGAGCATTTGGGGATGGTGACGAGCCCTGCAATGGGTCCTCTCCTTTAACAAACGGCCATCGGGACTCTACCATGTGCCAGGCACTGCCTCAGGCCCCCAGAAATGGCAGGGAACAAAACAGACTCAATTCCTGCCCTCACGCAGCTCCTTTTCTAGCAGGGGAGAGGGACAATGAACGAAATCTGTAAATTAGATGGTATATTAGGTGTTGATAAGTGCTATGGGAAATGCAGTTTGAGATGGTGAGTTATGAAGATGTCTGCAAGGAACAGTACCACAAGCAGGGGGGAATAGCACGTGCAAATGTCCTGAGGTGGGAGCTCATGGGTGTATCTGTGGAGCAACGAGGAAGCCAAGGAGGCTAGGGGGAGCAGGTGGCAGATGTGGTCAGAAAGGTGGCCGGGTGGGGGCAGATCGTGTGTCCTCACACACCCATTGTGACGATCTGGCTTTCATCAGAGTCCGTGGGGCAGTTGTCAGGGGAGTGACATGACCCGGCTTAAGGGATGTGGTGACGAAACTCCACAACCTCCTGACCCTGTGGCCTTGTACAAGCGTTGTCACCTCTCTGTGCCTCAGTCTTCCCTTCTCTTAAACGGAGACATAACAAGACCAGCCTTATCCTCTTGTTATAAGGATTAATCATCCAACATAAGTAAAGCCCTTAGCAAGTGCTTAGTGAATCGCAGCCGTTGTCATTGTTATTAATATTATCGTTATCCAGAATAATATTTGCCCTCTGGCTTCATGCCCTTCTCCCCACCTAAGACTCTAGGGGGAGCAAAACGTGGGTGCCTAGGTTATCCAATTTACCCCAAGAAATATCTTGTGAGCTCCTATGACATGCCACAGGATGATGTCAAGTAGCATTAAAATCTTCGAGAGGGTTCAGGGACTACGTGCACGTCAGGGACTGTCCAGCTTCTTCTGCACCAAAGCGCTGCTGCACAGAGACCTCTCGCCTGGAATGTTCTTTCCCACATCCCTGCTTCACACGGCAAAGTCCTGCTCACCTCGGAGGTCTCAGCTCACCAGACCCTAGCCGAGGGTGTCCCCTGTGTGGTCACGACTTCCTGCCCTTAGCCTGAGCCCCGATCCTTCTTGTATCCAACTCCGTGTCTAATGTCTCCCTCCCCAGCACACTGCGGGCGCACAAGGGCAGCTCTTGTCTGCAGCCCTCAGTACGGAGCCTGCACTCAGCACGGGCCTCTCAGAAATCTCCAGCGTGAATGGAACATTCTTCTAAGCCTGAAGAGCTCACCTTGTTTCGGGGCTGATTAGATTCTAATGGAGCCTTACAGCTTCCATTTGTAAAAGCACGCCCTGCGGGTACTGTTCTCAGCATGCTTCTTGGGGTGTCGACCCCTCTCCCCAGAGCTCCTCCAAGTGCACTTGGAGAGTCAACAGAGAGAAACCCCCCGGCGAGGGCGAGTTGGTGGTTTACGGCTGGCTTCGCTCACGTTGCACCTCAAGGTACTGCAGAAAAGTTCGTCGCTCAGAATTTCCCTTTATGTGGCTGCATTTAGTTACGCAGGCGAGAGAGTGTTAAGTCTGGAGTGTTGGCCCTTGTGACTTTCACCGGGGAGGGAGCTAAGGGGCTCGGTTGGAATCTGGAGGGAGGGTTCATGGCAGTTTGCATGTGCGTCGTGAAGGGAACAGAAGCAGCCTCAGAAATTGCAGAGAGAGCCTCTTAACAGCGATACCTGGTATTTCACGTGGCTTCTGGAGGAGGAGCTGGAAGCCCCAATCATAGTAATAATAGCAATAACTGCATTTGCACAGGGGTTATTTTACAAATCCCTTTTGCTTGCATCCCCTCCGTGGCACACGCTGTGTTTCCTGTCTATGTGAACCATTGCAGGTATTGCTCCCATTTCACAGTAAGGGAAACTGAGAATGGAAAGTCTCATGATCTCTTTAGGGTCCCACAAGCTTTGCCTCCTGACTTCAAGCCCAATGTATTAATATTTATTGCTCATTTTTTTTTCCTATGGTGCAAATCCCAGGTTTGACTCAGGAAGACCGTAGAAGGTATATTATGCTTTTGAAATTATAAGAGGCAGCACCGTGCAATGGTTTAAAGAAGGGGTTGGTAAACTACGGCTTGTGGGCCAAACCCAGCCCACCGCCTGTTTTTTTTTTTTATAAATAAAGTTTTATTGGCACACAGCCATGCTCATTTGTTTACATATTGTCTATAGCTGCTTTTGCTTGCAATGGCAGAATTGAGTGGTTGCACAAAACCTAAAATATTTATTATCGGGCCGTCTACAGAGCAAATTTGCCAACCCCTGCTTTAGAGCTTGGGCTCTGGAGCCAGATTAGCTGGGATTGGAATCCCAGCTCTGCCGCTGAGCAGTTGTGTGACCTTTGGCAAGTTACTTAGCGCTCCCTGCCTCAGTTTCCTCGGCTGTGGGAACGATCGTGGTGGTTACCACATGGGCTACGGGAGGAGCGAGTGAGCTTTCGGTGTGCAATACGTGGGAGACATCGCTGCTGTTCTGGGCAGCTGGCTGGCCTGGGGTTGGGGATGAAAATGTTCTGAGTTGCACTGCTGGCCGGGGTCCTGGCAGGCTGGCATGCGGGTCACAGGCACAGTGACAAACATCACACTGGAGATGGGCCTCGCTGGGGCTGGGGGAATAGCAGGAGATTTATCAGGGAGTGTTTCCTGCAGTGGGAACTTGGTCATTTCCACAGGCCCCCGAGTCAGGTGTGCCAGTGGGTCCCCTGGGGGGTCTTGTCTCCCCAACTTAAGGGAGGATATGAAGTAGACTGCCCTAAATCCTCCTCAACCCTGAAACACGAGCAAGGGCAAAGTGCCATTCCTTGCACGCCATGTGCACAGTGATTTCGGGTAGCTGGTGGCAGGGAGTCATGTGTCAGAATGAAATGGGCCACCTGATGTGTTGCCACGGCTCAGCCTAAAGGCTAAACACTGGCTCTCAAGACTGATCTGGGTTCAAATCTGGACTCTACCGTGTCCAAACTATGTGACTTCAGGAAACTGACTTCACCTTTCTGAGCCTCAGTTTCCCTAGCTGTAAAATGGGACTAACAATAGTGCCTATATCAGGGTTGTGTGCAGAAGAAACCCCATCACCCTTGTAGCCCACCTGTGAATCACCTGTGTTATCATTTACTTAACATTTTTCTTTAAATCAATTTAAAAAAGTTTTTTTTTTTGTTTCAGCATATTACGGGGGTACAAATGTTTAGGTTACGTATATTGCCTTTGCCCCACCCGAGTTAAGGCTTCAACTTTTAAACATTATCCTAACACAATAATGTTTGTGACAACCTAGGTACAAAGTTTTATGTTTTTTTTTTTTTTTTACCTAACATACATAAAAATGTCTATCCCACCAGAAATGAAGCTTTGTGAGGCCAGAGATTTTTGTTTGCTGCTGTATGCCCGCAAGAGTACCTGGCACATACTGGGTGATTAATAAATGCTCGTTAAAGGAATGAATGAATGGAAGACCTTAAATCATACTCCACGCTTGGGGAAACACTGACATCATGTACAGAAAGCGGCGTGCTTGGCTTCTGGCCCGTGGTAAACATTTGATAAATGTTTGCTATTATAATCATCAGCTCGGGTGATCAGAGGAACGAGGGGTCTTCTGGCGGGAAGACGCCCCCAGCCGCCCAGGCAGCAGCCATCTCCCGCCCCTTTGGTGCCAGGTAGGGGACCTGAACTCAGAGAACCTGAGACATCTTTTGGCCACTTCTGAGCTCTCAGTCCGGATGGCTGGACGGGAGAAAAGCCGTAGAGCCTAGAGGGGGACGTTCACGGTACATGAAAGGTCAGGGCACGCAACGGCCGGATCAGTCCTTAGCCGTTATTTATTGTCACTGCGGGCATTTTTGCGAAGGAGATGGCAGGCGTTTGGGCACGTAGCTCCTGCCAGATGTCCGCCATAAATGCTGCGCGCTTGCCGTGCTCCCGGGAACATAAAACCCGCTGTCAACGGACTTGCCCAGAGCCTGTACTTGCTGCGTCTTCGTTCCTGTTTAGTTATTACATTAAGTCTCCTGTGATTACAGAGCCAACAGCTGGTGAGGATTTGCATATGGCACGAAATTAAGTTAGTTCATTTTAATGTCTAAACTGAGCAGGGCGCGAATTTGTCTGGTGAAAACTCTTGTCTCCCTTATCTTTGTTTGCACATCTGCTTTCGGCACGAGCCGCCCGCTCATGTTTCTAAGTTTGATTTCTCCCCGCTTTGCCCAGGGAAGAGAGGGGATTGGCTCCTGCCCCCTAGAATTCCAGAAGGGACTCTGCCCTTGGGGCTTAGAATTCTCTCTGTTAGCTTTCAAGAGGAATTAAGACTCAAGGGCTGCCCCAAAGAGACCAGCTTCTAGCCCCAGCTTTGGGAGTTTCATGCTGTGTTGCCTCAGGCAAGTCACTTTCCCTCTCTGGACTTCAATTTCCTCGTCTGTCAAACAGAGGAAGCAGATACGAGTTCATCTACGGAGGCGCTTTTGACATTTGAGATGGGGCAAATTTTTTATTGTGTGGGGGACCAGGCAAGGGATTGTACAATGTTTAGCATCCTCGGTCCTTGGGCATCATATGTCAAACCCACCCATGGATTACTGACAACCAGAAATCATCGCTGCACGCTTCCAGATGCTTCTGCACAGACACCGCCGGTGCCTGGCTTGTATCCCTATAGCCCCTCACTGTGTTTCTATGCGCCGCCTCCCGGTGTGTGCGCCTGCCTCAGCCACCAGCATTCCATGCCCCTTTGCTGGCCGACTGTCCTCAGACTGCCAGAACCCACTTTGCTGGGGATTTAGGTTCATTCCCCACCCTGTGGGCAGCTCTCAGCCAATGACTGAGAGGGGTCAGGTCTCCAGCTCCCTCACCTTTGACCTTGTCAACTGTAAGGTGAGGGATGGAGCCAAGGTTGCTCCCTGGGGGATGTTGCCTACTGCTTTGTCATGGGAACATGCCCTAACAAGTCGCTTTTGCACAGAGTTTTATCACAGAGTCTGCTTCTAGAGGACCCGGCCCGAGACAGTCTCCAGGGGCTGTATGAGTCCTTGTTGATGGCTAGGGAACTGGATGATCTTACTGATTTATTTGTTCATTCAACAAGTCTTTGCTGCCCAATATGTGCTAGGCCCAGGGCTGGCTGTGATGGTCAATTTTCTACATTACCTTGACTGGGCTAAGGGATGCCCAGATAGCTGATAAGACATTATTTCTGGGTGTGTCTGCGAGGGTGTTTCTGGAAAAGATTAGCATTTGGATCAGTAGACTGAATAAAGGAGATCCCCCTCACCACCGTGGATGGGCATCTTCCAATTCCTGAGGGCCCGGATAGAACAAAAGGGAAGAAGGGCAAATTCTCTGTCTCTCTTCTTGAGCTGGGACATCGTCTTCTCCTGCACTCAGATATTGGAGCTCCTGGCTCTTGGGTCTTTGGACTCTAGGACTTTCACCAACTGTACCCCCCCCTCTCTCTCTGTCTGCCTCTTTGTTTCTCAGGAGAACTTGGACTGAATTACCCACTAGTTTTTCTGGTTCTCTAGCTTGCAGGTGGCAGATCTTGGGACTTCACAGCCTCCATAATCATGTGAGCCCATTCCCATAATCAATCTCCTCTTCTATAGCTATGTATGTCCTGTTGGCTCTGTTTCTCTGGCTAATACGCCAGATCTACGACTGTGAGTGTGATAGAGATCTGCCCTGAGGAGTTTATAACCTAGTGAGGGCGACAGACCCTAATAAGTAAACTCAGGGGATGTCCTATGGTGGAAATAAACAGGATGTTTTTTCTCTCTGAGAGAGAACAAAAAGTGGGAATAGGCTTTATGTTGGATGACTGGTGGGAGGTGGAGGTGGTGGAGGGCTTCTACAAAGAAGGGACATTTATGCTGGCACTTAGAGAAGGAAAAGGAGTGAGGGAGCCAGGCTGAGATGAGGGAAAAGAGCTTGCCAGGCAGATGGAATAGCATGTGCAAAGGCCCTGGGGAGGAAAAGGACTTGGCATTTTGGAGGGATGATTGAAGGCCAGAGGGGCCGGGGAGCAGGCACAGTGATGGGGAGAGAGGCATGAGATGAGGTGGGGAGCCAGCCAGGGGTAGGTCTTGAGGGACTTTGTAGACTGTGGTGAGGATTTTGGATTTTATTCTAAGGTCAATGGGAAGCCATTGGAGGGTTTTAAGTAGGAGCAACATGATTCAATTTCTATTTTTAAAAGGTTACTCTGGCTGTTGGCCAGAAAACGGATGAGAGGGGGAATTGTATCAATCAGGGTCTGGTCTAGGTGTTTCAAATGGAGGGTACTTAATTTAGGGAATTGGTTACACAAATGTTGGAACAGCTGAGAAGTCAGATAGGGCTGTGGTCCCCAAACCTGGGCCACAGACTGGTAGGAACTGGGATGCACAACAGGAGATGAGAGATGCCAGTGAAGCTTCATCCGTATTTACAGCCGCTGCCCATCACTCGCATCACCGCATAAGCACCGCCTCCTGTTAGATCAGCGGCAGCATTAGATTCTCATAGAAGCATAAACCCTACTGTAAACCTTGCATGGGAGGGATCTATTGCACCCTCCTTATGAGCATTTAATGCCTGATGATCTGAGGTGGAGCCGAGGTCGTGATGCTAGCACTGGGGAGCAGCTGCAAATACAGATTATCATTGGCAGAGAGGTTCGACTGCACAATAAATGTGACACATTTGAATCATCCCAAAATCATCACCCCCCACTCCCTTGTCCATGGAAAAACTGTCTTCCATGAAACTGGTCCCCGATACCAAAAAGGCTGGGGACTGCTGAGACAGGGGACAATGAGGTGACCTAGAAATGATTATTAACAAGAAACTTCTTTTTATTTATGGCCAGATGGACAAAGGGAGGAGGGGGTATTATGGGAACCCGGGAGCTAGAGCCATCTGGCAGGAGGGAGAACTGGGGTTGGGGCTGCCCTGCTGGAGCTGGGATCGTGGAGGTGGAACCATCAAGGAAGCGTGGATGCTGTCCAGGGATTCCACCTGAAGCAGGTGGAGGGTTGGAAATGCCCTGGTTTCTCCCTTCATCCCTCCCTCCAGACTCCCA
Source organism: Cheirogaleus medius (assembly GCA_008086735.1). Taxonomy (NCBI): domain Eukaryota; kingdom Metazoa; phylum Chordata; class Mammalia; order Primates; family Cheirogaleidae; genus Cheirogaleus; species Cheirogaleus medius. Next base: position 10,604,960 of record VBSM01003044.1, read on the forward strand.
CTGGCACCTCCGCTGGTTGAATTTACTCAGAAGTCAGAGGGCAAAGGAGCCTGGGAAATGCAGTCATCTGTGATGTGGAGCAAGACAGGGATGGGTAGGAGGCGGATCTGAGCACCAACAAGCAAATGGCCAGCATGGGGGCCCGTGACAACTTCTGGAAGAATCTGGGTGGGAGATCACGGTGGCCTGAGTCACAGAGGTAAAGATGGAGAAATGTTGAGAGAGTGAGGTCCACTTTGGAGCTAGAACCAACAGGGCTTGGGAGGGGTGGCATAATAGGTGATTCTGGAATCTTTATGCCTTGAGCACGTGATAGACGGGATGGTTTTCAGGTGAAATCAACATGTAGGGCTTAAGTGTCAGCCCACCAGGCTTCTCTCAGAAGCTGTCCCTGCTCTGTAACCCATCCAGTGAAATACTTAAGGGCCTCAGAGCCTCTTCTTTGATGAGTGTCTCAGCGCAGAGGCTAAATCCTTGTTGACATGGTTCCCACTCTTAACAACCTCTAGGGTCATGATCAGCTCTTCAGGATGAAGAATTCTTAAGTTTATAATGCTCAGAGCAGATTCTGGGATTCAGAGCATCGATTCTGAATGAACATGTGTAATTCAAGTCGCTTCCCCACTTTCCTAATAGGAAATTGTGGCAAGCAGGTTCCCCAGAGCCAAAAAAAAAAAAAAAAAAAAAAAAAAAAAAAAAAAAAAAAAAAAAAAAAAAATCCAGATTTAAATCCAATTCTGGCTGTGTAGCCTTGGGAAATTTATATAATTTCTATGAGCTTCAGTTTCTTCTTTTGGAAAATGGAATTGTATTTTTTAGGACTTTTTTTTTTTCTTTTTATCCTAAACGACAGAAACTCAAGTTTATGGGAGTAAACAACACCACCACCAGAGGTAATTTATTAGAAAGCTCATGACTCCAAAGAAGAATTGAAAAGTCAAGCTAGGGGAAGGGCAGGAACACAGCCAGACCCCACCAACTGGAGACAAGACAGGAGCCCTGTGGAACGTCTCTTCTCTGCTCACCACTGCTTCCTTCTGGGCATTGATTTCATGCTTCCTTTTCTCTGCAGTCTAAGCTTCCTCTGCTCCCCAGTGCACATGATAGGAAACACAGCTGTTGTGGCTTTAGGTTTTTATATAAAAGTAACATCAGCCATCCAGAGAGAGACTGGTTTGACTTGGTGCCACATTCAAAATTCTCAGGGAAGGATATCATTGGCCTGTTTGAGATCAGGTGATCATCCCTGAACCAATCAGCTGTGGCCAAGGGGCAGGATCACACTGAAACATGTCTGCTCCTGTTGTACATGAGGATTATGGGGAGGGGTAATTCCTAGGAGAAGGGGGCACTGGGCAGACAATCCCATAGAATGCCACTGCTGGGATAATAATGGTACTTGCTGTGACAAATGTGATGATGCTTAGTTAGCATAGTTCTTGATACATAGTAAACACTCAGTAAATATTAGCTGCTATCATAATTACCATTTTTGTTGAAATCTCATCAAAGCCATCCTTCAAGCTAGTACAATACTCATGAAATCAACAGATACACTGCCAGAGAAACCCTTCAGATGGCGTTAGAGTATGAAGCCATAAGAAAAGGAGTTTCATCTGAGATGCCAGTTTCACTTGCATACTTAGGGAATCCACTGTGATACTCTATTCATATTTGTTTCTCCCTCTTATAAGGGAGTACAAAAAGTCAGACCATAAATTTCATTTTCACAGAGGGAGCTTCTCCTCAAGACTGAATCAAAGGGCTGAGCTGAAGGAGGCAGGATTTCATACCCAGCTCCATGTGTGTGTCTGTGAAGACCAGAGAAAGATATTGTCTGGGTCTTTGAAGAGGTCCTGAAATCTTGTTTCCCTCCTTTCCATTGCCCACACCCCCGATCTATTATTTCTGCTGAACTCTTTTGGTTGCAGAGTTTTCAGGAGCTAAGGCTTCTGAAGTGTTTCATTGGTTGGTGCATCTGAGAAGGATTGGAATGAGGATGTTGACAGGTACAACTGAAGCCACAGGTCAAGCTTTCTCCACTTCTTGGCTCTCCTTCTCTTTATGTGTTGATTTTATTCTTTCAGGTTTCTCTTGAGTGGCAGAAACATGTGGCTGGCAGACTCAAGTTCCAGCAGTGTGGCCTCAGAGCCAATATACGGTCTCCCCCGTGGCTCCAGCAGAAGATTACCAGGGAAGGATTCTGATTGGTCCTGCTTGAGTCACATGACTATCCCTGAATCAGCCTGGCCTGGGGGTGGGGTTTTCTAATAGACCATGACTGTTGCTATGGAAGCTGTGATTGACAGCTTCACTGGAAGCACACAGAATAGAGGAGGGTAGTTCCCAAAGAAAGAGCTTACTGGGAAGACCAAGGCCACAGTGTCCCCTGCCAGGGGCATTAGCAAGCACAAAGGCCTTAAGAGAGCTCAGGAGGCTTTTATGCTTGTTTTAGGGGGAGCCCAAGGGGAAAAACCTAAGACTACATCTCCTTCTGCAGTACTCCAAGGAAATGAGAGAAAATTGGGTGAAAGAGGTGATGGTATTCAGGAAGCCCACTCAGGAGAGAGGAAATGGAGGAATGACACAGCTGTACAGCTCTAATCCTAGTCACTCACACCAGGGGGGTCCCTACAGAGAGAAGCCACCAGCAGGCATGATCCACAGCCCTCCATGACCGCGGCCCTGCCCATAGGAGGTGGCTTCTTCACTGACAAACCATCAGAGAGAGGTAAGGCCAGCCACGAATTGCATAGCCAGTCCCTGCCTCAAAGTCAATCTGCACGGAAGGCCAGGTCCCTCCGGCCTGTGACTGGGTCAGCATTCTTATTCTAGCCATGGTGGTAGCAGTGCGGTTCTCAGCAGGCTTCGGTCAACCCCTGCACAGGTGCCCCCTGTGTGGGGCGTTGCTGACGCCGCAATGGGGGACTCCACTAGGAACCTGCTCGAAACCTCTGCACTTGCAACCTTGAAGTTTGAGACAGCCAATGCCTCTAGAATGGTCTTGACCACTGGGAGACAGGACCCGAGGGATCGTACATCTCCCCTTCTCCTTCCAGATGGACAGTTCTGAGATGCATTTCACAAGCTCTTTTAATGATCCCATAGATTGGACAGTCCCTTACAGGTGACAGTAGCTAACTGGATATTGACTCTTCCTTCCTCTCCCTTCATTCCCTCATTCCTGCTCCCTGAGACTATGTTCCTAAATCCACCACACACAGGAAAGCCACCGTTTTCAGTAAAATAGTTTCCAATTTTCACTATTATGCTACAGTTCTCTGTTCTACCAGCTGAGCTATTAAAAAGACTAATTTTCACTGTCGTGAGCAGCGCTGCAATGAACATTTTTGTACCTAAAACTTTTTAGGCTGTGCAAATAACTCCGGGGAATAAATTCCCTGAAGTGTCATTGCTGGATGGAAGGGTTTGCCCATTTACTGGTTTGATAGTTGTTTCCAAATCGCCCTCCAAAGGAGGCTGCTGCAGGAAGTTGCATTCCGTGGCTTCCCTGATGCTGAATGTTATTAACCTTTAAAAAATTTTTTTTGACAAGTGAATGAGGGAAAAATAATACTTCACAGTTTTAATTTATAGACATTTGATTATTAGAGGCCATTTTTATACTTCTGAAATCGCCTGTTTATGTCTTTTCCCCAATTATTTTTTTTCTGTTAGGTTTCTGCAATTTTCCTTATAGATTAGAAGGGTTCTTTAAAAAAAATAATCTCTGACATGTATGTTGCAGATTTTCTTCTAGGCTTTTAATTTTGTATTATGTTTCATTTATTTATTTATTTTTGCTATATGGAAGTTTAAAGTTGTCCTTTGTAATTCTGGACTTCATATTATCCTTCAAAATTCTCACCTCATGATTTAAAAAATATAGTTTGGAATTTTCTTCTGGATGATTTATGGCTTAACTTTTTTTTTTCCATTTCAACTAGAATTTATTTTCACTATTATTTTATTCAACCCTCACAATGACCTTCTTGCCCTCTAGGGGAAAGATCTGGGCTTTTACATCAATTTGTCGTAGGAGAAATGGAAATTCTGGGAGATTCCTATCAGATTAAGGCTTCACTTTTAATGACACATTTAACCTTAACTGCCTCCCTGAAGGCCCCATCTCTAAATGCAGTCACATTGGGGTTAGGGCTTCAACATACAAATTTTATGGGGACACAACTTAGTCCAGAACATGTATGTAAAATGCTCATGCAATGCAAAAATAAGTGCCCCATAAATGTTAGTTTCTCTTCCTGCCCCTCCCTTCTTCTTTTCTTTCCTTCCAACCAATATTATATGTCAGGCACTGTTCTGGGCTGGAAACAGAATAGCAGACAAGACAGACTCACAGTTCCTGCCTTTATTTCCTCTCGCCCATAGTGAAGCAAAATCAATAAACTCAAGATAGGGCCCAGGTTCCCCAAGTGCAGTGATTAAAATCAGAGCAGGCATACTCAGTCCTAAAAACTGGGTCTGCCTCATGGATGTGTTTCTTCTTTTTTTTAGACCAGGGCTGTGCTTAATTATTATTATGTTTTAATAATTAGTGGCTGACTTTCAAATAGGATTTCACTTAAAAATGCCTATTTCCAGCTTCTCTTGAAATAATTAGATGAGCCGGCAGCCTCGGGCCTGCATTCCTCTGAGTCACCTGTTGCCCTGAGCTGCGTAGCTACTGCCCCTGAGTGGGGAGGGGGAGTTTTCCCAGTGCCCTTCATTCCTCACCTGCTCCGATTCGGTAATTTATTAATATTACCTGCCTATCTCCTGTAGGTATTAAGATTTGCAGTTGCTGGTTTAAATAAACATGACTCTAATTGAAGAGTCTGACTTTGGGCTTTCACTTCTCCCATATGGAGAACAGGGTCAGTAGACTCTTGTTTTCTAGTCTTTTTCTATGGGCTTTAAATAATTGAGTGTGGAATGGGGTTTGGGATGATGGGGCTGGTGGGAACTGGGTATTATTACTGTGGCTGGTTGCATAAATAGGCCCAGTTAATTCCTCCCTATATCTATACGCTTTATCTTATAATTTAGTCCCCACCTCCCTATCCCCCCATCAATCGTAACTATGGGCTTGATCACGTGACTGGTTCTGGCCAATGGCATTTATCAAACACAATGCAAGCATGGGCTTGATCACGTGACTGGTTCTGGCCAATGGCATTTAGCAAACACAATGCAAGCAGAGGCTGGAGAAAGTGTTTGTATATTTCCACTTGTTCTCTTGGATCTCTGTAGTCAGCGTGAGAATGTGCCAGAAAACCTGTCCAGACCAGCCGGCTGGGGGAGTAGGAAAGACACATGCATGTGAAAGAGGTAGGTTGGGGAGAGCCAAGATGACCCAATGGGGGCCAACAGCCTGCGGCCAGCTGACCACCACACAGGGAGGTGAGCTCAGCTGGGGCGGGAAGGATGTCAGGCAGCCTGTAGCCTTGTGAGTGGTAATAAAAAGAGTAGCTGGAAGTGAGTTTGGGGGTAATTTGTTACACAGCATCATTATGGCAGTAGCTAACTGATACATCTGTACTCCATGCAAACTCCCTCCCTCTCCCCTCCTCCCCCTCCCTCTCCCCTCCTCCCTCTCTCTCTCCCCTTCTCCCTCCTCCTTCAACCCATACTTGCTGAACACCTGCAGAACATTCAATTTGCCAGGGATACAATGTCGAGTGAAACGAGATATGATTCTTGCCCTTAGGCTGTTCACAATATTGCTCTTGGTTCCATCATCACGTACCTTGAAAGACTGAAGTTCAATAGGGACGTGACTAAGTTCATGGTTAGAACAGCACTCTCTGCTCTAGGCAGATCTGGGGTGGGTTTCTTTCCCACAGACTGCTTGGCTGCAATTTTCCTGTTTCCCATTTTAAATGTTCCCTAAGCCGCTGCAAAGATTGCCACTGGTAGAAACAGCTCTTCCCAATAATGGAAATCTTTCAGAATGATGTGTAAACTCAGGATGTTCTTAAGTAATTTATGTAAAGAGTGAGCAATTCTTTCTATGTTTTTATAAGCCAGGGAGAGTTCTATGTATTGTAAAGTTTGATATATTATTATAAATTACGCTTTGGTCTCAGGCCTACGCAAGAAAGCACAATGTTTCTCTGAGTTCTGGGAAATATACTGTAAATAAAACTGGTGGCTTATTTCTCGGCTGGGCATTTTCTCTAATAATGTAAAGAGATGTCAACACCCATATCTTAAGGGCAAAATATGACGTTCTCTTCCCTGCTCACCACAGGGAAGGAGTGGACAGAGCTCTCTGGGTTTTCTATACTCTTTTTCCCCTCCCTCCCTTTCTCTCTCTCCCCCCCTCCCCCAGGCTAGAGTGCAGTGGTGTGATCATAGCTCACTGTAGCTTCAAACTCTTGGGCTCAAGCGATCCTCCTGCTTCACCCTCCTGAGTAGCTGGGACTGTAGGCACAGACCACTACATCTAGCTAAATTTTTTTTTTTTCATTTTTTTAAAGACAAGGTCTCACTATGTTGCCCAGGCTGGTCTTGAACTCATAGCCCCAAGCAATCCTCCCTCCTTGGCCTTCCAAAGTGCTAGATTAACAGGCATGAGCCATTGCGCCCAGCCTCTGACTCTTAAAGGAAGCTGGGCTTGGTCTAGCACCTTTGTTCTGGTCAGATTTGTGGTTCTTGCGCTCCCAGCTGACCCGCTGGAGTTCAGGGGAATTAGGGAAGTGAACATCATTTGACCCTGGGCTCTTCCCACCTCCCTCTTCTCAAAGGCACATGTCTTAGTCAGGCTGCTATAACAAAATACCATCAACTGGGGGGCTTATAAACAGCAGAAAGTTATTTCTCACAGTTCTGGAGTCTGGGAAGTCCAAGATCAAGGTGCTGGCAGGTTTGGTGTTTGGTGAGGACCTGCTTTCTGGCTTCTTCTAGCTGTGTCCTCACATGGTGGAAGGAGCAATGGGTCTCTCTCAGTCCTCGTATATAAGGGCACTCATCACATTCCTGAGGGCTCCTCCTCCATGACCTAATCACCACCAACCATCTATACCTCCTAATACCATCGCCTTAAGGGTAAGGATTTCAATGTATGAATTTGGTGGGACGTGACCATGCAGACCAAGGCAGCATGTGAGCTTTGCTTTGAGGCCCCTGGAGACAAATCTCACTGTGAGAGTGGAAAGACCAGTAATGTTCCCTTTTCTAGCCTCAGTTTCCCCATCTGTAAAGTTGCCCAATGATAATTCATAACCACTCTCACCATATAATTCTACACATAAGCTTAGACTGTCAATTCTTTCCCTGGGTTTATGCATTTGTTAGATACATCTCCAAGACAGAAGACAGCAAGGAATGGGTCCCTAATGATGGCATTCCAGGCGGTGTGATGGGAGTGGTGTGGTCATTTTGGCCTGGCGTGTTTGGGGAATGCTGTTGGATGCTCCTCAAGTGAGGTTACACACGTGGATGTCTCTGTTGCCTGCGTGTAAGGGAAGGAGCTGTGGCGTGGGTTATAAATCCTGGTTTGGCCACTGTATTGTGTAGTCATGGGACAGTTACTCTCTTGGCCTCAGTTTCTTCCTCTGTACAATGAGGTGGCTCTTCTAGCTTTGACATTCCAGAATTTATTGAAGCCAATGATGTCCTTGCCTATATGTGTGAGTCCAAGAGGGGATTTTCCTCCAGTTCCCATCATTATTTTGGGGATAGAGTCCAGAATGTGTGAATCAGAATTCTTTTGATTGAAAACCCCAGAAAACTTAGTTCAAGCTGGCTGCAGTAAGGTAATTTTCTGGCTCAAGGGACTGAGAAATCCAGGACACTGGTTTCAGGCATGGCTGAAACCAGGTGTCTATCAGATAGCATTGTGACTCAGTCTCTTTGTCTCTCATCTCTGCTTTCCTTGAGGTTGACCTGTGCTTTCAGGCAGCCTCTCCCCACAAGGTGGTGAAGATGACCACCACAGTGCCAGATCTTTGTCCTACCAGCTTAGCAGCGCTGGAAGAAATGCAGAGCCTTCTCTGCAGCTGTTCCAGCAGAAGTCCTGTGGCTGAATTGTATTGATTAAGCTTGAGTCACATGCTCACCACTGAACCGCTCTGATTGGCCAGGCCTGGCTCATGTGCTTGCTTTGGAGCTGGGGGCAGGGCCAGCCCCACCCAAACAATACCCGAGGGAGGTAGAGATTCCCCAAGGAGAATTAGGCCCTGGAGCCAGGGGAATGGGGAACGGGTGCTGCGCAGATGCTAGCTACGGATGTCTACCTCCAGGGCCAGGCTGGGATCTTATAAAGTAGCTCAAAGGGTATTGATGACTTTCATTCTTAGACTCCTGGCACATCAGAGCAAGATGAGTTTCAGCTTTTCTTTTAGTTCTGTTCTTATTCATTCAACAAGTACTTAATGAGCACCTACTGTGTTCCCTGCCAATCCAGCAGCCAAAGGATGCTGATGGATGCAATGTGACTGCCTCTCCATCCCAACACCGCCCCCGAAGAGAGAGCGACTCATCCAAACTTGGGGAATGAACTGGGATCTGCCCCACGACACTAGGGTGCACAAGACATCTCATTTCTTTATTTTTATAAATCAAGGGAAACCTGGCTCAGCCCTGCCATGCCTGGCTGGTGAGGTGTTTCTAGGGGCCATCTCCTTCCCTAGGTTATTAAGAGACCAGAGAGCTCACGAGTGTCCTCAAAATAAGCCTTTTGGACTGTGGAGTTTCTCATTGCCTTAACCTGTGTGTCATTTGGGGAATGTCCGTGACTTGGCCATGTGGCACCTTGTTGACAAAGATGATGACATGATTATGATAAACCAAATCCACTGGAGAACCACTCAGAGAAGGTTCTGCGCAGGGTCACGGCGCCATGTACACTCCGTGTTTATCACAGGGCGCTGGAACCTCCTGTTTCGTTATCTGCCGCCCTGGCCAGGCTGTGAGCTTGGTGAGCAAGGACAAGGTGGATCTCGCTCATTTCTGTTTTCTCAGCCATGCTCGGCACATAGTAGGCTCTTTATAAATATTAGATGGATGGATGAAAGAAGCCCTGGGTTTGGAGCAGAAGCTCTGTGTTTGCTTTACCTGCTGTGTGACTGTGGATACATCACCTCTCCTCTCTGGGCCTCAGTTTCCCTGCTTATGGAACAAACAGGTTGAACTTGATTATGTCTAAGTTATGTCTAAGATCCCTTCCAGGGCAATAGTCTCTCTGCATTCAGGGCACCCGAGAGAGTGTCACTTCCTGTCTTCCTGTTGTTGGGAGGGCTCACGTGACTGGTTCTGTCCAATGAGCTGCGAGTAGAAATGGCGGCCGGCACTTCCGGGCTGGAGTTGCGATGCCGACGCAGGATGCTCCAGAACTCTCTCCTTCTGCCTCTGGGCCACGGCAGCCGCCAATGGTGGAGGTGGTGGCTGCCCCATGCAAGTGAGGGCGTGGAGCAGATGTCCCAGCTGAATGGAGCCCGAGCAAGCAATAAAGCCTGGCTGTCATAAGTCACTACCTTGTGGGATTGTTACTGCGGCGTATGGTGGCCTGTCGGGACTGATGCGGGTCCTTGCTCTGGCTGGGGTGTGAGCCGGGTGCTGGGGGCAGGAATGGGAGCCAGGAGACCTTCGAGAAGGCCATGTCCTGACTCCAGGTGAGAGCGGATGGTGCTTGGGCCAGGGTAGTGGAGGTGGAGGTGACAAGAAAGGAATGGATTCGGTTACATTTTGGAGCTTAAGAGGCCACGACTTGGGCACAGGGAAAAGGTAAGAAAAACCAATGCTGAAGGTGCCTGTCGCTCGCCACTTAAAGAACGTTCAGACCACAAAGTGTGCTGAAAGTTTCTCGCACAATCTGATATTAGAGTATAAATTCCCCTGGGCTTTGCTCAAGAAATGGGCCTCCGCTTTCACTTTTAAAGGCAAAAGAAAGTTCCTACAAGAGAAGTGAGGGGCCCAGGCCTGCTTCCGCCATTGCCAAGGCGCTTTCTGCTGGCAACATCATCCGTCCTAACCCAACGTGGCAAATGCCCGTCAGCCGGCCTCACAGCTGGCGTTAGGGAAATAGGCTTTGGCTTGATTATGTTACCTTGCTCTCCCCAAGGAGGTGAGAAAATAGACCTGAATCCCTCTGGCTTTGTGCTTTGAGCTCTCTCCCCTGCCTTGCGTAAGTCACGGCTCAATCAGAAGATGGCTTTTTAGAACAGCTGCTGAGAAAATGGGTTAGCTGGGAAAAATCTTGGGACAGAGAGAGAGAGAATTGTGTCAGGAGGGAAGAAACAGAGAAATGCACCTTAGCAGTGTATGTTTTCGTTAAAATGGTCGGGCTTCTTTGCAAAGGAACAGCACTGTTTAGACAGGACAAAAGGGAGATAAGCCCTGAGAATTATCCTGGGGACCAGGTGACAAAGCTTGTATGGGAAAGGTTGGGTCAGCTTGGGGTGTGTGGTTTGCTACTCTCCCGTCTGCCTTTCTCTGGAGAGCTCAGAAGCTGGGCAAAGGGTGCTCTAGCATTTTCTTCCCATTTTGTAGACTGGCGCTGTCCAGTGTGGGAGCCACTAGCTACATGGACCTATTCACATTCAAATTAATGAAAATTAAGGCCGGGCACTGTGGCTCATGCCTGAATTCCCAGCACTTTGGGAGGCTGAGACAGGAGGATGACTTGAGGCCAGGAGTTTGAGGCTGTAACGAGCTATAATCACGCTACTGCACTCCAGCCTGGTGACAGAGCGAGAACCTGTCTCAAAAAAA
>VBSM01003044.1:10615691-10632110 GCA_008086735.1 Cheirogaleus medius
AAATGAAACATTCACTCTCAGTTGCACCAACCACATTTTAAGTCCTCAATAGCCCCATGTGGCTATGTGGCTAGTGGCTACCATATTGGACAGCACAGATATGGAACACCTCCATCGTCACAGTAAGTTCTGTTGGACAGGCTGGTGTAGACTGTTGGGGTGACTTAAAAGATATTCTGAGAAAAAGGGGGGAATCTTTATTGGGTCTAGTTTAAGGAGCTTATATCCTCCTCACTTCTGTCTCCTACTAAGCAGCAGAACTGAGTGTAGAACCCAAATCTCATTTAATCTCAGAGCCACCCCCCACCTCCCTTAATCTCTCTGCAACATGGAATCCCTGAGGCTACTATGAAAGGGCCCATTTTGCTAAATATTTCTTGAATGAAGAAGCTGTGATATTTATCCACGAACTTTTTAAAATCATGAACCGAGGGATGCCCTCCCAGTGGCCAAGGCAGCGTTGATTGCAGGCACCGCCGCCCTGCCTGGGCGAGCAGACAGGGTAAGTGTGGGGGCGTGGGGAGGGCGCCCAGAGAACCTGCTGCAAGTGGCGAGAGAGTGAGGCCAGACAGAGCCAGGGGTGGGGGACACTCACGCTGCCACTTACTAGCTTGGCGGACCCCACACTTTCTCTTCTTGTCCCTCTAACCCCTGTCTGCAGTTAGGGTGTTCCTTTAAGATATAAATGAGATCATGCCACTCCCCTGCCTATATACCATGCCCATGATTTCCTATTGAATTAGAATAAAATGCAAATTCTAGTAAGGCCTGTAAGGGTTCACGTGACCTGGCTCGCTCTCATTACCTTCCTGAACAACTTCTTGTTTGTAGCTTCCTGGCCCTCACCACCGCCTGGGATGATCTACTTCCTTGTTTATTTTTCTGGTTTTTGCCTGTCGGCCCTCGTGGACCATAAACTTCATGAAGAGAAAGGACATGCTTATTTTAATCCTTGCTATCTATATACCCAGTGCCTGGCACAGTCCCCAGACATGCAATAAATACTTGCAGAATAAAAAAAGAAGTAATGACCTTGTACACGCCGCTTAATCTCTTGGAACCTCAGTTTTCTCATCTATAAAATGGGAATAAATTAGGATGATTTTGTAAGGTAGAAATGGAGTTAGGGAAAGTGCGTAGTCCATAGTAGACACCGAAATTGGCAGCTGTTATTATTGTCATTGTTACTGAAGAGCTACAAGTTTAATACAGGTTTCTTTTTTCTTGAGCTTTTTGAAAGTAAGTTGCCAAACTGATACCCTGTCACCCCTGAGTAGAGCAGAGTCTATTTCTTTAAAACAAGGACATACTCTTGGCAATCACAATAAAACTATTAGGGTCAGAACATTAACCCTGAAACATCACTCCCATCTAATCATCACGCCCCATTCAAGGTTCACCATTTGTTCCAATAGTGTCCTTTGTAGTAAAAGGAATCAGCTCAGGATCCAAGGTTGTGTTCATTTTTCCTGTCTCCTGAATCTCCTTGAGTCTGGAGTATTCCTCGGTCTTTCTTTGACTCTCATGACCTGGACACTTTTGAAGGGGACAGGCCATCATTTTGTAGAATGTCCCTCTCTGTGGGTGAGTCTGATGTCTCCCCATGGCTAGATTCAAGTCACGCATCCTTGGAAGAACAGCACCTGAGTGATGCTGTGTCCTTCTCGTTGAATCCCGGAAGTCGGCATGTGATTTTGGTTTGTCCCATTACTGGAAATGCTCACTTTGGTCACTTGATTGTGGCAGGAGCCTGCCCACGGGGGGCTTCTCTCCACTGTGAAGTTACTCTTTTCATCTTTGTAGTTAGTATTTTTGTGGGCAGTTTCTTTGAAACTATGTAAATATCCCATTCATCATCAAACATTCCCTTTATTCATGCATTGATTTATATCAGTAGGAATTTATGCTTTGCTATTTTATTGAGTGGGTAATAATCTACTATTATCATTTATCTTAATGCTCAAATTGCCTCATTTTTGGCCAACGAGAACCCCTTCGAGCTGGCTTCTGTGTCCCTTGATATAAACCTAACTTTGAGCATTTCCTTGCTCTCTGGCACAAGATATTCTGGGCTCATCTTGTACTTTCCCCGAGCCAGCCCTGGAACCTACCGTTTCTCAACAGTGCCCTGACTTAATTTAGTGGAGAATATCTAAAGACAAAGATCTTGGTGTTAGGGATGTTTGTTTATTTATTTATTTATTTTTTTGAGACAGAGTCTCACTCTGTTGCCCGGGCTAGAGTGCCGTTGCATCAGCCTAGCTCACAGCAACCTCAAACTCCTGGCTCAAGCGATCCTTCTGCCTCAGCCTCCCAAGTAGCTGGGACTACAGGCATGCGCCACCATGCCCGGCTAATTTTTTCTATATTTTAGTTGGCCAATTAATTTCTTTCTATTTTTAGTAGAGACGGGGTCTTGCTCTTGCTCAGGCTGGTTTTGAACTCCTGAGCTCAAATGATCCACCCACCTCGGCCTCCCAGAATGCTAGGATTACAGGCGTGAGCCACCACGCCTGGCCATAGGTATGTTTATTGCTATTGGGTTATCGCTGCTTTTAGACTCCCTCTGGATCAAATCTGGGGAAAGTGTGTGTGTGTGTGTGTGTGTGTATGTGTGTGTGTGTACTCGTATACATGTTTATGTCTATATTTATGTTTAGATTTTTAATCTGTATTGAAAACCATAAAATCACACTCACAGCTCTGATTCCGGTTCGTCACCGTAGAGTTCATTCTGGTTTTTTCCATTTCAGTACTGTGATTCCTTTCTCTGATGGTGAGAAATCCATTTATACCCAATACATTTAATTGTTTTGTCAATGTGACAATTTTCCTGTTCCAGCTGCCACCCCTGCCTTGCAAGGCCCCCCTGGCCACCCTGCCCGTGTGCACCCAAATCCCATCTTGGCTGTACCCTCACGTGGGTGCCCTGCTCCTCCGGCCTGGGCTCTGCTGGCCACTATGTTGTTGTTGTTGTCATTATCATGCTTGGCGGGGGGTCAGCCAGTGGAGTGGGTGGGGGGGACTTCTCTCATTTAGGTCACCTGCCCTTATCTTGCCAAAGGGCCCAGTCCTAGAGGCTCGTGGGTGCATGTGTTTTTTAATATTCATAGGATGCTTCTCCCCAGACCCTCTAAGAGGTCAAAGCAATTTAAAAAATCCTTGATAATTAACCCAACGTTCAGAACTTGATGGCTGATTCCAAGTGCCATGTCTTTTATTCTCTGTCACCTCCCCCGCAGATACTGATGGGAGGCAGAGTAAGTAGCAGCTGAAACGATCCCCCCACTCGCTTTCTATAAAGAGGAAAATTAGCTGCTCTAATAATCATGAATATTAATGTATAGCCAATTTCACTCAATTAAAATGATGATCTATAATTTTGCCTCAGAGCTCTATGGAGGCCATTTCAATGACTACTGAGTGGCACTGGACGCCTTTTAAAGTTCATGGGTTTGGCTTGACTCTCCCACTCCCACCACTGGTTTCCGTGGAGGAGGGACCCCAAGTCCTTCCCTGACCAAATTTCTCAGCACTTGGAGTATGCACTTTTTCTATCTTTAGGGCCCAAGATACATCATTGTCATGGCGGGTTTATGAGATTTTGCATGACTCAAATCAATTCCCTGTTTCCTGAAGACTGCTCCCCTGGCCCTCTGATCCACAGAGTCCTTGGGATGTGTACCCAGTGGGCACATTTGTTCAATGAAATTCCCCTTTCCCTATCCATAGTGAATTAGCTAACTGGGAAACACCTCCCCAATTTGAGCCTCTTCTCCAGGAATTTGAGATTGGGACTAAGAAGGACCAATGCCAGAGGGATGCTTTTAAACAAAAATATAAGACTCAGGATCTGTGGCTAGCTACATTATCTTCTGTCACATCGACTTGGCAGCCCATGTGCAGAGAGAAACAGACTGAGGGGACAGACATACAGAGGAAGCAGAGGTCCTGAGGGCCTTCTGTCTGCTTGCTCAGGTCTCTCCTGAGCCTTGGCATGAAACCCACCCTGGTTTTCTGGAAACACCTCTTTCCTTATAATAAAGTACCCTTTTATTTCTAATGTTCGTTGTGGAAGGTTTCTGTTACCTGCATCCAGAGAGTCCCAAGTAGCACAGATGTCCCAAGACAGGCCTCTGTTTTTATTCCTGGGACCTCTCTGTTGGCAGAAGCACTGTCTTCCCAGGAGAAAGTCCCAGACTGGGCCATGGAATGAAGCATCAGTCATAGCCTCCAACCCCCCCAGGTCCTGTTCCTACCTGTCCATGAACAATTCTGTTTCAAAAAGACAAAGTAAGACAATATAAGATGGAGAAAATCTCTCAGAAGTTTTGGAAGTTTTGATGCCAAACCATGGGTTGCCTGACACATTATTTTTCGGGCAGTGGTTTGGGGTTCCTGCAGAAATAGCTGCTGTGTGGCAGTGGCCCTCTTTGTTGCTTTCTAACACGCCGCTCTCACTCTCTGTCTCCTTGCCCTGTTGTGTTCTTCTTCAAAGCATTCATTGCTACCTAATATTATAATATGTATTTATTCATTTATTGTTTGTTGATTGATTGTCTCCTTCAACTAGAGCAAGCACCTCAGTATCTAGAACAGGGCCAAGCACACACTAGGTGGCCAATAAAAATTTGTAGAATGTGTGAATGAATGAATGAATGAATGAATTTAACCACTCTTCATTAAGCCCCAAGGAGAGACTCTGGGGTTCTCACAAGGGTCTGAGTGTCCTTTTGTTTAACCCTCTTATAGGGTGCCCATAGGCCATTCACCTGGACACATGCCTTTCTTTTCCTGGGTGTATCTAGAGAATGTGGCTTAGAACTCAGTTTTTGGATTCAATGCTCCTGAGTTTGAATCTCAGCTGTGCCACACTAGCTGCGTGCCCTTTAGGTAAATTACTAAACCTCTCCATACTGCATTTCTTCTTCTTTGCATCAAGGATAATAATAGTTCCTATTAATATCACTTTGGGTTGTTGTGCAAACTCAGTAAGCCAATGAATGTCAATTTCTTAGCCCTATAATCAGGCATATGGTACTTGCTCAATGAATGTAAGTTTTTATTATATTAATAGCTCTATTAAGAGAGATCACCCCCTGTTGTTAAGCAGCATTGGTTCATTCATTCATTTGTTCATGAATTGATTTGTTAATTCAGCTAATGTGTATTGAGAATTTGTGTGTTTCGGGTTTCACAGACACAACAAAATGGCTTAACTCTCCAGCGGACTTTTGTTCACTGTGTGTGAATTTGGTGGTAAGACAATTTTCCATTCCCTGGAGAATTTGCCTGATAGAAAATAACTCTCAGAAAGGTGATCTCATGGACTGTTTGTGGCCACCGGTACAGGTCCTCAGGATAGGGTTTTGAGGTAGGACCAGAGAAATCTTGGAGCTGGGAGGTGTTGTTTGAACTTGGGGAATATGCTTCACTTCTATTAGCCTATTTTCCCACCTGAAAAATGTGGGTGTGGCACTAGATCAGTTGGCCTCCAGCCTTAACTTGCATCGGAATGATGTGGAATGATGCTCTGGGTGATTCTAATGCTGGCCCTTGGAACATACTTTGAGGAACCGTAAACTAAAGAACAATGAAAATTTCCACTTTTTGCTGCTGGGATTCTTAAACACAGCCTAGTCTCTACCTTTTATGTTCTGCCTTCTATAGACGTAGAGGATATGGTATAGCCACTAACTAGAGGCTTCCTTCTCTTCTTGGCTCAATCTTTAACTTTTGAGGGAGCTTTCCATGGTCCTGAAATGAGTTCTAGGGTTCTCCAAGAAGTTTCCTTACTGACATCTTCAGGGTGGTTGGCTACTGCTTCACAAAGGAGACCAAATAGACTGTGAAGTCTCCTCCTCCTGCCCTGAAGTTCTTCCAACCTCTCCTCTGCTTGGTGAAATAAGAAAACCATGTTCTTGTTTCCACGCCAAGTTGCTGGTACGCTGGTTTCCATGACAGCAGAGGGAGAATAAAGGCCAGGCTCTCATCTACAGCAGAATTAAAAGCCACCCTCTTGGAAAACAAATAATGCTTTCAGGAGGGTTCTGGGAGTTGGAGAGCCTTGGTTTTTGATTTATCCATCCACATAGCATGAGGCTCCAGGAAGGGAAGGCATGGGGGTTATGGGGGGAGGTTCCATAAAGGCTTTTCGTGGGGGAGAAAGGCACATAATAACGATGATGGAAATAATAATGACAGCACCTCACAGGGCTGCCACACTTTAAAATTTGAGGCAGGTGTGTTAGACCCTGGATATAACCTGTGAATTTTGCACAGGAAGAAACTGAGCCCTCAAGGGGAGAAGTGATTGATTCATCCCTTACTTTCATCCCAGAGTGCCTGGGGCTTCTCATTGCCTGACTGGGACTTCTCCAGCAGTGCTGAGCAATGGTTCCCTACCTCCTCATCAAAACCAACTGGTCCTCTGTCCCCTTACCTCCCACCCCTAGTAACAACGGCCCTCCTGAGAAGCCAGTCTTGGCTAGAGAGCAACAGTGAATCAGAGGGCCATTCTCTCAGATCAAGTTTGCTTCTAGAGGCAGTAGCCTAACCCAAACTGGTGATCCCAGTGGCAAAAGGGCTGACACTACTAGGTTAGGGAGGGAAAGAAGGTTTGAATAGAGGTACTTTTCCCTATTCTGCATACATGAAAAGCTGCTCTTATTCACATAACCTTGGGGAACTAGTTTCATGCTCTGTCTATTCTCAGGACAACCCTAGCAGGTGGATATTATTTTTAACCACATTTTACAGATGAAGAATATGAATCTCAGAGAGGCTAAGTGACTTGTCAGTGTTCATACTGCAAGAAAATGCCAGAGCTGGGCTTGGAACGCAGGTCGCCAGACACTGCAGTGGACTTGAGTGTCAAATCCAACTGGACAAGAGCCAGGATAAACCCCCCAGGGTACCCAGCTTCCTTGAAGCCCAAGAGCACTTCTTGGACTCTGCTCTGGTTAATTTCAAAGTTGTTTCCTTAATTGGGAGAATTCGGGTTATAAAAAGGCTCATGGAGGGAAAGGGGTTTGGGTTGGGTTCATTTTGGAGCAGTTGCCCAGCACAGGATGAAATGCATTTGGCTGGATGATAATCTAGAAACTTCACAGTCACAGCAAAAACCCATAGGTTTCATGCTTTGCCACTCTGGCCTACAGCATCTTCACCCAGAGGGTTGGGTGGCAATGTCAGGTTCCGATTTTATCTTTGCAGAGACTCCAGAGGTGTGATCTGGGCAAAAAATTGGGTCATGAGATCATAAGAGGCTAGGATTGTCAATTTTCAGAGCTGAATAGGATCTTAGAAATAGTCAAGTCTAATGCATCCCAAAGCGTCATTGTGAACACCACCGGGAATGTATAAGATGATTAGATCTTGGATCAGTCAGGAAAAGCTCACTAATGCTGCAGTAACAAGCAAACCTAGAAATCTTTGTGGCTTAACACAATCAAGTTTTATTTCTCCTACACAAATTCTCATGAGGGTCCGTCTATCCTCCAGGGTAGTGGTCTTCCACGCAATGACTCAAGGACTCAGGCTGCCTTGATTTTTGTGAAGCTGCCATCTCTTGTGTAGCTTCCAGGTCAGAAAAGCAGAGGAAGAGAGAGTTGGAGGGCTGCACAGTTTGCAAAAAAAATGACCACAGACACAGAATTTTAAAATCTTTGCTCTATGATTGGCTTGTTTAGCTTTCGTTATGGGATGGATTGTAAAACATAAATATTTGCAATGTTTGAGATTTCAAAGATTAAGATTATTTTGATAACATTATTTACAGACTTAAACAATGCGGCTATTACAAGTCTGTGGAGGAGGATAAGTATTGTATAAAATAACTAACTTGGAGTAAATATTTTGCATCAGTTAAAAAATATCTTTGCTCTAAGTAAGAATTGACTTGTAAGAAGGAAGGAGGATGGTGTTCACCATCTAGGGGCTTGGGACTACCCACCTCATTTTGTTAGTATATCACAATTACAGAGTTTTATTTATGGCTAAATATAGCCCAAGACCACCTTCAAGATTTGCCATGTGATCAGCAGGGGGAAAGTTGCCTCAACATTCAGGCAGGGAAACTGAGGCATCGTGATGCTCAGGGAAGGAACTGGATCTTGAAGTAAACTCCCCAAAGCCTGTTTGTAAAGGATCCTGATAGCATCCATGTGAAAGATGTAGCCAAAGACAGAAACGCAAACACATGCATATACTAAGACACACAAACCCATCGAGGCATATAAAGACACACAAATTCACACACGCACACATCCAAGCACACACAGGCTCACCCACAACGATACACCAATACTCTGTGTGTGTGATTAATTTCCCCGAGGCTAGGAGGAGGGACTGAAAGGTCCTGAGGGACCCAAGGGGACAGTGAACTAGGCCTGCAGTGCACAGATCTGATTGGCAGCAGAATGGGCTCCACCACCTGCATTTCCTCCCTCTGGAGCCCCATCAATATCTCCTGGCCCCTGCCCCACCTCCCTGCGGCAATCCTCACTGCCATCTCTCCCAGGTTTGTTAGATTTAGGTGCTGGAATGGTTTCTTTTCTCCCCAGACCAGCAGAACCTGCCTGACAGGATGCATTTACCATCCAGGAAGCCTGCAGAATCAATACTGCTTCCTCCTTGCCAGAGAGAGAAAGCAGGATTTGGGGGGACTTGGCCATGGTTGGTTTGACTTGGGCCCCTTGCACTCTGTAGAGCAGGCGGACAGGGTTTCTGGTGCAGAGTGGGGCTGACCCACCCTCCAGTTCCGTGTGGACAGCTAAGCCTGAGCTGTGGCTACCCGTGAAACCCAGGACCCAAGGCCCTGGGGGCCAGAAAATGAAGGCAGAAACCAGATGAGAGACTTCTTGGTGACTTCACTCATCCTTTGGAGTTCCTGGTGCCTGGAGGTCTCCTGGGCTGTGGTTAACGGCACTGACTCTGCACTTGGCCTGCCTGGGTCTGAATCTCAGCTTAGCCGCTGAGAGGCTCTGGGAGGTTATAGGACCTCTCTGAGCCTCAGTTTCCCTATCTGTAAAGTGGGGATGAGAATGGGACTTCCTTCTCGGGGCTGTCATGGATATATGACATGCAAAGCATTTTAGTACAGGGCCACACGCTGGGAGACAGGGATCCATGCATCTTGGCTATTTTCCTCGGACTTACGATGCCATGAGAGTCAGGCAAGAGACACAGACCAATTCACGGAGAAGCGTGCACAGTGATGTCACAGCTTCCAAGAGAAAGCAGCTGCCGGGTCCGCACCCACCTTATTGGAGACCTTGGATGTGCCATGACCGGACTCACTGGGGGCCCACGCTCTCGCTGAGCTACAAACGTCACTGACTACGGTGGTGTCCATGGAGGGTGGCACTGGCTGCTGGCCCACGTGGTCACCTCTCCCTGGGGTGTCTGGGGCCTCGGCCATGGAGGTTACCTTGAGGAGCCCACTCTGGCCTCCCCTCTCACTCTCTTCCTCCCTCCCCTGCCCCACCTTCTTTTCAAACTTTTATTGAGCACCTATTATGTTCCGGGTGCTTTAACGAAGTACGCCTGGTCCCTGCCCTGGTGGTATCTGTAGCATAGTCTAGGAAGACAGTCAGTCAACAAACAGATGAACAAGGTAATTTCTGATGCTGTTAAGTTCTCTCAAAGAGTAACGCAGGCTGACGCGATGGGAGTGACAGGGTGTGGTGGGGTGTATTTCAGCTGGGTTCAGGGAAGGCCTCTCCTAGGAGGTGACATCTGAGTTGAGACTGGAGGCTGAGAATTCCAGGGAAAAGGGGACAGCAAGGCCTCAGGGCAGGGAGGAAGGCAGGCAGGACCAGGAGTTTTAAGTTTTAAAGGGACAGAAAGAGAGACAGGGTAAGAAAGGGAGGTTTTATGTCAGATGGGGCCAGAAGTCATTTGCTGCAGGGTCCAAGCTGGGGAGAGCCACACGGTCCATTTTGTATTTTACAAAGAGGACTCCAGCTGCTACGTGCAAAGGCCTGTGGGGGGGGGGGCAGAGGTGGGAGCTGGGAAGGCAGGGAGGAGGTGGCTGCAGAAGTCCTGGCACCTTGGCAGGGGGGTGGCCAGCCTGGCCGGGAGAGCTGGATTCCCGATGTACCCTGCAAGAAGAGCCAACGGGACTTGCTGACAGATTGCACTGGACTCGGGTAAGGGTGACAGATCTGAACTTGTCTGTCTCAATTGAGGTCCGAGTCTATTTTGATATTAACCTTCCCGCGATGATGAATGGGTTGATCCTCAGGTTCCTGGGAGGGCAGGTGGAATAAAGTGCAGCGGAGACTCACGCCTTCCCCGATCACCGTGAAGCGATGTCGCAGACCTGGGCCTTTTCCCTGCTACCCACTTGTTAAGTGATGTGAGCTAAGTCGCATCCCCCCAGCCGGGCGCCAGCGTCTTCGCTGGGAAATGTACATGATCGCAGCGTCGTGGCAGAGGGAGGCTCTGAGTGTCGCGGGAGTTAAGGCATCATAAACGATCAGAGCATGGGGAGTAGGAACGGAGGGCGCACGTGCCAGGGTGCATCAGAAAGTGTGCATCTCTCTGCAGGCATTTCCCTCCCTTCCCTCCCCTCTGTCCCCTCACTGTGGCTCTGAGCATCCTTTTCTCCTCCATCCTGTGGTCCCAAAAGAGACCCGTGGATGACACACGCAGGTGCATTCTGAGTAGAGCTGGCCTGGAGGGCTCTTGCCTTCTGCCCTGTCTTTTGTGAATAACCCACCACCCAACCATCCTGGCAACCCTCCATCCTCACGAAGGGAAGGCAGGGGGCTTGGACCCTCTGTCACTGTTAGATGTCTACCGCTTGGGACCCCGTGGTCCCACCTGGGAGTCTTTTCTTTAGATATCCATGAAAGTAAGACTGTGTCCAAGGGTGTTTCATGAGTCTGCTCACATCTGGAGACAGTTCAACCGCCCATCCGTCTGGGGCCCGTTGACTAAGTTATAGCACGTCCACACCATGGAACATCATGCCGCGAGGAAGAAAACCAAGCTCAGCCTCCGTGTCACCCTGATGAGAGATCCTTAATACATAATGGAGTGCAAAAGATGAGCTGCAGAATCATATGACAGCACAATCCCCCCTTCTTGTTTGTAAGGACAGAAAGACATAGAGAAAGGAATTCTGTGATAATCTTTTCACACTAGTAAGTTCAGGGGGTGGAGTTAAAGGATGAGTGGGGAGATCATTGACTTTTTCTTTATGACTTTTTGTTTGACATGTTCTAATGCATGTGTTACTTCCATAATTAAGACAATCCAATGCCTCAGATATGTTCAAGCCCGAAAGAATCTTGTATCTAACCCCAGTCCCTGGCCCCTGGTTAGGATTTTTTAAAATATTGGATGAATGATTGAAAGAGGAAGAGGGAAATGTTTAGGTCAATGTCTCGTTTCTTGGACGGTTTGTGAAACCTTAATAAAGCAGTTGGAGCCTTGAGGCAGTTGGTCATTAACGAATAGCTCACCATCGGAGGTCTGGGTTGGAGATAAAACACTCCCCCCGCCCAGCCGTGCCCTCGTTAAACACGGCCCCGGCCCGGCCCGTCTGGGTGAGGTGCACGTCCTCGCTCGCAGGTTGGAGATGAGTGGTTGTCGCGTTTCCTCGTGGCCATCCCCTGCCCGCTTGGCTGACAGTTCCCCAGCTGCAACGAGGGAGGGACAGGTGCGCGGGTCCTGTGGGTGCTGCCATGACATTCAGCCTTGATGGCTGTGACAGGGGAGAGTGACGTCACCCTTGATGGAGCTTCTGAGGACTTGGGCAGAGCAGTCCACTACAGATAAAACCTCTTAGCAATAGCTTTCCCTCGCTTGTTAGTGAACAGGTTGTTCTTAGTCTCCTCACCTCCAGAGTGGGTGCTGGGTGTTGGGAAGAGGGGGGCAGGTGGGGGGCTTGGGTGGGGTCTCCCTCCTCCCTCCTCTCATCTAGTCTCTCCCGATTCCTGATTCCTCCTTCCCAGTTTCAGAGCGGAGAGCCCTCCCTGGACTCCACATCGCTCTCGACTCCCCCAGTCCTCTTCCCTGCGAGTCTGTGTCTTGCTGAGCCAGGCAGACTCCCTGCTCTCCAAGCGACAGTTCATTTTCAGATTCCCTTGTTTGCATTTCTATTTCACAGGTGACAAGAGACCAGCGAATCATTCCGCTTCCGTATTATGGCAGGAGCCTCCGTGAACGCACCGTTTCACCAAACGAGTGACTCTAATGGAGAATTTTCAGGTATTCTGATAGACCAAAGGATGCAGTAATTTAGAGGTAGCTTGCAGTGCCTGTTGCTAAAACATTTCTTCCTCTTTTTATAAAAGCGGCATCTGCTCACATTTGGAAAACACAGAAAGGCACAAAGAAAATGGAATAACAAATTCCTCTATCACTCCTCTAGTCAAAATTACCACTAGCAACACACACACACACAGTGCAAATGTACAGTTACAAGAAATAGTATGCTTTGCATATTCTTCTGCAGCTCATTCTTTTCATGTAGAAATATATTGTAAAGGTACTCCCATAACTATAACGATTCGACTATGCAATAATCCCTTTCCAAGTGGGAAAATTTCAAGCAACACAAAACATAAAAAACAATAAAGGTCTATATTATCCCAATCCTCAGGGGTAACCATTATCACTGTAAAAAAAATATTTTCTAGGATTTTTTTCTACACATATGCATTCTAGAATGTACTTTCTACGCAGATGCTCCTTGATTTACGATGAGGTCACGACAAACCCACTGTAAGTCGAAAATATTGTAGGGTGACGGGCATATCTGGATGCGATCCCATCGTACGTCGAGGAACTTAGCGGATGCCTACGGCTTTCTCGCCACTGTAAAGTCAAACAATAGTGAGTCGAGCCATCATAAGTCGGGGACCGTCTGTAGTGTCCCGGCTTGATTTATCCACCCCTGTGACCTTAGCACTTATAATATCTGGCATCTAGAAGATGCTCAGTAAATATTTCTGAATGAATGAAAAAATATAAATGCATATTTAATAGGATTCTTAGAGTCCACTTTCCAGTTTTTTCCCCCACAGCTTTGGAAAACTCATTTAATACATGACATGTGTTTGCTGCTGTCTTTCCTTTTGAGCAGGACCATGCCTTGACTCTGGGTGTGAGCACTTGGCGAGCAGGACATAAGCAGAGTATCTCCCCACGGTTCTTGGGGCAGCCCTGAACGCTCAAATGCTGACGCTACAGATGGAGCTGCTGAGTATTTTAAAGAGAACCTAAAGCAAACTGCGAGTGTTAGCAGAACGTGCCCCGGCAGGGCTGGAGAAAAATCTGTTTCCAGACTTGGGGTTAGGCTGCCCCAAGCCTAACCGTGCTTGTTTGCTCTTGGAGATGGAGCGTGCGTTCTCATCCTCGCGTTTGCTCGCTGGAGTCGCGGACTGAGGACCAGATGGTGGAGGAGGCATATGTAGGCTTGACCTTGACCTGAGGCTGGAGGAGAAGTGGCACGTTCAGCAAGGAGTACCCTGGTCTCCAGCACTGCCTCCCGCCCAGTGGTAATGGGCTAGACCTCATCAGCAGGCTCGGAAATGTCTCGTTTGGGCCACGGGGCTCACTGTGGGTGGTGATGAAATTTCCCCTGGAGGGTGGATGTTTCCATGGTTCTCCGGGAGGTCTGATTCCCTGTCTCTCTTGGTCCAGAGGGGCTGCGGGGGGACTTGGAGGAGTGGAGACCTCCCCAGAGCATCCTCAGTGCAGGGTGGATGCTTATGCAGGAAGCGGTATCATAACCGTGCTACTTAGGCAGGAGGTTCTGAGTAAAGAGCTTGGAGGTTGGGTCTTAGCAACCATTTTATTAATACATTAATCTCCATGGTATCAAATATGTCTCATCTTATCCCGTTATCTGTAGCAGCACCTCACGGGCTTAGGGGTCTGTCAACATTTTAAATGCAAATCCAGAAAGTATGTGTTTTCAGCTTCTGGCCGGAGGCTCTGCTTCCCAGCTTGTCAGAATAGCCACCTCCCGGCTGCAACCCTTTATGAGAAATAAAGCTCTCCTTTGCAAATTGAAAAAAAAAATGCAAGTACCCTTTGGCCCAGAAATATCACTTCTAGGTATCTCATCTAAAGAAACACTAGTGTGATGAACAAAGAGGGCTGTAGTGATGTCCTTTGCAGCATTGTTTGTAACAGTGTGGAACTAAAAATAAGCTAAGTGTCCAGCAAGTGGGGACTGTTAGATAAACCTCGGCACAACTGTGTTAGAGCGAGGCAGACCTACACATACCGACCGGAAGCTTCTCTGATGCAGCAATGCATAGAGAATGATCTTATTCATGCAAGAAAAAAAAGCAGTGCAAAAATATGTTTCTATCTGTATGTAAATGCACCAAAAAACTCTGTAATTGTGCCCGCTTCTACGGAAGGCAGTGAATGGGGTTATGTGTGTGGAGTATATGGAAAAAATGATGATGGTAATTAAAATAATAGGTGACATTTATTGAATCCTCATTCTGCACCAGGCACTGTGGAAGGGCTGTACTTGAATTCGCTTGCTCAACCCTAACAATGAACCTGTGAGTTATGGTTATAACCCTCATTTTGCAGATGAGAAAACAAAAAGGCACAACTCCAGGGGGCGCTATCTCCAAGGAATGCAATAGGCATGGTGGCCCTGGGATAGTTTGCGAGGGCCCGTGTCCCTGTGTGGGGTGGATTTGGGAGCCATCCTGGGAGACTGCAGGGATGGGGCGGCAGGTGCTGTGGCCAAAAGGGCCTGTGGGCTTGTTCCTGAGGTCAGGTAAATGGATTCTGGGGGGACCCTAAGAAGCAGCTGAGGCCAATTCCAAGCAATTAGGCTGCTGCGGGCTTGTGCCTTAATAGTTTGGGAGTAAAAATAACTTATTTAAAGAGGAAAGAATATATTCACACACATCCTAGGCTAAGGCCTGGGGCATAGGGGATTATATTATATAATAATGGTATGTATAAAACAAAAATAGGGTTATACTATGCATTGCATCTGTTAACTGACTTTTCATTCAATATGTCATGAAATGCTCGGCTGTCTTTGGGAAAAGGTAAGGTGGCTGCCAGCTGTCTGCTCTCTGCATTGTGGGCCACCCTGGGCACGGACTATAATTTGCATCTGCGATCCCCTAGGGAGGCATCAACGTCACTGTCTAAACGAAGCTGCAGGCACAGCCGTGGCTGGAGTGGTTTTCAGACTTGAGTAGGTGTCCAACTTTCCCAGGGAGCTTGCAAATATGTAGATCCTGGGCTCCCCCTTGGAATAACTACTGCCCAAGAACAAATGACCCCAGAGCCTAGCAGCTTAAAACAGCAATGATGGTCTATTTATCGCTTCACATGGTTTTTGAGAGTCAGGAATTAGGGGGTGCCCTAAGCTGGTTGGTTTGGGCTTGGGGTCTCTTAACGAAGCTGTAGTCAAGATGTGGGTCAGACGTGACTGGGGCTGGTGGATCCCTTTCCAAGGTGACTTTCTCACGTGCCTGTCAGGTCTGTGCTGGTGGGGGCAGAATTCAGTTCCTGGGCATATGGAGAGCTCCATAAGGTGGCTTGAGTGTCCTTACGAAGACATGGAGGCCAGCCTCCCTCAGAACGAGTGATCCAAGAGAGGGCGAGAGACAGACACTGCAATATCTTTTGTGACCCAGCCTCAGAAGTCACCCTGTCACTTGTACGATATCCATTGCGTTGGTTACACAGGTTAGCCTGTTCGAGGCGAGAGGGGACTATACAAGGTGGGTGTGAACATTGGGGATACAGCGGGAGGCAGGACTCATCTTGATGCACAGGCTCTGACTCCACTACCCATCACAGAAAACTCTTTGAATGGTGACGTTCTGTCTTTTGAGCACCTGGATCAAGCCACACCTGAACTTTCAAGTTATACGAGCCAGTAAATTCCCTTGTAGACACTTAAGTCAGTTTGAGTTGGGTTTCTGACACTGGCAAAGTCCTGCATAGTCAATCACAACAGAGGTAAAATCACTTTGAAACGTGAAAGCCCCAAATAGCTGCAAATGATCTTGCCAAATTTTTATGCATTTGATACCTTTGAGGGGGACGAGGTAAGGTTATATTTTTCTAGGTTACTCCCCTATCCCCTTGGGAAAAGGAATTATTTTGTTTGTGATAAGAAGGCAGACATCTCTCCACACAAACAACTCTCTGCAAAAAAAAAAAAAAAGACATCTCTCCATTCTCAGGGAAATATTAGGTCATTAAATATGAAATGTCCGATTTCGAGTCAAAAGTGTAGTTTATTATATCACAAATGAGAAGCAATACGATTAATCAAAGTATGCACCTAAACTGTCAAGACGGTTTTGCCGTCTTAGTGGTGGCTTGTTTATGCCGGCAGTGAAGAAGCCTGGAGAGCGAGTGATGAAATAGTGAAAGGTGTTTTCCACAGCTTGTTGAGAATTGAATATTTTT
>VBSM01003044.1:10632210-10642813 GCA_008086735.1 Cheirogaleus medius
TGACATGTGGTCGAGCGTTGTCTTGCAAGAGGATTGGCCTGTCTCTGTTGACCAGTCTTGGCTGCTTAATTGCGAGCATCCTCATCATTTTGTTCAGTTGGTTGTAGTAGACATCCGCTGTAATGGACTGACCAGGTTTCATGAAGCTGTAGTGGATAATCCCAGCGCTAGACCACCCAATAGACACCATTAGCTTTATCCAACCATTGTGCCGAACACTTGCAATTGTCAAAAAGAATCCATTTTTCACCCCATGTAACAATATGGTGTAGAAATGGCTCACCTTTATATCATGACAGGAAAGAAAGGCAAGCTTTGAGATGATTTCTCTTCTGATGCTCGTTTAATTCATGCGGAACCTATTTATCCAGCTTCTTTACCTTGCTGATTTGTTTCAAATGGTCCAATATTGTTGGAAAATAATATCAAACCTTGCTGCTAATTCACACATAGGTTGAGATGGATTCACTTCTGTGACAGCTTTCAGCTCATCATTATCTACCTTGGCCCCAGGTCACCCACATGGCTCATTTTCAAGATTAAAATCACCAGAACAGAACTTCTCAAACCATTAACATACTGTGTGTTCATTGGCCACATCCTTCCCAAACACTTTGTTGATATTTTGAGCTGTCCGCGCTGCTTTGGTTCCATGATGGAACTCGTATTAGAAAATAACACGAAGTTTTGAATTATGCATGGTTTCACAAACATTGCTCCAAAAGAAATTGAAAGATAACCACAAGCCACAACATGCATTTGAAAGACTTAGGATGTACCTTCACAATAAAAATAAAACAAGAAGTGTCCAAGTGAAATGTCAGAGATATCAACCGTCAAACTTAATACTTAAGGAAACCAGACATTTCATACTTAATAACACAAACTGTTTCTCAAAGCATGGATGTGTTTAGAATAGAATATTCTCTCTGCTGGGCTGCACGTATATTGAGCGCTTACTGTATAGCAAACACTCTTCTCTACAGAAACCAACTTGCTTCTAATTCATAGAAAAAACTCAACTAAACCCTGAAGGAATAGAACTTATAGTTTTGGCTTTTTCTTCCATCCTTTTCCCATTAGATCACTGGCTTTTGCTACTAGCTTATATTAGAATTTGGTATGAGATGATAGTTGATTTAGTACATAATTTTATGTGACAGGATAATTCATTGCAACACAATTAATTTGTGTTTTGTTTTGCTATAGGAAGAGAATCAGAATAGATGAGAGTTATTTGCAAATCCTCTGTACTACACTCTGTTAGGACCGGGGAAGGGAAGGGAGGCTGGGTAGGCGGACATGCAGTGTCTGCTACAATTGGTGCTCAATAAATGTTTGTTTCCTTCACTCTTCCCTTTTCTGTCATGTTAGGACACCGTGACAATTGATGAGAGCGCTCAGGGTGCTGCAGGAACTCTCAGGCTCTGACCCCACTGCCCGCCACAGAATGTCACCATTCAAAGATCCACGACATGTGGCTTAGATGATGCTGCAAGGCCAGGGGCTGCAGAGCCCCATTCTAACAAGGCATTCCGCTGTCTCAGGGAACTTGGACCACTCTGTTTTCCCTTCAGTTTGCAACCCCCAGCTTGTGGCTCAAAAGAGAAGATGGGAGATGAGTGACTTTGAGGAACTGGGAAGAGGCAGAAACAGCGAGAAAGATTCCTGAGCACCAGAGGGATGGGAGCTCTGTGGGTGCCTTGATCTATTCCATCACGGGATCTTGGGGAGACGGCTGGACTCCCACTGACGATGAGGGATGGGGAGATGCCGAATGGCTGGGGTGCACTGAAAGAAGTTGGAGCCTGGATTTGGGGTTCCTAGCCTCCACAAAGATTCCTGTGGCCATGCTTAAAGGACTCTGCAGAGTTGGACCATGAGCCCACCGGTAAGGTCATCAGGCACCGAAGCCCAGAGCCCATCTTCTGTTTCCTAGCCCTGTGTTAAGCCTCTTGGATTCTCAGGTGAACTTAGGGAGGTGAAAGGAACCACCCCAAAATAGGGACATTGAATTTCTTGCTAACTCCATAAGGTGGGGGCTCAGAGTTGATTAAAAAATGAGCATGGCATGTATTCCATATCTCATTCTGCAGACTGCATCTTTAAATATAGCTATTTATTTATTAAATGTTTACTAGTGTTAGGCATTGTGCTGAATATTTTAATTTACAGTGTTGACTTTACCCCTCAAAGCAACCCCATGATATTGACTATTATTCCAATTTATAGACGAGGAGACTGAGTTTCAGAGAGATTAGGTTGCTTGTGGTAGCAGATGTTGTTGGTGGCTCTCCAAGCACCCACCCTTACCCGCTTGGGTTTTAGCATTTCAGAACCCATGGGCTGGACTTCCACCTGCCAGTGTTGGTAGCTGTTGGCCTAAGGGCTCCCTCTGGCCACCAGAGCCCCCATGCATAGCAGGCAGAAAGTGCTGGGGGTCAGTGCCGCCAGCAGCTGCACTCGAATAATGACATAGGGAAGCTGGGACATTAACACCCCAGTTTCCGTGCTGCTTGGGCGAGTGACCATGGACGCCGACCTGCAGACTTCAGCTCCGGTTGCCCACAGAGATAGCTTCCTTGATGCACATACTTTATTGGCTCCTTTTCTTCCTAGCTCCACTGTTGGTGCTTCCTGAGGTCACCTTCTAAATCAACTATGTACACTCGAACCCCATCTCAGAGTAAGTTTCTGAGGGGTCCTGAACTAAGACACTTGCCCGTGGTGAGTGGTAAGTTGCAGAGCTGGGATTTGAACCCGTTCTGCTTACCTCTAATGCCTGCCTACTTAGCCACTGCACTTTTAAGTTTGATATGTGAGCATTTCAAGTGACCGCAAGGACACCATGATGTACAAGTTCTCTGCCACTGGACAAGCTTGAAAACAGTGACCCCGTTGGACATGTGCACCCAACCCGTGATCTTTGCCCTGGGAGTGGCAGGGAGGGCAGCTTCCAGAGGCCGACGCCAGGGTGGAATTCTCCCGCTCTTTGATGGGAAGAGAGAGGGAGCATACTTTGCCCTGAGGAAGGGCCTGTGTGCCCATGCCGAGGCTAGTTAGCATGCTGCCTGAGTACATCTCCTCCGCGCCGGCCGGCTCTCCGCTGGGCGATAAAGTAATTTAACTAGGGCTGTCTTCCAGGCTGGAGCCCCTGGAGATTGCTCCCCATTTATCACAGAGGAAAAAGTCGGGATCCACGGTCCTGGCTCGCCAGCATCATCCCGGCTGCACGTCATTGATCTTTGAATGGTGAAGTTCCGCGATGGGTAATGGAGTCAGAGCCCGCACGCTCCAGCGGCTGTGAAAGCTCTTTGCAAACCGGTCCTCTGCCCGATGTGAGCTCAGCCTTCCTGTTTACTCGTTGGCGATGGGGCAGGAGTTGATGGACCCTGGGAGGATTCTTCTGCCTGCAGATGCCTGCTCTGCTGGTTTGTCACAATGTCTCTCAACAGAGAAGGACTGGGGGAGAGGGAAAAATATTTTTTGCATACAGTGGAAACTCTATGTTTGCCTACATGCAAACATAGGGGTCTGCAAACTTTTTCTATAAAGGTCCCTAAATATTTTCGGCTTTGCAAGCCATATAGTCTCTTCTGTCACTGTCCAACCCTGCTGTTGTAGCACAAAAGCAGCCACAGACAATATATAGAACAATGAATGCGACTGTGTTCCAATAGAACGTCTGCCGCCAACCCTGGCCTATAGTGCCCCTTCTGTCCTACCCTCTTTTCTTATAGCACCTGATTTTCGTTCTGTCCTTCCCATATAGTCTCTGTGCTCCTGGGAGACTGACTCCACCCCTGGCCAATTTTGATTGGCTTAAGCTAATCCAGCATATGTCATTTCCCAGGACACAATGATTGGTTCAGGGCCGAGCATGTGACCTAAGTTAGCCAATCCAAGTGACTGTCAGGACTCTTCTTTGTGAAGCTGGGCAGAGGGCATTCTTGTCTGTAGATCATGTGTGTTTCAAACATGAGGCTGGAACTGCTGCAGCTGTTTTGTGCTCATGAGGAAAGCCTGCTTGTGTATGAAGTCAACAGCAATGAAGAAGTAAAGATTAAGAGAATTAGAAATGAAGAGTGGGCTGTGAGACTTTCCAATTGTAAATTGCTTTTTTTAAATGCCAGTTTGACATGAGTCCTATGGAGTCATAACAGTAAGGATCTTTTTTTTTGAGATAGGTTCTCACTCTGTCACCTGAGCTAGAGTGCAGTGGCATCATTATAGCTCTCTGCAAACTCAAACTCCTGGGCTTGAGTGATCCTTCTGCCTCAGACTTCCAAATAGCTGGGACTACAGGTGTGCACCACCATGCCCAGCTAATTTTTCTATTTTTGTAGAGATGGGGTCTTGCTCTTGCTCAGGCTGGTCTCAAACTCCTGGCCTCAAGCAATCTTCTCGCCTTGGCCTCCCAAAGTGCTAGAATTATAGGCATGAGCCACTGTGCCCAGCCGGGATCTTAATAGTCATTTGTGTAGCTTAACATTGTATATTATAGATATTATCTAATTTAATAGTTATGAAAACTCTATGCCTCTAATCTCTATTTAGCAGATGTTGAAACTAAGACATAAAAAGATTAAGTGTTATGTCTAAAGTCACATAGTAGGGACTATCTTGTGTGATCATCTGAGACTCTTCCTTTGCTTCTGTATTTCAGCAACAAATCCTGCCCCTGACCACAGCCCCTCTTGAGAGGGGCATGTGATACAAGCTGAGCCAATCAGAATTCTTCCCTGGGATTTTTCTTTCTAGAGCTGGGGGAAAAGAGTCATTTCTTCTCTGGTTGTGCATCCTCCTTTCTGGAAATTTCTTTCTACTAATATCCTCAAGACTGTAGTGGGAGCAGCTGTGTTACAATGTAACCCTGCCTCTGCTCTTGGTTGATTGGTTTAAGGGTGAAAACTTGACCCAAGAAAGACGAATTGGTTTTGTAGTGGTTTAAAAATATATCTACAAGTTCTTTGATACTCCCTCCTTCAGGAAGTGAAGCTCTCCCTCCCATTGAATGTGGGCGGGACTTAGGGACTTGCTTTCAATGAGTAGAATGTGATTTCTGAGGCCGGTCACAAAAAGGATAGTTTCTGCCAGATGTTCTCTATCTTGGATCACTCGCTTTAGGGGAAGCCAGTTGCCATGTTGTGAGGACACCCTGGTAGCCTACGGAGAGACCCCCACGGTGAGGATCTGCGGTCACTGGCAGTGACTTGCCAGCCACGTGTGTGACTTATTTTGGAAATGGATTCTCCAGCCCCAGTCAAGCCTTCAGACGATTTCTGGCACAAGAGACACTGAGCTGTAACCACCCAGCTAAGCAGCCCCTGGATTCCCAAGCCACAGAAACTACGTGAGATAATACGTGTTGTTGTTTTAAGCCATTCAGTTTTGGGATAATTTGTCACGCAGCAGTAGATAACAGCCACAGGATCCTCACTGAGAGTTTTGGGCTTGGAATTGAGAGAGTAAGGCTAAGTGGATTTGCAATGTGTTGGCAGCCCTATTTCCCACCATAAAGATAATAGACCCTGAAGAAGCCATTTTTTCAGAGAAAAAGAGAGAGAAAGAGAAGGAGGGTCTCTGGTGTTGTTTCTTCCTACTCATCTACCTTTTATGGTGCTAACACCCTGATTTGTCTTTGCAGGAATGACCCGTTTCCCATTCTGAGTTTATGTGAGCCAGTAAACATCCCCTACCCTACTTTTTTTCGCTAAAGCTGGTTTGACTTGGGTTTCACTTACAAGTGAAACTTACAAAGAGGCTCCACTGAAACAAAAGCAGAGATGAACAACAGAGGGAGATTAAGACATTTCTGATGATGTATAAATTCCTGGATCCAGCTGTTCCTGAAACCCAGCCAAGTCCTGCCTTTAATAGCAACTACAAGGGCAGCAGTAACAGCAAAATTTATTGAATGCTTTTAATGAATTCCAGCTTTTGCTAATTTCGTTTCTCTCACTTGCAACCAAGAAAGTCTTAAAGTGTACAATATCCATGGCAAAATTATCTGGAAGAGGAGAAAATGTGCCAAGGGAAACAAAACTTAAATCAAGATTTACAAAAAGACAAAAGTGAAAGAAATGAAATTTAAATCAAGATTTAGAAAAAGACAAAAGTGAAAGATCATGCAAGACTAGAACTGCAACATGCGCAAATTTTGCCTGGACCTCCTCTGTATTTAGGGCAGCCTGTGGCAGGGAGCACAGCCATGGATTGGATGCTGATGTAGGGGCTGATGTAGGCTTGGGGATGGTCAGAGAAGACCAAGGAAGGCACATGTCTGAAAGCCTTCTGAGTAGTTAAAATTAGGACCAACATCTACCTTCTTATTAAGAATGGCAGGATCTATGGCCACAGCACCCTAAATGTACCTGATCTCATCTGATCCCTGCAAGCTAAGCAGGGTCAGGCCTGGTTAATTACTTGGATGGGAGACTGCCCGGGAATACCAGGTTGCTGTAGCCTAAAATAGAGACAACAACAAAAAGTATGGCAGGGATGGAAGAAGGTATTGGAAAAGGGAGGTTTTTAAATTGATAAACCATATTGCTCACTAATTTATTTTCTTCTTTTAGATTGTTTTTATTGATATAGAATACAAAGTTCAAGTCCTACTTCTCTCTCTTGAGGTGTCTGCTTTTTAACAGTGCACTTTTGTAGGTTTCTCCTATGCATTTGCACATATAGACATATGTGTGCCAATATGTCATTTTGCATTTCTTTTCCTTTTTTTTTTTGAAACAGGGTCTCACTCTGTTGCCCCCAGCTAGTGTGCTGTGGCGTCAGCCTAGCTCACAGCAACCTCAAACTCCTGGGCTCAAGCGATCCTTCTGCCTCAGCCTCCCAAGTAGCTGGGACTACAGGCATGTGCCACCATGCCTGGTTAATTTTTTTCTATATATTTTTAGTTGGCCAATTAATTTCTTTCTATTTTTAGTAGAGACGGGGGTCTCGCTCTCGCTCAGGCTGGTTTCGAACTCCTGTCCTTGAGCGATCCTCCCGCCTCAGCCTCCCAGAGTGCTAGGATTGCAGGCGTGAGCCACCACACCCGGCCTTCTTTTCCTTTTAATAATACTTATATTATAAATAGATCTTAAGCACACAAGGAGAACTTCATTTTTAAAAAGAGAGATTTAATATTCCAACAGAAGATTATCCATTCCCCTGTTGATGGACATTTAATTATTTCTACCTTTTCTGTGTGTTTGTTTCGTGCACACTTGTTTCCATATATATATTTGTGCACACATATCTCTGTAGAAAAGATGGATCCTAGAAGTGTGTCAGGAGGGTAGAAGTTTATGTGAACTTTGACGTTTGAAGGAGTCTTGCATTGCCCTGGAACAGGCGGTGCCTTGTCATTGGCCTTGTCGTTCACCTTGTCTTGGGAAGGCATTTCCCAGCAGTTTGGTTTTGCTAATCTGATTGGCAAAAAGGTATCCTTTTGTTGTTTTAATTTGAATTTCCTTTATTTTTTCAACTCCCAAACAACTTCCTTTTTCTTGAATCCACCCACCATCCCACTTCCTCCCACTCTGAGCTACCACACTTCCTTTCTTCTCCCCTGCAAGCCCTGGGCTGCCTGAATTCCTTTCCTGCTATGAGGCCTCAGGGCGGCCTCTCTAAGGGAGTAATTAGCATAACCTAATCCATGGCTTCAAGCCAGTAGCTGTGTTACTTTCAGCTCTGTATTCAAGGAAATTCGGTAGATGCCTTTGATCACTCTTAGGAGGTGGTGGTGTTCTGGGCCTTTCACTTTTGAGATTCCCCTGGGGGACTGGCTGCCTATGGGCTTGGCAGACAGAAAGGGGAAAGAGTGTTGAGTCCCAGGAAGGGCTTCTCGGGACCCCAAGGACGTCTTGAATTGATGGTGATTTTGCAATTAGAAGCCAAAGGAAAATGTGTACGTCAGGATTAGGGCTGTGAGTGCAGCTGTCTTGGGATGGGGGTTAGGGTGGCGTGGGGGTGGAGACATAGTGGGATGAATAATAATTATAATACAAAACACACACGTGCCAGGCACAGCGCTGAGGACCTGGACTGTCTGACCTTATTTAATGCCCACAACAACCCTGCGAAGTTGGTACTAGCATCAACAGAAAAGAACCCAAACTCTGTAAAATAAAGAGGTTTCTTCTGAGCCAAGTATGAGGACCCTGGCTGGGAGCCACGCCCAGGAAGCCTTGAGCAAGCAGACTCGCTGTGCTTGGGTTACAGTGTGGTTTTATACATTTTAAGGGAGACAGGAATTACATGTACAGTCATACATCAATACATGGAAGGCGAACATTGGTTTGGCCTGAAAAGGCGGGGCATCTCGAAGCGGGGGTGGGAGGTGGGGAGAGCTTACAGGTTATAGGTGGGTTTAAAGATTCTGATTTGTAATTGGTTAAAGACATGAAGTTTTGTCTAAAGGCGCGGAATGTTTTAAGATAAGGAAGTCTGCTAATCAAAGACAAGCCCCTGGACGTGTACCCAGACTCAGGCGATGTGTTAAGTAAATTGAGGACCTGCAGGTGTGGCTCAAGCCGTGCCAGGTGTGGCCTTAGGCTTGTTGGTGACTTACAAAGGACCTAAGAAGGGAGAAGAGCATGACAAGCCCGTCTGACCTCCCTTCTCAGGGCCGGCAACTCAGCTCTAGGGCGTTTCTCTGGTTCCTTTGGCCAAGAGGGGGTCCATCCATCAGCTTGGGGGGCTTAAGAATTTATTTCCGTTCACACTAGTGTCATCCCTCTTTATAAATGTGGAAACCAAGGCTCAGAGAGTTTAACTGCTTTGTTTAAGACCACATAGCTTGGAAGTGTCTGGGCTAGCAGTGGTTCCCAAACTTTTTGGCACCAGGGACCTGTTTCATGGAAGACAACTTTCCACAAATGGGGGGTATGTGCTGGGGTGGGGGTTTAAGGAGTTGGGGGGTGGGAGGCAGAGCTCAGGTGGTGATGTGTGCCCGGTTCCTAACAGGCCACAGACTGGTACCAGGCTGCAGCTTGGGGCTTGGGGACTGCCGTGGGCTAGGACCCCAACTCCTGTTGTCTGGCTCCCTCCTAAACATCACAGATACTGCCTCCCACCTCAAGGTGACATTGGACTAGCCATGTCCTGCCTAATGATGCATTTGGACATGTGTTACTTTATTTCACATAGACCGCCGGTGAGGTAGGTCTATCATCCCCATCGTATAGAAGAGGAAACCGAGGGTCAGGGAAGAGTAAGTGGTGGAGTTGGGACCTGAACATGGGCTTTCAATATGCAGCGCAGTTATTTTGACCCCTCACATCTGAATAAACTGAAGACCCTAAAGGTCAGTGTTTTTCCTGTTGAATGTTTATCCCCGTCTTGTAGACGAGTGCAGACTGCTTACCAGCCAACACTGTCACCCATCGCTAGACAGATGAAGAGAAAAACCTTTTAAAGAAATAAAATGACTATTATTTTTATTACTAAACAAGGAATACATGTCCACTGTTGGAAAATTAGGAAAGAGAAACAACCATAAAGG
This sequence comes from Cheirogaleus medius, assembly GCA_008086735.1. Lineage (NCBI taxonomy): Eukaryota > Metazoa > Chordata > Mammalia > Primates > Cheirogaleidae > Cheirogaleus > Cheirogaleus medius. The sequence continues at coordinate 10,641,713 of VBSM01003044.1, forward strand.
ATATTCAGCCGATCCGTGTGATGGTTGATTTTGTGTGTCAACTTGACTGAGCCACAGGGCGCCCAGATATTTGGTCCAACATTATCCTGGGTGTGTCTGTGAGGGTGTTTCTGGGTGAGACTTACTGTTGCATCTGTAGACTGAGTCAACGGATTTCCCTCCCTGATGTGCGTGGGCCTCGTGCAGTCAGTTTGGGGCTGAACAGTAAGAGGGAAGTGCTCCCGCCTTTCTACTTGAGCGGGGAAATCTGTCTTCCCTGTCTTGGACTGGAACCTACCATCTTCTTTCCCGGGTCTCTGGCTTGCTGACTGCTAATCTTGGGACTTTTCAGCCTCCCTAATCATGCAAGCCAATTTCTTATAATCAATCTCTCTCTCTCTCTCTCTCCCCCATTGGTTCTGTTTCTCTAGAGAACTCCGACTAATACAACACACAATCCTACTTTTCAGAGAGATAAGATCATTTTTTTCATCCTTTTGCAGTATAGTATTGCAGCCTTTTTCTATGCATCTATACACGCACTGTTTGTTCATTTAGCAACATATAACGGATATATTTAAATAATTAGCACTCTTTTCAGCTTGTCAGGAACAAGTTCATTTATGTGTTTATGTAGTATTTATTGCGAGTCTTAAATTCTTAAGGTGGTGGACATGAGAGAAGGGGACCCTGACTCATTGTGCTTACAGTCTAGTCAGACAAAAACTATTTAAGCAAGCAATTACATAAAAATTCCTTAATTATACTTGGGATAAGTGTTACAAAACAAAAAAAAAAACAAACAACAAAAAAGGAAACAAAAAAACCACAACACATGGATCTTTGAGACTATGCAATAAACTCACTGAACTTAGCTCTGTGGAGTCAGTGGAGGGCTCTCCAAGGAGTGGACAATGAGGCAGACACCCAAAGGATGGTCTCTGGACCTAGTAAGTAGAAGGGCAGAAGGAAGAGCATTCCAGGCAGGGGGAGCAGCCCATGCAAAGGCTCAGAGGGAGGAAGGAGCTGTCTGTAGACTACAACATGAGGAAGGAAAGATGGGCAGGGGCCAGACCTCTTTCTACTTTATACAGTATAAAGAAATTGGTCCTTAGGCCGGGC
>VBSM01003044.1:10642913-10665710 GCA_008086735.1 Cheirogaleus medius
AAAAAAAAAAAAAAAATTGGTCCTTAATCCAAAATCAATGGAAAGCCCATTGAAGGATTTTAAAACAGGCGTGGGACGCAGTCAGATATGCAGCTTAGGAAGGTCCCTTGGGCTGGGGGAGGCGGGAGCAAGGTGGGGAGATCAATTAGGAGGTACTTGTGGTGATAGAAGAAAGAGATGGCACAGAAGAGTGGTGGCCATGGACACGGAGAGGAGCAGGTAGAATCCAGAGATATTTAAGAAGAGCGGAGACGGGCTTGGCTAGGGACTGGATGTGTGTGAAGGCGCAGAGGGGCAGGGGGGAAGGCAGGAAGAAGGAGGCAGGGGAGGCGCCAACCTGATGGAGGGACAGGGGTGCCGTCTTCCGAGCGAAGCATGCAAGAAGGGAGGCACACTGAACTAGGAGGTTGGGGGCAGGGGTTCATATGCTCCGTCGAGTTTTGCCCTGGTTGAGTTTGAGGCTTTTTTGAAACATCCGAACATCTATGTGCTGCCCGTCAACTGACAGAGTATTCTTCTCTCTGTTGGGTGGGCTGTTTCTAGAGCTGGTTTGATTACTGCAGCCGGGAAGCAAATGAGAGGGCGGTGGTCGCGGAACCAGCTCAAACTACATTCTGGAAACTCAACAAGAATTTTATTCAACTTTTGTAGCCATGGCAGAGAATTGTCAGGCAAGGAAAATGAGCAGAGGGGAACAGGGAGGAAGGGGTTCTGTATTGTATTCTCATTCTTCAAAGATTCTAGAATAGTGGCCATTCAGTTCAATGCAATTCAGTTGAAATCCACAACATTTATTGAGCACCTGCTGTATGGCAGGCTTCATGGTGAACATTGGGATTCCGTCTTTCTTGCGATGTCTTCCTGGAAAAAGACTCAGAAACGGTGGCTGGGTGGTCTGGGGTGGAGCGATCTTATGTTTGAACAGAGGCAAAAAAAAAAAATATTAATCAGGCCAAGTAATCAACGCTAAATTGAATCCACATGCTAAGTAGGAGTTCCGCCGTCTCTGCTGAGTGATTAGGATTAAATAGAAATATCTGTTTCCTTTCTCCCTCTCTCCAACCTTTTCTCCCAGTGTTGTTTTTTTTTTTCCCCTCTAAAAGCAAAGAGAAATCTTAACAAGCACCTCAGTGAATGATGTGGAGTTCTCTTGGAGTTTTCAATTTGGCTGTATTGATTTATAAGGTCTTTTCAATTACTGAATTCTTCTTGGTGGCAGCGTGTAGGGGTCCCCGTATGTGAGAATCATGCTCTATTGATCCCAGGTACTTAGGAAAGGGGCATTTGTGTGTCTGCTTTAGATTGATGAAGTTGCAAATAATGAAGCTTCCCACGCAACATTTATTAAATGAAAATCTAGAATTCATTAACGCAAGAACTTGTATTAGAAAGGAAGGGAAGGGGCTCGAGAAAAAATAGGAACTACAGTAGTTATCACGAACATAATATATGAAGCAATTTGAATGCAAGGGAAGGCAATTTGGAATCTTATTAAATTTTCTTCTCTCCTTTTATTGCGTGAGCACGGTCGGGTGGCTTCTGGGGAGCCATCGATCAAAGCACAGGTGCAGGGGCGGTGGGGACAGGCAAAAGAGATCAGTCCCCAAGTGCTTGCTGTAGTTAAAATGGGATTACCACCCAGTGTTAGGATCTGGCCCAAAGCAGGAGCTCAGTAAATATAAATGAGAAATGATGAATGAGTGAATTACAGTAACGAATAATTAGGAAAGATGATTGAACATTGTGCCAACTAAGAGAGGTTGGCACAGCTATTTAGCTCAGCCCGGTCAGACTCTATTTCCAATTTTATTCATACATTCGCTCACTCACTCATTCACCAAACAATTATCGAGAATGGACCATGTACAAGGTACTGTGTTAAGCACTGCAGTAGTTTCCTAGGGCTGTTCTAACAAATTACCACAAACTACGTGGCTTAAAGCAACAGAGATTTATTTTCTCATAGTTCTGGAGGCTGGAGGAACAAATTCAAGGTGTCGACAGACCACACCCTTCAAGACGAGTCCCGCCTTGCCTCTTCCGGCTCCCGGTGGCCCCCGGGCATTCCTTGTCTTGTAGCAGCATAACTGATTCCTGTCTCTGCCTTCACGTGGCCATTTTCCCTGTGCATCTGTGTCTCTAATCCCCCTCTCCTTACAAGGACACCCGTCACTGGGTTTAAGCCTTACTCTAATCCAGTGTGACCTCATCTTGCCTTGGTAACGCCTGCAAAGACCCTATTTCCAAATAAGGCCATCGTCACCGGTTCTGGGTGGACATGCATGTTGGTGAGGGGGCCACTGTTCAACCCGACGCGAGCATTATAAGGGGCACACAGATGGGTGTCCGCCCCCGCAGGCTAGCAGTTGAACAGGGGAGATCAGAAAAGCACAATTTATCCCTTGAGAACCTGTCAGTTGACCATGTGTCCAGCTGTGGACCTGTTTTATCCTCTTGAGTCCTTCCTGCAACTTGATGAAATAGAGAGGCGGATGATCATTTTTAGGGATGAGGAAACAGAGGTTCGGAAAGGTGAAGTCACATGGCTAGGAAGCGGCATGGCCAGGTCGTGTTGATTCCTTTGACATGCTTGTTGTAGGGAAGCTAGGAACACAGATAAGCATACAGAAAAAATATCATAGTCCAGCCATACATAGGTGAACACTGTTAAATTTTGATGTATAAATCCTTCCAGAATTTGCAGTGGATACTTTTTGTCTGCGGAGCAGCCCTTCCCCATGTTAGGAAGTGGCCATCTCCCATCCGTGCCCCCCTGGCACGTTCCTAGAGGCCGTGCTTGGGCACCACGACCCACTCCTGGTTACAGTTGTTTAAGATCGGCATGAGCACCCGACCCACACTGAGTCCATCAGTCCTATTATTGGGGACTTGGAATGGTGACCAAGAGGTTCCAGCCTCGATCTTGCTGAGGTCTGAAATGGAGCAGCGAGAATCTGGGATGGGTGGCATTGCACCATGGTGCAGCCTTGGGAGCCAAGGAGAGAGTCTGCGGTGAGGGAGTGGAAGGACATCAACACAGAGAGCATTTCAGAGATGAATCCTACAACTCAGTCGCATCTTACCCTTGGGTTCTCCAAGTATCCTTACGACAAACCTCCCCTTTCCAAATAAACCTGATTGGAAGGGTTTCTGTGACTTGCAACCAAGAGTCCTGTGGCTAGTGGCAAAAAAAAAAAAACACTAACAGGATCTTAAATCACAAAGACATTTATTTATTTACCAAGACGGCTGGTGGAAAGGAGTTCTGGAAGGTAGTTCTAGGATGGTTCGATGTCACTAAAGGCATAAGTATTTATTCATACCATTTTTCTGGCCTGCCTTCCCTGGTGTGTAGGCTATGACTCCCCTCATGGTGACAAGGTGGCTGCAGCAGCTCCAAGAATCACATCCTCACAAGATAGTGTCTGAAACCAGGTAGGGAAGACAACTAGAGCAGGACAGGCACTTTGTTTGCATGTACCACTCTCTTAATTGGAGCGTGAAAAACTCTCAGCAGATTTACCTGTGTCTCATTGGTCAGATCTGCATTACGTGCCCACTTCTAGACCAGTCACTGGAGGAGGGGTATCGACACCCCATGCTTAGTTCAAACAAACATCCATTCATCCTCCGGAGCTGAACATCAGAGCACTGTGAGTAAGGAAGAAGGGGGCAGGAGGGTATTGGGAGGGTAATAAATAAACTACCCCGTGAATCCTAACTAATACGCTGTCCATAGCATTTTCCTTTCTATGATATTCACTTAGAGTATTGCGAGCATCTTTCCACTTTGATAAACGAGCAGAGTGCATGATTCCACCCATGCTATAGAACAGTGATTCTCGACATAGGTGGTACAGCCAGTGATTGCCGCTGTTTGATACCCCTGCCTCCTTCCTTGGCTGTTGCCCTGGCAACAATGCACTTCCCGGACCCAGTTGTTAAGGACAATTGTGTCTTTGTCATCCTTTCCCACTTCTTTGTTGGAGACTATTTATTTTTCTCCCTCAGATAAGACTTAGGTTTCCAGAGAGGGTTATCAGCTTCCCCCACCCTGCGCATGGTCCCCACCTGCTCCTTCGTGAGGTCCCTGCAGAATGGGCCGCCATTGCCCCCTCCTTGGCCAGGAGAGTCCAGGACAAGCGGAGGGTGGATGCTGCAGAGCTTCAGAGCGGAGGCTGAGCCCTCTCTCTGGTGATGCTGGGTACCCGAGATTGGAATCCTTTGCCTCAAAGTGACCTAGGTACCTTGCACAAGGTACCTAGGTCATAGCGATGTTCCTTCACACTTCCTGTTCCCACTGGCCCCAGGAAGGGTGGGCAGAGGCGGTGTGGCATTACGGTTAAGCACACAGACCTTGGACTTGGGCTGACCTTGGCTTGGATCCTGACTCTTCCACGTAGAAGCAAGTTACGAATACTTAAACCTCACGACTCTTCATTTCCTCATTCCTACAACGGGGATACTAATATCTATTCTTCAGGTGATAGTGTGGGTTGGCGATCACATATGTAAAATGATTAGTAGGGACCCTGCTCCCCCAAATTGTAGCTGTTGCTGGTGTCATAATAGGATTTTCTCAGTGACTGGTTCCTCTCCTTGCCCCCAATTCTCTGTATGGGGGGAGGATGAAGGAGAGCCGTGCTCCTCAATGACCTTACCTGTAAAGAGGAAAAATAACTAAATCAGACATTGTAAAACATCTGGCATGTCACAGGTACCTGGAAAACACGTGCAATATAATTAATGGCACTGCTACTTCTTCTAGTGGGATGTTTATTTGTGCATTTAACAGTTATGCGTCTACCTAGTGCCTCCCAGGAGCCAAGCCCTGTGCTCGGTTCTGGGGATCTAGCAGCGATCTGGACAGCACAGGGGTGTACTATCCCAGCTGGGGGCTGCAGCATTCAGCTTTGCCTGGGGAGTAGACACCTGTGTGCCTGCCCCTTTAAACAGAGCTCCCCTTCAGCACCCTCTGAGATCACAGGCTGGGAAGGAAGCAGGGATTGAGATGGCCAAATGAGCAGGAGTGATAATTCCATCAGGAAGGAGCGAGAACCACCAAATGCAAAGGGATGTTGAGGTCCCGCTATCGTGGCTGCAAGGGGCAGAAGCTCTTTTGGGCCGAGCCTTCTGGGACTTCCAGAGCTGTTTAATGCATCCAATTCAGTGGGCAAAATCAGCTCAGACCTGCACTTCTGAGATTCCAGCTTTTTCAGACCCGGAAACATGAGCTGCATTCAGAGCGTTCTGGGAGCAAGTACCCATCGGAGCCTCCTTGCCTGCTGACTCGACCAAAACAGGCAGGCCAGGCTGGAAGGATGCAGGGGAAACCCGGGAAAAGGGAGCATTGGCCACTGTTTAGGGTTGATTTCAGCTTGGAGTGGTCGAGAGCATGGGCTCTGGAGCCAGAGTGCCTGGGTTTGACTCCCCACTCCTCCCCTCGCCAGCTATTCAACCTTAGGAAAACCATTCTACCTCTCTGAGCCTCAGTTTCCTTACCTGTGAAATGGGGATGAAAATCGTACCTACTGTATAGGGTTGCCACTAGGATTAAATGGGACAATGCATGTGTGATGCTAGTTATCCTATAAGATCTGCACAATGAGCCTACAAGACAATGCAAGATCTCTGTGCCCTTTTCACAGACAGGAAAACTGAGGTTCAGAGAACTTCTCATGCGGGGTCATAGTTATGTTTGTCTACTGCCTATTATGTCTTCAATAGGTGGTGGTGTCACATATTACATATATCTGTTATAGATGCGTGATCATTGCTTGCATTCATTCATGAGTGGGGTTGAATGAATGAATGAATGGAATCATATCAGAACATGATTGAGGCCATACTCAAATGGATCCTGATTCCACACTGCATGACCCCTGGGAACGATTCCCTGCCAGGTGGATCACAAACATGCCAATCCATGAAGTGATGGTGACATGGGTAAGAGTGACTGTCTTGATGGCACAATGTCTACACGCGTGCTGTGCACCATGCCAAACATGCTACACGCATTCTCGTGGGACGCTCAACGTCACCCTCTGAATGAGTGCTGGTATTTACTTCCATTTCATAGATGAATAAACTGAGCCTTACAAAGGTGAAAGAGCTTGTCCAAGTTCATCCGTTTGGTGGTGTCAGAGCTGGGATTCCCACCTGGGTTTGTCCGACACCCGGCTGAGCACCTGGTCTACACCACGTGGCCCAGGAAGGCGAAGGACCAGCCCGAGGTCACAGGGCGGGCGGTGGCACAGCCGAGGCGGGACTGGGACCCCGGCCACCTTCCTTCAGCTCTGCCTTCCCTGCCCTGGAGTCTCCCCTCCCGGGTCGAGCCCCTCAAGACAAGCCCACGTCACTGCGGCCAGAACCCCTTCGAAGCCCCAGGGAAGGACAGCCAGCAGGAGTCTGGGCGGGGGTTTCCGCTGTTCCCTTCAGACCCCCGCTGTGATCGAGTGACTTTCCAGATTGGATCCAATTTCCAGCCGGAGCCGACATGTGTCAGGTGTTGGGCAGAGACCAGCCAAGCCCGGGAACGGAGGAGGCTAACGATTTGCCGCGGCGTCCCATGACCAGCACGTTGTCAGAACACGCCAGCTCAGGGACACGGTGTCCGCGCTGGTGCCAGGGATATGAGCCAGCGGCTGAGTGGAAGGAGGCGGGCGGTCCCCAGGCAGGGGCTGGCGTGCCTGTCCCTCTCAGACATCGCAGGCAGCAAAAGGAAAGAAAAAAATAATAGGGTGTCTTTAGTGTCTCCATGGGCTTGTGGCCCCTGGAATCATGGAAGAGTCCAAAGGGACCAATAGAATCTGCCTCTAAGAATTGTTGTCAAGTTTCAAGTTTAAGCTGATTTACCTGTGTGTGTATGTGTCGATACATATACACATACATGTGCATCATTTCCCACTGAACCAGACGCTAAGCAAGGTGCACCGATGAGCCCCAGCCACACAGCTGGCACGAGCCGGGCCAGGATTCATGCTCACCTCCGCCTGACTCCATTACGCCGCGTGGGAAGACCTCCCGCCCTGAACTGGGGGTGACGGATCCCCAGTGGAAGTCGGGAGGCTCCAAGGTAACTTTCTCCCCAGACTCCAGCGCTGCGCCTTGAACGCACTGCCAGCCCGCCGCGCTCCTTCCTCCGCCGGCTGCAGCGGGGCAGGTGACTAGCTCCCTCCGACCCCACCCACGGAATCTTCGCGGACGTAGCAGCAGGTGAGGATGAGTCTTCAGGGATGCTGCGCGCAGAGCATCAGCGTGGCTCATTTGACCTTGCCCACCTCCCCACTTTCCCCGGGGGGTTATTAACCAGACCTCCTGCGTTCATCCCAATTCTTCCACCCCGGAGCATGTCCTTTGGCCGGCCTTTTTGGGCTTTGAGGACAGAATATTTTGCACTTGAAAAGACTTTTCTCGAACACATGCATTGGATGACAGGAAAGGCTGCTGGTTTTTGAGTTGGGCCAAGGGCAGGAAAGGGTGCTGGAGCCAGTCCAGGCTGCTGTATGTGCAGCCCCGCTGCTTGAGCCGTATGACTTGGCAGGGATCACGGAACTGGAGGGATTTTGGGTAGAGAAGGATGCTGGGATTTTGGAGTACAGCCATGCTATCTCTGGTTGGTTGAACTGTGTCTCTCAAAGAGATATATTGAACTCCTAACTCCCGGTACCAATAAATATGACCTTATTTGGAAATAGTGTCTTTGCAGATGTACTCGAGTTAAAATGAGGTCATCCTGAATTAGGGTGTACCCTAAATGCAACAACTGGTGTCTTTATAAGGGGAGGGAGATTTGGAGGCGCACCTACACACTCACAGGGAGAGAATGCCGTGTGAAGACAGAGGCAGAGACTGGAGCGATGCACCTACGAACCAAGGAACACCAAGGGTGGCCAGCAACACCGGAGGTGGGGAGAGAGGCAGTAGAGAGCCTCCAGAAGGAACTAACCCTGTTAACACCTTGATTTTTGGACTTCTAGCCTCCAGGACTGTGAAGAATAAATTTCTGTTGTTTTAAGCCTCCCAGTTTGTGGTCATTTGTTCTCGCAGCCTGGGGAAACTAACACACCATCCAAAGCATACAACTGCCCGTCATTGGAAAAGCAGCTCCTGGCTTGCACCTGGGCTCTGGTGACAACTGGGTATCTGGTCACGTGATAGCAAGTGACCGTGAAGTCAGAAGCTGCCGGTCTCTTTGTGAGCTGGAAACTCTCAGATCCTTAAAAGCGTAAGGTCAGGAGTGCCCGGCGGTAATTTGTTGTAAAGTGGAGGTAGCACGTCGGGGACTGAGCTCAAGCAGGTGCAGGGAACACGAGCTCCCAGGGCCTCTCCCCGGCTCTCACCTGTGGAGGGGCTTCCAACTGATGGAGGAGGAATAAAAAGCTCGGTTCACAGCCAAAAGTGGACACACTCAGGCTTGACCCTAAAAGACCAGTGAGGGGAAATCCTCAATAAATATCATTAGAGTAGACCACAATAGGTAATATATATATATATTTTGAGACAGAATCTCACCCTGTTGTCCAGGCTAGAGTGCCGTGGCGTCAGCCTAGCTCACAGCAACCTCCAACTCCTGGGCTCAAGCGATCCTTCTGCCTCAGCCTCCCGAGTAGCTGGGACCACAGGCATGCGCCATCATGCCCGGCTAATTTTTTCTATATGTTTTTAGTTGGCCAATTAATTTCTTTCTATTTTTTTTTTAGTAGAGACGGGGTCTCGCTCTTGCTCAGGCTGGTCTCGAACTCCTGAGCTCAAGCGATCCTCCCGCCTCGGCCTCCCAGAGTGCTAGGATTACAGAAGTGAGCCACCACGCCCGGCCTCAATAAGTAATATTTTATGTAAGTCAATAAATGTTACTATCCATTGGCCTGAATAAGTATTTATTGTTCAACAGAAACAACATAAGAGTCAAATAAGATGAGCAGAAAGGTCCCAGTGTGACTCTTCTGGAGTCTTCTGGAATGCCAGCCTTCCAGCCGAAAGGAAAGACTCTTTAGTCAACCTGGTCCCGCCCCATGCAGTCAGCCTCTCTATTACTGTCCCCAAGAATCCCTTGTTTCAAAACCCTCGACTTAATCATAGCTAACAATTATTGAGTTCTTGCTATGGGATAGGGGACGTTCCAAGCACTTCCATGTACGACTCTTTTAATTCTCACAACCCTAAGAGGTAACCATCATTATTATCTTCATTTTGTGGATGAGAAAAGTGAGTGACAGAGAGGTTAAGTGACTTGACCAAGGTCACACAGCCGGGAAGTGATGGAGCTGGGCTTGGCAACCCTGGGCCGACACTCCCACGTGGCAATTATTGGCTGGTGCTGAGTGGTGGCTTCCTCCTCTCGAGGGGGCATGTGCCCTGCAGCTAACATAGCATCCACCTGTCCCTCCTCATTCACTGACATTGCTTTCCTGGCCCGTGCCTCTCTCTGAGTTTGAGATTTCTGGTATGTCTCACTCCCCTTTTATACGTCTTATGATTCTAGGCAGCTTTAATTGGGTTGGTAATAAGAATGGATGCCTCGTCTGAACCTGTCCAGGGAATAGAGTTTTATTTGTCCTGGATCCCTTGCTGGGCTGGATTTACAAATGCAGAATCCCAGCACCAAATTCAGAAGAGTGAATTATTTCGTTTCCCAAATGTAGGCCACAGCATCTAATTTGAGCTGTAAGTCAGTAACTGTGTAGGCAATTACCCAGCGAGCTGATGGGTGATGGACACATTCAAGATGGGATCTGGGAGCAGTAGACCAAATAATCTCCTTTTTCTTTCTCCTGCCACAAGAAGCAATTTTCTTCTCTGTTGACTATCCTGGTGGTTTCAACTCTTCTTTTGGGCCCTGGAGACAGCATTGGGGGTGTGGCTCAAAGACCAGCCAGCAGGCAAGAAGACTCTGAAACTTAAGCCCTGCACCGCTGTTGTTTGCTGTGCAGCTCTGGGTTAATTCTTGAGGCTCTCTGGGCCTGTCATCTCCATAACATAAAGACCTAGAAGTGTTTCCCTTGTCAAAGACCTTTGGTTCTACAAAGTAAGCATGTGTGTGCGTCGGGGTTTCTGGAACTAGGTAGATTTTGTTTCCGTGTAAGATACGGTAACTGCCTTTAGTTGAGTACTCATTGTAGACTGTATATATGCAAAGTGTTTTACGGATATCATCTCATTTAGAACACGCACTGATAAAACACACACGAACTGAGGCTCAGAGGAGCTAAGTAATTTGTACAATATTACACAGCTAGTCAGTGGCAGAGCTGGTCAAAACCCACTGAAGCAGGTTTGCTGGGAGGCAGAGGACTTCCCGCTGGGGGGCTGGACGGTGACTTGGCAGGGAGCTGGCCAGTGAAGTCCCCTGTCATTGTAACAGTCTGTCAGTTCAAAGTTCTGTGATGATGGAAGCAGAGTGTTTTCAGCTACCCCACAGCCTTGTCTCCGGCTCCGGCTCATGAAACATCGGTCACTGTGGCATCAAACTCCTGGCTAACCTGAGCAAAAGTGAATGGGTAGGAATATCTCATAGAACTGAAGACTAGCTAAACAACATGTCCTAGAAATGGAAGGCACTTTGGTACCCTGGGGACCTGGGCAACCATGGAAACCAATGGCTTGGGGGCTTGGTCGTGACGACAGGTTAGCTTTGCCTACTTCTGGTCTGTCTTCACCATGCTTCAGATTGGATTCCTAGGAGAGAGCTGAGCAGTCCGGACTGAGTCATGAGCTGGCCCTTCAGTCAAGGAAAGAAGGAGCACTTTGATTTTCAGCCTCAAAGAACTGCATTCGATGAGAATGGGTAGATGGGAACAGGTCCCCAAATAAAAATGAAGTTGCTAGTAGCGGATCAAGGAGAATGAATATCATCAGGTAGGCAAAACCCAGCAGTGGTCCACATTCAGAGGCCTTCCTGGGGATGGACAGATGCCACAAGGTCTGGGCAGCTATTGAGGAGTGGGGACAGTGATCACTGGTTTTTCCCATCTGCGGAATGATCATGTCACTATAGAATACATAGCTTCCAAAGCCCTCTCTGTCCCGCCTCCCACTCCTGCCACCCGAGACTCTCTGGCTCCCTCAGCCCAGAGCAGCACCCAACCCAGGGCTGTTGGATTTCTTAGACTCTCGCTGGGGCAAAGCTCCGGGAGACACAGCTGTAGCTGTCACTGAACTCTTCCCCTCTCCCTTTGTTTACTAAACATCTTGATGAGATCCAGGAAAAGCATCTTTAATGTCAGACAATTAGTGACTCTAATCATATACCCACAGAAATCCTCTTCCCACCTTCCCCTCATTATTGCGTGCCCATCTTAACCCTCACCGGGCTTCCTCACGCATGGGTAATACGGAGACACTGGGCTTGTGACATGTCCATGTTGATGGGCAGGAGGGAGTGGCTGCTGGCACCAGGCCAGGGTGGGAACTTCCATCTGACCGGCTGCCTGTCTGCTGAGCCCGTTGGCTTTTTCAATTGCACCGTCCCCCTTAGTGGTCAGAGCCCAGGCTCCGAGCCAATAATTCTCTTCCTTGGCTGCAAATCAGACACACCTTAAAATATTAAGACCTCGGGTCCCACCCCCAGAGATTCTGATTTAATTGGTCCATGGTGGGCTTTGGGCGTCATTTAAATGTCTCCCCAGGTGATTCTAATGCACCGATAGGAGAAGCACTGACAGGTTATGCACTGGTATTGTAGGCTGCCGAGTGTCCCCCACGGCCCCCACAGGAAGATGAAGATTCTGGGATGGTAGCCTTGTCACGGGTAGCCCAGGTAGCCCTGGGTTCAAATGACAGATTTTTGTCTCACTAGCTATATGCGTTTGGGCAAACGTAACCTCACTGGGATGTAGCCTCTTCATCTATAAAATACAGTTAATAATAGAATAAAATTATTATCCAGCATTTCCAATGTTTTATCTGAATTGTTAACTACTTGCTGTGTCGCTCTGAACAAGGTGTTTCGCTATGAAGGAAATTGGTTTTATGACATGCAGCGAAATCCCTGGGCCTCATAACTGAAGTGTGGTCTGTGGAACAACAGCATCTACATTCTCCAAGAACTTGCTGGAAATTCAGAATCTCAGGCCCCACCCCAGGCCGGTGAACCCAAATCTACATTTTAACGTGATCTGCATAGGTAACCTGCATGCGCTTTAAAGTTTGAGAAGCCTTGGTCTCGAATATTCTAAGCCTAGGGTCCCTCCCAGGTGAGTATAATTCTCCACTACAGTCTCAAGCCAAGATACTTAGTGGTGAAATTTTAGGCACCGAGATGGGGAGATATTTCTGATCAAAGGGGCTTCAAAAGTCATTCTGTAGGACTGCGGTGATGTTCACGTTGGCTTCTCTTTGGGACTATCTCCATTTTCCCACCTGAAAACAGCTCTGTACCATAGATACTATTATCACCTCCACTTACCCTATAAAGACATTAAGACTCAGAGAGGCTAAGTAACTTGACCAAGGTCACACAGCATGTACAGAACAGAGCCCTCTGAAGCCTGCTCCAGGGCTCTTGTACATAACTCCTCAGCTTCTAGCTTAGTTGGAACCAAGAAGTAACCTCTGGAAAATTCCCTATTCCCACTCTCCGGTGACGCGAGTATAGCCACTTTGCTTCCTTCTTGCTATATAATCTTTCCAGCTGGAGTGGGACATGCCAATTAGAGACTCTCCGAGTGGCTGCTGCTTAATGTTGTTGTACAGAAACGGCTTGATTATGATGATTGTCTCTCCTCCCCATAAAGTTAATAGATATTCGCATCCAGGCTTGATCCTTACGAGTGCCTCGGCTGAGTGGTACGGCTTGATAAGAGCACAGCAGAGAGAACAGAAGGGCTCCCCGGTGCCTGGGTGTCGCCATGCTCTCACAGATCTTTCTTTACGCAAAGAATAAAGACCTCACGCCGTTTCAGTGGAAGGGCTGAAGGGTCCTTTCAAGTACAGGAGTCTCCAGTGAGTGGCCCCAGCCTCCTCCGAAGACAACTCACATTATCTGGCTCGCAGAAAGATTAAAAGAATTGGGGTGAGACAACAGTTATCTTCCCACACTGGATGGGACAGTGGAGGAGGCTGCAAAAATGTTGTCGACAATGATGAGGGGGTGGAAGGAGCGAGGGGCTGTGAGGAACAGGGCCTCGTCCCAGTCTGCTGGGGGCAAACAGGGATGATCTTGAGCAGGAGGATGAAGCAGGTGGATCGCGATGATGCGGCTGCACTGATAATGGTTCACGCACATTGAGAGCTGTTTTATGCTGAGCACTGTGCACGTTATTTACGAGTACCGACCCACTGAATCCGCTACACCTGCGTCATTCAACATGGCAGCCAGTAGCCACATGTGGTTGTTCAAAATCTAGGCTTATGGTAACTAAAAGTAAAGTTAAGTATTGTAATTATATTACCCACATTTCAAGTTTTCAATAGCCACATGTGGCTAGTGACTACCACATCGGACAGTGAGGATATAGAACATTCTCACATTGCAGAAAGCTCTATTGAATAGTGCTGGTCCACATCCTATCCACTCAAAGTGTGGCCCATCCATGTCGCCTATGAGCTTGTTAGAAAGGCAGAGTCTCAGTCCTTTCTCTGGATCTACCAAATCACCAATTTGGGGAAGTTTATTGGACATTATTTCTTCAAATACATTTTTTTCCTGCCTCATTCTCTCTTTTTATCTCTTTTACTTCTGGGACTCCGATTACCCATATTTTAGAATCTTTGATATTAACCCACAGGCCCCTGAGACTCTGTTCATTGTATTTCTCAATCTTTTTTTTTCCCTCTTCTTAGGAATGGATAATTTCTATTGATCTATCTTCAAGATTACTGACTTTATTTTTTTGTATTTTCTAATTCTAAAATTTCCATTTGGTTCTTTTTTATGTTTTCTACTTCTCTGCTGAGATTTCCCATCTTTTTATCCAGTATGAGCACATTTTTCTTTATGTAACTGGACACTGTTATAATAGTTGTATTAAGTCTTTGTCTGATAAGTCCAACAACTGGGTCATCTCAAGGTTGGCTTCTGTTGATTGCTTTTTCCCTTGACAATGGGTCACATCTTCCTGACCTGTGCATGTTAAATAATTTTGGATTTTATCCCAGCTGCTGTGAATGTCTTGTTGTGATTATGGATTATGTTATATTGCTCCAAAGAGTGTTGATGTTTTGTTTTAGTGGGAAATTAAGTTTGTTGATTGCAAACTCTGTTTCAACTGTGTGGACAGCAGTTAAAATCTTAGTTTAATTCTTTAAGCCTTACCTGTGATCTACTTTGAGTCTCTCCTATACCTGCATGGTGAACGCATCAGTTAGAAATTTGGACTGAATCTTTGCCCAGAATTTGGAGTTCCCCCTCTTTTCTCTCTTTCCCCTAGGATTGTCTTTCACTATGGTTATGGTTGCTGTGGGCTCCATTCTCTGGTTTTCCAGGCCAGGGAGTCAGAAGGCTTTCTATGAGAGTTTCAGCTTCTCTGTGCAACTGTGGCCTGCCATTAGAGTAGCAAAATTGAAAAACTCATCCCATGCCTTCCTCCAAGATTTGACTCCCCTCCAAAATTTACCTGTTTTTTTCCTCCACTCTTCAGAGACCTAAGGTAATTGCTTTCTCAATTTTTCTCAGAGTTTGTAGTTGTTATAAATTATTAGTCTGTCAGAACCTTACTCTGCAATATCAGAAATAGAGCCCCAGATGTACTGAATCAGAATCTTTGTTTTTTAACAAGTTGAGAAGCACTGCTCTAAATCACCCCGAGTAGAAGGTACTTCTGTTAGTCTCATTTTACAGATGAGGAAACTGAGGCATAAGAATATTTCTTAAAATGGCCAAGGCCACAGAATGAGGGAGGGGGTGAGGAACTTGTAGCCTCACGGCCACGTGTGGCCCTCCAGATCCCTGGGTGTGGCCCCTCGACTGAATCCAAACTTGTATTCAGTCAAAATTTGTAATTAGTCAAAAGGCCTCCAAGGATCCAGAGGCCACCTGTGGCCCCAAGGCCGCAGGTTCCCCACCCCTCCCCTGTGGAAACGGGTGGGCTTCATAACACTTTGAAGTGTGGTGGAAGCCAGGAGACTGAAGATACAACAAAAAGGCTGTTGGTCGCTGCCTTTGATCATGCACCGAGAGAGAGAGAGAGAGAGAGAGAGAGAGAGAGATGACCACTCACAAAGATGGAACGGGACTGACCTCATCCCCCCATCAATCTTTGCTTGGTTCTGGAGCGCTGGGATTTAACATTTTTGAGTCACAACATCTGGCACGAGATAATATCAATCCCGGGGGCCTTGCGTCTTGAAGCCCTTGAGTTGGAGATCGTCCTTTTTTAATGGATGCAAGTAACTTGCTCGCCACACAAAGCAGAACATTAGGCATTAATGGAACTTGGAAATGCAATGGCATGCTCATCATCTCGAGCAACTCTAATTTGGCTGTTGCCTTCCAAATTAATAGGATTCTTGGTGTTCTAGATGATCACCCTCTTCCTTCAACTTCCACACCCCAACTGTCAGCTGTAAAGAGGGCTTATTGTTTTCAGTGTCTTATGTAGTGGGCCAATTCATCAGTCAAGGAATGTTGAGAGGGTATAACATATATGTCAGCAGCCATGGTATCTCCTTTCTCCAGCCTGGCTCTAAGTTTCTGTCCTCAGTAGGACACTCTTGATATGTGCAGGTCATCTGGATTGATACTTAAGTCACATCTCTGGACAAGACGGATGCCAGGCTGGCCTGGGAACGACGTTAGAAAATATCTGCTCCAACCCCAGGCCCAGAGAGTGCAAGTGTCTTATCCAAGGTCACACAGCTATCGATGGGGAGAGTCAGATGTTTCATCCCAATCCTTGTCCCACCCGCCGTAAACCGGATGAACTGGGGCTTGAGAGAAGATGTGATTGTTTGGGTGGGGAGGTCAGAACTGATCGTGGTTGTTGGCAGGAAAAATACATTTCCAGGTATTTTAGAGGAAATGACATCTTGGAAGTGGAAAACGGGTACCTGTGTGGGATCGTGGAAACGGAGGAAAAAGTCAGGAGAACCTGGAGTCGCCAAAAATGACCCTCACCCTAGAGAGCGCCTGATAGATTCAGCACCACGGATAGTGCGGCGGGCGGGGTGGTTTGTCGGAATCACAGAAAGCGGATGGGCATATGGCCCAGAGGCTACTGAGAGAAGATCTTACAGGGCTTGAGCCTGTCGAAACAGACCCAGACCCCTAATGTCAGTGGCCCCTGTGTTCATGGTTTTGGTGAATTGAATGCCTTACCTTCTCGGTGGAGTTTTTCTTTGGGACTCGGGCAGTCGTTTCTCCTAATTTCCTTATTGGGATGGTGTTCTGTGGTCTGGGCTTCCCTTGCTTACGTTCACCTGGGTGTCTTGCACAGTGCTGGATCGTGTGCAGAATGGAAGGTCAGAACTGTGCATTTCAGGTTTTCTCAAATATATGTTCTCATGCACACATTTGGAAACTAGAAGAAAGTAGTGAAATGGACCAGTGTCGTGGTGAGTGTTGCAGATTTATGTCCGGCTCCACCACGTGCTGGCTGTGTGGCCTTGGAAACGTCCCTTAACTGCCTTATGCCTCAGTTTCCTCTTCATGGTAACATAGGGAAAATAATAAAGTCTTCCTAATTAATAAAGTTGCTAACGTAGTTAAGATGGGTTAATTTATGTCAAATACAGTCAATTATCATTATTCATGGTAGTTAATGTTCCATAAATCACTGCAGACCCCGAGTCAGTGAATGCCAAGCCACTGTTGCTAGGGAAAATTCAGGGCTGGGTTCCTGCAAGCCTCTGGTCACAACATTTTTTGTCAACAGATCAATGCTGCGCCCTGAGAGAAATATCCATCTGTTTCGACTTTGGAGAAAAGCTGGCTGTGTGGTTTTGTGGGGAGGGATAAGCACCTTCCTCAAGTATTTCCAACACTAAATTTTAAATTTTGATTTTTTTTTTTGCCTAAGTGCTAGCATAGGGATGTCTCCCCTCGGTGCGTGCAGGCACTCATGGACACTCTGCACAATTTCCTTCTAATCCATACTTAATCCTATCAGGTAGGAGCTATTGTTCCCATTTTACAGATGAGCCTAAGAGAGGACATGGCTGTAATGTAGGCCTTTTTTTTTTCTGTAATGCTGTCTTGACCCAGTTTTGAGGCCTTGGCTGGAGGCTGGTCAGTTCTTCTTCTTGAACAGCTGGCGAAGTCCCCCCATCCCCCAAGCACCTCCCTTATCAGCCTCTCACACTCTGGGGACACTATGCACCTGCCTTAATCACGTCAGTGCCATGTACCTGACAACTAGAAACAGCTCCTATGCCCCCAAGACTGTGAAATTATTCAAATTAGCTGATCCACAAAACCCAGCCACCCCCATCCCTCTTGCCACACACAGGCTGCTCCTTACAGCCCCGGCTGGCTGCTGCTCTGTCCCCAAGTGTACCCCCGTGTGGCTCTGCCCGGTGGCCTTCTCTCTTGTTTGGAGCTGTAGGTAACACAGAGTTCCATTTGTATCTATCGGAGTGTTGTCGTGTTGTGTTTCCCCATCAAAAGGACCTTCACGTCTTACAAAACAGTGACACACTTCACCCTCCAAGATGCCAATCATGGGGGCGATCACAGTCTAAATGGAGTGATCGAGGGGAGGGTGACAATTGATGAATGTCCCCTTTAGCCTTCGGGCTGCCAGAGGACAGGTGCAACGTCCCTGCTAGTCGGGGTTGTACCTCCATCACCCGGGATAACACCTGCACAGCAAATATCGGTTTAATTGCGCTGACTTCAGCGAGTGTTTACAACATCCTTGGGGCTGTGTTAGACGCACAGAAGCTGTCGCTGACCTGGCTGAGCTGACAGTACCGTGAGAAGACAGCCCGTGTGTAAGAACTGCGGAGAAACGAGAGCGCCACCGTGCATTCCCCTGGGCTCTCACGCGTCTTGCTTGGTTTGACCCTGAGATGTAGTCTGCAGGAACTTCAGGCTCACGGCGACTTGTCATCACCGTATTTTGTGGCAGAGTCCACGTCTCTCCAGTGGGATGACATGGATGATAACTTGGTTTGCGAGAGAGGGGGCTGGATTTTCCCAGTTGGGCACCAGTAACCAGATAAGGGGACTGTGACAGCTTATTCAGCCAGGATGAAGAGACTGCTGCACGTGGAGTCAGAGACTTGGCTGGGCAGACTGAGGAGAGTCATTGTCCCTCCCAGGGGACAGTCTCCCCATCTCTAAAGTGAGGGGATAAGATCGCTCCTGAGAATGAGAGACAGTATATGAAGGGGTTCAGAGAGTGGATTCTGCAGCCAGACTGCTGGGTTCAAATCCCACTTACTAGCTGCAAGACATTGGGCAGAATTCTCTCTCTCTCTGAGCATCAGTTTCTTAATCTGTGAAATGGACACAAAGAGTATCATCCTCATAGGATTGTGGTGATCATTAAATTAGATAATATGTGCTTAGTACTTAGCTCCTGGAACACTGGAATTGCTCAATATCTGTTAGCCATAATAATAATAATAATAATAAATGTGATAGTATATTTAGGGTGAAAGTTCAATGGGGAATACGAAAGTACAGTCCCAAAATATCTCTAAACCAAATACGTGTTAATTATTGTATTAGTTTCACATGGCTGCTGTAACAAATTTGGTGGTTAAAAACAACACGCATCTACTCTCTTGCAGTTTTGGAAGCTAGAAGTCTGACACCAGTTTTACTGGGCTGAAACGAAGCTGTCAGCAGAACTGCGCTCCCTCTAGAGGGTCTCAGGGACCACCCATTCCTTGTTCTCTTCCAGCTTTGGGGGGCTGCCAGCATGTCTTGGCTTACGACTGCATCACTCCAATCTCTGTTTCTGTGGTCTTGTCACCGTCTCCTCTTCTGTCTGTAGCCCCTTTCCTTCTTATAAGGATACATATGATAGCATTTAGGGCTCACCCTGATAATGCAGATAATCTCCCCAACTCAAGATCCTTAACTTAATAACATCGGGAGAGACCCTTTTGCACATCAGTTAACATTTACAGATTGCATTCAATTACCCACCTTGATTTTAGTCCTGTAAGAACCAGTTTCAGGTTTCTGACCTCCAGAACCGTGAGAGAATAAGTCTGTATTGCTTTAAGCCACCGAGTTTGTGGCAATTTGTTATAGCAGCGATGAGAAACTAATACGCTACTTATGCCTATATTTATGTATACACATGCTGTATGTATTTAGAGAGAGACCGCATGATAAAGCTAATGTGAGGAAATCTTAACATTTTGGGAATCTGGGTAAAAGAGTCTTGTGGGAGTTCTATGTACTATTATTTTTTGCAATTGTTTTGTAAATCTGAATTATCTCAGAAAAAAAATCTGAAAACAATAGTCAAAAAGGACTTAGGGTCTCCATTGTGGCTGGACATCTCCTTTGCCAAAACTGTCATTTTCTTGGAGTTGTGGGCTGCCATGGTCTTTGCATCTTGTTATTTTATCCTCACAGTAACACCATGAGGTAGGTGCTGTTGCCCCATTTTACAGACAAACAGACTAAGGGCCAAATAGTTTAAGGAACTTGCTGGGAGTCACCCAGCTAGTGGGTGGCAGACCCAGGATTACTTCTGGCATCCCTGGTGACCAATACCCTTCCTGGTGGGGAAAGAGGGAGGAAGGAGGCTGCAATAGTGAGTTAGGACAGTGGTTCCTTTTCTTTCTTTTTTTTTGGTGGCCCATATGGGGACTGAATAGAACAGTGGTTCTTAAAATGTGGTCCCTGGGCCAGCATTAGCTTTAACACCAGCTGGGAACTGGCTGGAAATGCTATTTCTTGGGCATCACCCCAAAATCCTAAATGGACACCCCGCCGGGGCGGGGTCCAGCCATCTGTGCTGGAACAAGCCCCGTGGGTGACTCTGATGCTCATTCAGGTTTGAGACCCCCGTTTGGAGGGCGGGCTGGTACTTGCTGCCTGATGTCAGGCGTCTACTTTGTTTGTCGTCCTCTGCATTATTTATGAGGTTTCACTAATATGCAAATTTCTCCCAGTTGATTGGCTTGCCTGGCACGGGTCCATGCATCTCATAAATCAGAGGCCGCTGTACTTTCTTGTTTAGTAATTCTCCAACTGTGGGCCATTCTGTAGCTGCAATGAGACCGATAAATCCTCCACTCAGAGGGCAATGAACCAGGTTGGCTCCCATATGCCCAGAATTCCCGCTGCTTTGAGGCTCCTCTGGGGCCCATGGAATCGCAAAGGGGCCCCCAGAACCTCAGGCTCCGGAGGCAGGTGGATTTAGGTTTGCGTTTCAGCTTTGCCAACGACTGGCGGTGTGACGAGAGCGTGCCAGGCGACCTCCCAGCCCATTTCCTGTCTGTGAGAGGGAGGCGGGGGAATCTCAGGACTTGGGGTAAAGGTGCTTGGTTGTTGCTTTCCTGGGGTCTTGGTGTCCAAGGGGTCCAGTCACGTGCCCAGGGTCACACGGCTCCCTCCTGGTGGAATCGGGCTGGAAGCCAGGTGTTCTGGGTCCTCGTCCAGCTTTCTTCTTCCCATACAAGGACTCCTGGCCCTTCCTCAGTCCAGCTGGAGGCTGGTGTTATGGAGCATGGCCAGTTCGGTTGTTTTGCTCCTGCTGCTGCTGACTGTTTGGAAAGAGGGGTCAGTTTCAGGGATCTTGACACGTGGCCACTCACTGTCCCTCTTTGGAAACTGAGGAACGGGACAGGCAGGAGACAACACTAGCTGATGAAGGTGGCTGCTGCCCCTGCCTTGAAATATAAGTCCTGCTCATCTGCCTTGTTCTCAACTTGTCCCCAGGCTGCCTGGTTCGAGGGGGCAGTCAAGCCCCCCTCCTATGTCTTTCTTGTTCAATCGAGATATTTCCAGTGAGCTGGTGGCTAAGAGCACGTGTGTTGGAATCAGGCCGAATGGAGTCATGGGTGTCTGAGTGTCCTTGGGAAAACTGCTCACCCTCTCTGAGACTCAACTTCCTCATCTGTCCAGTGGGACTAACAACAGTGCCCACCTCGCAGGGGGGTTGTCCAGACTGAGCGAGGCAATCCTTGGCAGGGGGAACAGCACAGAGGGGACACTCGAAATGGCAGGATGCATCCCACGGGGGCAGGAGTGGGGGACACAGAAGACAATGTTAGGTTACACAGAGTATCGGTCAGGCCCCAACAGAGAAACAGACCCAGTAGGAGATACATATTAAGGGATCTGTTGCAAGGGGTTGGTTGGCTGGGCAAGTCTGAGACCCACGGGGCAGCTGGCAGGAGGGCAGGAGCTGCCGGAGCTGCTATCCCAGGGAGGGATTTCTTCTTCTTCCTGGAAACTTCAGGAAACAACTGATTGAATCAGGCCCACCCAGATAATGTAGGATAATCTCCTTTCCTTCACGTCAAACGATTATGAACACTAGTGACATTTACAAAATACCTTCACAACAACGAACCTCGCTTGGGACAGCTGCCACCCTGTACCCAAGGAAGGGGGTGTGTTGACTGACAGCCTCCCCAAGCTACTTGGAATGGAGAGAGACGTTTCTCCAAAACAAAGGCCCACACGAGGTTCCATAGAAGATCTAATTTGGAGCAACAAATGGAAAAGAGTTTACTAAATGAAGAAAGAAATTATGCACAGAGTGTATATGAATAAAAATAGAGAAAGGCGAAAAAACAAACAAACAAACAAGCAAACAAAGGCCTTCGTGGCAACACCTAGATCAGTGTTTGACTGACCGATGGGGGACCATAGTTTAGCCAAGGTGACACACAAAACTGACCGTCGCCCACAGCGATGAGGAACCAAATGACATTGAATCACATGAGAACGGACTTTACTTTTTATTTCTCTTTCTAATCTTCTGGTTACCCACGGAGAAAGTCTCGGCTGGTGTCGCGCTGTCTTTAACACCTTTCCAAAGCTCAGCGATGGCCCTTTATTTATTACAAAGAGCCGACAGGCCTGGGGCGGAGCAGCCAACGCACGGCAGAAACCGGAGGATTCACTGACATCGTTTTGTTTTCATTGTGGGTATTTCCTTTGGAGACGACGTTTTGCTAATGATCTTTATGTTTTTTTTTTTTTCATTGAAAGCAGGGATAGAAAGTTTATTTTTAAAATAAAGTTTGAGTAAAAACATGAACGATTGAAATAAAGATATGAAAAGTAAACTGTTGTCTAGGGTGCGGCAGTAATGGCCGTGGCCGCGTGGAGATGACGGGGACAGGGACGTCTCAACAGGGCGGTGGCACAGAGCTCTGTTTCTCGAGGTGTTGGGGGCCAGCGGCAAAGTCTGTTGGTTTTACTGCACCTCAAACACCTTTTTAAAGCTTGCCGATGGCCCTTTATAACCCTTTATAACAGCGACCCAGTGAGAGCGGCTTGCAAAAGCCACCTGGACCTGCCCACCCAGCTGTCCTTCCTCTGGTCCCCCTGGTTCCCATCCCTGTCCCTCTCGCTCACACGCTCCAGCCACCCTGGCTCTGCCTTGTGCCTCAAAAATGCGGGGTCACTTCTGCCTCCGGGCCTTTGCACTGCCCTGGCCATGTGGCCGGTTCTGTCGACCTTCTCGGTAAGGGCTTCATCCAAATGTCACAGTCCTGCTCCTTTTACCCGCCTCTGCCCCCACGCCAGCACTCGTCACTCCTCACGGTCTATTCAATCCTCTATTGCATCTGTAGAATGTAAGTCCCTCTCCCTTCCCCAAGGGAGGTGAATTCCGTGCAGAGTGAGGAGATGCACACACACACAGAGAGCTCAGACACGCACATGCACACACACACATGCACACACGTGCACACACACAGAGCTCAGACACACACATGCAC
>VBSM01003044.1:10698693-10711518 GCA_008086735.1 Cheirogaleus medius
AGTCCTTCCAGCTCGGAGGAGGCTTAGAGGCTGCCTCCTCCTCCTCCTCCTTCTCCTTCTCGTCTGTCCACAGCAGATGAGGAAACTGAGGCTCAGAGAGGTGAAAGGACTTGCCCGAGTCCCGCAGCTGACGGTGGTGGACACAGCGATTCAAACCAGGTCCCACGGATCCGAAGCCCCCCCCAGTTCTCAACCTCCGTTCTGTGCATTGACAAGGCCACTTGTTCCCGGACGCGTTTCAATTGAATCCTAATTGAAATGACTATTATCAGTGGTTCTCAAATTTGAGCAAACGTCAGAATCCCCTGGCCGGTTTCTTAAAACCCCGGTGGCTGGAAACTGTCCCCAGGGTTTCCGATTCACTGGGTCTCAGCGAGGCCAGAGAGTCTGCACAGCTAACAAGCTTCCGGGCGAGGTTGCTGGTGCTGGTCTGGAAACCACACTTCGGAAACCACTGGTCTCTGTTCATAACTAACTTCCAGGTGGTGATGAGCATCACATTATGGAAATGTCCTCCCCTCTGGACCAGGGCTGCTGCTCTGCTGCTCACTGCTGGGTGGCCTTGGGGGAGTCCCTTGCCTTCTCTGGGTCCAGGGTTCCCACCTGCACAGTAACAGTTTGGATACTGAGTCCTCCAGGTAAGCCCAACAGAGAGGAGGAGGAAAGAGGTAGGCTGGGTCTGACTTTTGACTCTAGGGAGCTGTGTGACCTTGGTAACCTCTCTGAGCTTCAAGTTATTATTTGCAAAATGGAAGAGTTAGATTTGAGGGTTTCTAAGTTTAAGTCTCACTGAATTAAGGGGATGAGGATGGTGGGGAGAGGAAGGTGAGGTTCTAAGGCTGATCAGACGACGAGGACACGTTCCCTGACCTGTCCTTGCCTTTGAGGCCCAAAGAAGAGCAGGTCTCTCTCCTCCTCTCCCTCCCTTTCTCTTTCCCTCCACTCTCCTCCCCTCCCCTGCTCTTTTCCTTTCTAAAAATGTTATTCTAGGCAGTCTTGGTCTTGGCTGTGGATTCAGACAGGCCCGGGTCCAGTCGGGGCTCCGTCAGCATGAGCTGGGCGCCCGGGGCAAAACAACTTCGGCTCTGCGGCCCCGGCACCCTCACCTGCAAAGCGGGCAAGTGACGCCTCTCCTGGCATCGTTGACAGTTCGCATGACCTACTCCATGGAAGCACGTGGGACAGGACGGTGCACACAGTGGGCGCTTCTGTTACTTCTTGAGTCTGCAGCCAGACTGCCTGATTGGAATCCCAGCCGTGCCATCGGCGGGCTGTGTGTTCTTGGGCAAATGACTTAACCTCTCTGTGCCCCAATTTCCTTATCAGTAAAATGTGGGTAGTCATAATACCTACTTTCTTGGGTTGCTGTGAGGATTAATGAGATCCCAATCGCCCAGTAGGATGCCTGCTCTCAGCCGTTTTGATCATTCCACTGATGATGTAGCTCACACACGGGTCACCAGCGCCAGGAGAGGGGAGGGAGCAAAATCCAGTCCTTTCCCCAAGGACTTCCCACTGCGAGGAGAGAGACACCCTAATGGGCAGGGACACCCTGCATCAGCCTTATGACAAGGTGAGCCCCTGGGGCCGAGGGGAGCCCAGAGCAGACCCCAGAGGGTCAGGAAGGGCTTCCCTGGGAGGGGCCTCCAAGCTGAGACCTGAAGAGGAAGCAGGAGGCCATGGGGCCACAAAGAGGGGCAGGAACAGCACCGAGGTGGAAGGAACAGCGCTCACAAAGCCCTGGGGCGAGAGCGAGCCGGTCTCATGGCCAGTCTGGAGCGCCGAGTCCCTCATGGGGAGCAGGCGTCCTTCCCCCGGCAGCCTGGGGCCACATGTGCTCCTGGTTTGCACCGAGACAGCGGGCACAGCTCCCAGCTGCGCTCGGCTGCCAGAGGGGCTGGTCGTCCCCAGCGGGTCTGGCCGCCACCCACGAGCCCCGTCCCCGGCTGGCAGGGGCAGCCTCTCCCGGCGCCCCGCTCCGCGCAGCTGGCCGCCCCCGCCCTCGGTCAGCCCAGTTTCCTGCCCCTCCCTCCTCTCGCCTCCTTCCAGCTGTTTCTCTGGCTGAGTTCGGTCCCGCTGCACTCAGGGCAGCAGCCCCCGCAGTGAGCAGGGAGCTCGGGCGGAGCGGGGCTCCCCAGGAAACCTGCTACGGGACAAGGGTGTTCCCGGTGGCTGTGCGCCCCGGGGCCTTCTGGGGGGATCTTGAATGAATGAATGAATGAATGAACTGCTCTCCAGGAGAACAGCCGCAGCCAGAGGAACCGTGCGACTGGGAGAAAGAAGCTGGGGAAGCCACCAGGAACCAACGGGAAGACCGTCCGGGCCAGAAGGTATCGCATTTGTCTCTGGCATCTTCCAGAGGGGCCAGGGACGGGGAACGCCAGCAGAGAGAAAAGTTTGATTCTTTTTATAATTTAATATCTGTCCAAAGGAAAAGAGTTTTCTTGCTATTTTCAGATTTCAAAAGTCATGCATGTTCATCGTAAAAAATAGCGAACACACACATGTGGGTATAGACGTGCGGATGCCCACATCTACTTTGGTGACCTGCTTTCTTCTTAACCACGGGTGGGGGACTTCCTTCCGTATCATCTGTGTGTCTCCGGTATACATTCTCATGGCTGCGTGGAAGGGATGTTTTGGAATGTATTTAACCCTTTCCCGTTGAATCGGCTTCCACTTTTTGTCATTATTATAAGCCAGTGTTGCAATGAACACTTGATCTAGTATGTCACCTGTGCACCTGTGCGCGTTTGTCCTTTGGATACCTTTCAGAGACGAAACTGCTGGGTCAAAGGTTTGCCTATTTTTAAGGCTTTTGAGCCTCCCGGCCACACTGTCCCCTGGAAGGTTGCGCCGACTTGCACTACGGTGTTGTATCGGGGTGTGATACTTGCATAGCCTCACCCACGTTGTTGCGGCCCATCCCTCAAACATTCCCTGATGAGAAGTTGAGAAGAATAGCTAGATGCTTCAGTTTGCATCTCTTTATTAATGTCGATTCTCTTTTATAAACGTAGCATTCACTTTTCTTGCGTGACTGTTCTGTTCAAGTCTGTTGCCATACGTTTTTCCTGTTGGCATGCATGCTCACTTTTTTTCTTATTGATGTACAAGAGTTCTTTGTATATGAAGGATACAAACACTCTGCCAGTGCTCTCTGTTGAAAATATTCCACCACTCCCTTTTGTTTTCAGACTAGCATAGTTTAAGTGGGTTAGCCACAAAAACCAGCTTTTGGCAAAATGACAAATAATACACGGTGATGATCAAGTAACTGCTACTCGATGTGAGACTTGCGTGGTTCAGAGAAGCCAGGTCACTGGTCTGAGGTCACACAGCAACTCCATTAAAAAAAGCCCCCGACTTCCGTTTCTGTATCTTCTACCTCCTTTTGAAGACTGGTCTTCTCTGTGGTTTGTGCTGTCTCTCCTGCCCGCTCCAAACTGGCTCGAAGGAACGACTGCTCTGAATGCCTTGGTTGCCGAGGCAAATGGGACTGGCTAAGTCAGGCCTGTGGTGCAGGATGGGGGTGGCCTGGCATTTTCTTAAGAAGGAAAGTTTAACCTAAACCAGTGGCACTCAAATGGTGAGGTCCATGGTGAGGCACTTGGGAGGTCCATGGGACTTCCTAGTGCATAGGAGCCTTCTCTGGACTCCCCTAAAACTTCAGGGAATAGATGAACTTGACTTTGGGCAATCCCTCCTCTCTCTGGCTTGACACCTTCTCAGAAGTCCCCCGCCCATTGGGTCAAGGCCTGTCCCCCAGGTTCCCCCAGGGCCTGAACTTCAGTCCCCTGCACAAGAACTAGCATCTGTTAGGTTCACTGAATAGTGCTGATTGAATAAATAAAATACCCAGGCCTCAGTTTCACCATATGTAAAAGGGGGTGGGAGGAGTTTCACTAAGGTTCCATCTCTTAGATGTTTACTTAATAACTCCTCTCAGTTTGCAAACCACTTTATCAAGATGGCTTTCTTGGATTCTCACTGTGGCTATGTGATAAAGGTACTATTAAGATGCCCCTTTTGCAGATTAGGAAACTCAGGCATGGAGGGGGGCCTGGTGCTAGACCTCTACGAGAGGCAGTCGAACACTGTGGCCCTAGGGGTGGGTTTGGACTGGCCTGCCGCCTGCCAACTGCGTGACACGGAATAAGTTATTCCTTATCTTTGTGCCTCAGTTTCCTCATCTATAAAATGGGAATAGGAACAGTAACTGCCTTACAAGATTAGTGTAAAGAGTAAACGAGGTTATACACCCAGAGAGCTGAGCAGAATTTGTTTTATAATAAGGGCTCTATAAACATTAGCTATTATTCTCATGGTCGTTTCTATCCAATCATGCTGTCTACACCCGTGACACTTGTCTGAGCCATAGAAATTATTATTGATTTCTTTAGTGGATTATTAATGCTCAGATTCCCATCAGTGTATTAGAAAACCAAAAGCCCATTTCATTCTCTTTGCGCTACTCAGCTCCGGTGTGGTCATTACTGCCAGATGCAAAGCGACAATACTTGGAACCTCTCGAAGTGCAGTCTCTGGACCACTTGCACCACGATAATCACGGGTGCTCCTTTCAGCTTCAGTTTTTGGAATCAGAGTCTCCAAGAGCGAGGCTGGGGTGCCTGCGTGTTGAACCAGCTCCCGTGAGGTTCGAACGCACCCCCGAACTTGAGAACCACCCATCTGGAGGACTTGAAAGTCTTTGCTTTTCATGCTTTGCTCACAACAAGGTTTTGGGTTATTTGCTGCACATTGAGGTTTCTTTTTTCCTTTCTAAGCAAATATTCATGTACTTCTGTGAATCCACATGTTCTGGGTCAGCAACCGAGGCCAAGTTGCGTAGTGGAGAAGTGAAACTGCCTTATAGGACCACAGAAAGTCAGGTGGCGTTGGCAATCCCCCGGTGTGAGGGCTCTGGAACTATTTAAGCCACGGAATCTTTTCCTCCAAGGAAAGTCTATGGCGAAATGCAGTTTGAGAGCAGGTAAAAGTGGCGTTATTCTCGTTGAAGGAAAAAGGTGGGGGGCTGCAGGCTGCGGCTCACTACGCCTCACTCTTGTCGTCACATGGCCTCTAAGAATCCTTGTAGCTTTGTGGGGCAGGCTGAGAACCGAGAATCTGCTCCAAGGAGTTAAGAGACCAGCATTCTAGACCTCTGACGAACCTGCTGTGTGACCTTAGGCGAGGTGGCCCCACTCTCTGGCCCAAATTGTCTCATCTGTAAATAAGGACATTGAATTTTTACCAGTTAGGGTAGTAACTGCAGAAACAAATAGCGCCCAAACGTACAAGACAGATGTTTATCGTGAGGCAGGCGTTTCCGAACGGGGTGGTCGTTTTCGCTGCGGCAATTCAGTGACTCCTCTGGTGGCCCCACAGTCTCCCTGGACAGCCTCACTGTGTGCAGCCGTCTGCAGCAGAGGGCAGGAAGCGTGGAGGTGGCACGTCTGTTTACCTGCCTGGCCTGGAAGTAGCCGGTGTCACTTCTGCTCCCCCCTGAGCCCCGCCCCACGGCCAGGCCAGTTGCACAGGACGCTGGGACACGGCGTTCTCGGCAGCGGCAGCTTTTGCCCACCCGGAGCTGTGCACGCTGAATGGGGACAATGGGTTTTTGTGGGCAGTTTTCTGTCTCTGTCACAAATACGATGGCCTCTGGGGTCTTTTTCATCCTTTGAATCGAAGTCTAAATTTTCCTAAAATTAACATGGTGACGTTGGGCCCACAAATATTTTCCTATCCTCAAGGTAATTCCCATCAAATATACGGAGTAAGCCCCTGGATTCCAAGCCCCTAAGCACGGATTTTTCTGGAACATGGGTAGCTGTCACTCTCCCTCCTGGAAGAAGGAAACAAGAATAACAATTGTTTTGTGCACGTCCCAGTTAAGTCAAAGGTATTTGTACCCGTTATTAAATCCCACCGTAGCCCTATGTGGAAAGGCTTCAGGACTATCAACCCATTTTATAGATGAGGAAAATGAGGCTCAGAGAGGTGAAGGGACTCACCCAAAGTCACACAGTTTATAAGAGAAAGAATTAGGATTTGAACTCAGAAAAGCCTATTCCTGTTCTAGGGTTTCTATTGCACATGGGAATGTTCGTGTGTGCATGTGTGCTTGTGTGCATGCGTGTGTGTGCGTGTGTGTGTGCGTGTGTGTGTGAGTGTGGTTAGGGTAGGGGTTTTCCTTGGGCTGGACTCCTCCAGGCATGGGCACAGGGGAAGAGGAAGCTCAGGAATCGCCCGACTCCCCAGAATGGGCCAAGGCGGTCGGTTGTGAGGCAGCTGGTGGCTGTCCTGGGGTGGGGAAGCCCAGAGTGACCAAACACGACAACCACTGGCCATGAGAAAGAAGAGAGATGGCACATGAGGGTGTCGGTGGCCCTGGATGACACTGAGGCCTCGACAGGGCCCGGCACATAGCATGTGCCTGGCACCCATTTCCTGTGTGACCAAAGTCCCGGAGGCGCCAGGCTGCAGCGACGTGAGAAAGTGAGAGGCATCAGGCCCAGTCCCTGTCCTTGAGGCCCTCACGATGAAAAAGACAGGATTTCTGTCTCCCTGGAGCTTCAGAGGGGCCATGGGGGAGTTACATTTGTGTCCATTTTCGAGATGAGGAAAGTTGAGGCCCTGATTGGTCGAGTGACATTCCCAAGTTCACTTGCTGGGATTAGGACCTGGGCCTCTTGGTTTCCAGTCTGAGGCTCTTTCCATGACCCCTTCTGAGAAGGAGGCTGTAGGCCAGGCTTGGGATGCAGTGAAGAGGCCCTGTCGTTGGCAGCCACTTTGTGCTGCTTCCGGACTTAGGACATTCTGGTTTCAGGCAGTATCAGAAAACTGGTGAATTTATTTCTCTTTGGAACAAACCTCTAGATTTTTGCAGGGATGGGCACAAGTATGACTGAGAAGGAGTAGCATTTCCTGCACTGCTGCTTGGGACCGAGAGGCAGTACTTGTACATGGTGCTATCCAGGAAAGAAATGTTAATGTCTGGGTGGCGCCGGCTGGCAGCACACCACGGTGATGCTAACGGAGTCTAGAGCCAAGCGCTCTGGCGTTCAGATCCCGGCTCTGCACTCTGGCTTCCTGACACCCTCGGCTTGCTCATTCGTATGGAGGGCAGGCCATGCGTGCCTGCTGCGCAGGGTCCCGGCGAGATTAAATGAGATAATACACACAAAGTGCTAAGTACAGCACGCAGCCACCTCGATGAAGGCATTTCTGTTTTTATTGTCAGGAAGGTGAGCTTTGAAATTTGCCTTCTCACACCTGGCTTGGCGTAGGCATTTGGTGCCTTGTGACCTCGGGTTCCCAGGCTGGAAAGGGTCCTTTGGGCCAGTCTCTGGGTTTCAAGCCACGTCCATGGAGAAGTCCTGGGCAGGGGCGGGGGCTGGGGCGGGGAGTGCCCCCTGTGTGCGGCCTCCACGCAGACCTGCTCTGGCCACACTGGAAGTGCCAGCAGCTGACTCAGCAGGGAGGTCAGCTGCCATCCAGGCAGAGTGTTGGAATCGGTTCTGCTTTTTTGGGGTGCGTGATCCCAGCCCCGGGGCTCTTCCTGAGGATAGCTCTTGTGCAAGGCGATGGGGGAGTGGGTGAGGATATCGGTGCAAACAACAACAGCTAGAACACTCGGTTTTTCCTCCGAGGGAATCAGGGCTCAGAGAAACAGGAAGGCCAGCGGGGAGAGGGCGTCGTGTAGCGGGGACTGGACAGGCCCTGCCACCAGGCAGGTGTGGGCTCTAGACCTGGGGTTGGCACCGACCAGCTTTGTGAGCTTGGGGAACTTACTAACCCATAACCACACAACCTCTCTGAGTCGCAGTTTCCTCTTGTCTCAGGGTTGTTGAGAGAGTGTCTGCCATGTTCGCTGGCCCCTAGTAGGTGCTCAATAAATGACCTGGCATAGTGATTAAGGGCAGGAGACATTCAAAACACACCCATCCCTTGTTATCTGAATTGTTTAAACCATTATCAGAATCTATGGATTCCTGAGTGCTAGATGAAGTAAGAGTGTATAAGTAGCAAGTGTATAAGTTTCTTGTTGCTGCTGTAACAATAACCACAAACGGAGTGGCTTAAAAGCAACAAAATTTAATTATTTTATGGTGCTAGAGATCAGAAGTCCCAAATAGGTTTCGCTGGGCTAAAATCAAGGAGTGTGTTCCTTCTGGAGGCTCTAGCAGAGAATCTGTTTCCTTGCCTTTTCTGGCTTCTCGAGGCTTCCCATGTTCCCTGGTTTATGTTTCCCAGCCCCCATCTTCAAAGCCAGCGACGCAGGTTGAGTCCTTGTCACATTGCCCCCACAGGGTGTACTGAGTGGGGAGCAGGCCCCAGGCCTTGGTGTCATTCAGACTGGCTTCCGGTCCCTCCTCCGCCAATTTGCAAACCTGCTGACTCTGAACAAGCGAGTGTTCCCATCTGTAAAATGGGAAGGCACTGTGTAGTTGTGCAGTTCATAGGGTGGTTGTTAGGAGGGAAGGACACAGCCAGAGTAAGCGTCTGGCACCTGGTCAAAGGCTCAATATGGATGAGTGACCCCACCTCACCCCCCAGATAGTTTAGTTTCCAGCTCGGGCCTTTCTGTGCCAGGCCCTGGCTATTTCTAGATATGAGAACCCCTCTGTTTCTGCCCCACACCGGGGACACATGCTAGTGTGGCTCATGGGCTACAAGGAGCAGGGCTCCTTCTCATTCCCTCCAAAGAGGGGGGCTCATTTTTGAGGATGTGTGTGCCAACTGGGAGGGGGGCTGGTACCAGCTGCTCCGCCAGGCTGGTGTTTGACCTGGAAGGTTCTTGGGATCTCAGGTGGCTTGAGGGGTGGGTTATCTCTGTCCCCTCAGCCATAAGAGCCTGCAGCTCCCTGTTCTGCTGTTCTACTAACAGGGTGGCTCAGTTTCCCCCATCTCTGCCTCTTACTGCTTCTGGCCCTGCCACTGACTACTCTACGTTCTCTCTCAGTCACTGTCTAAATGCCCCAAGAGGGACCACCTTATTGGTTCATTTAGTCCTGCCATGGTCCCCGCTGTTGGGGTGCAGGTTTCTCTCTGGTGGTGGATGGATCTTCTCTCAACCTGGACCCTTCATTTCTAGCAGGCCCCAGAAGAATCTTGAATTGGCATTGAATTGGTTTGGCATTGACCTTGACATGACCTAGTCTGGGTTGGAGGTGCACACCCCTCCCCACGTGCCACGGCAGACCTCACGCGTCAGTAATGCCCCTCCCTCTAGCTGAGCCCGAATGTTTCAGCTATTTATCTGGACATCAAACCACTCCGAAATGTAGTGGGTCGAAGTGACTCATTTGTTCACGATTCTGCAGTTGGACAGGGCTCTGCAGGGACGGCTCATCTGGTGTCGGCCGCGCGGTTCATGGGAGGCTTTCGGCCAGGAGCTGGACTAGGGCTGGGACGTGCTAGACGGTGTCACGTCCTTCTGGGACTTGTGCTGTCTCTCTCCGTGTGGCCCGTCCTTCCAGTGGTGCTGCCTCAGTTTCTCTGCCTGGAGGCTCACTCAGGGCTCTGGGACAGTGAAAGCAGAAGCCGCCAGGCCTCTAGAGACCTAGGACAGTGTCACTTCTGCCACATTCTGCCGGTCACAGAGAGTCACCAGGCCAGCCCAGATTCAAGGGGAGGAGAAAGAGAGTCTACCTTTTGATGGCAAGAGTGACATGTGAGTATTGGGGGTGGGGTGGGGTGTTAGAGCCCGTCCTTAAAGGCAATCTACCAACCAGGCTTGATCTTAAAACCCAGTGGATGACAACGGGCATCTGAGATAATCATTTGTCACCCCTGAGCTAGGTTACACTCCCATTTTCTAGATGGGAAGACTGAAGCTCAGAAAGGGAGAGGGGCTTGTCTAAAAGAGCAGAGGGAGGTAGCGGGAGGGAGAGTGCGGAGCCCCCGTGCCTCACCCACTCCACGCACGAGCACTTGCTGAGCACCGACCATGAGCTGGGAGCATGGGACACAGGGGGGGACAAGCCCTGCCCCACGCGGGAAGACAGGCGAATGAACAGCGGAGGCCTATGGAGCCAGGAGGTTGCCTTTAATGTCGGGGTGCTCACGGGGCACAGTCACCCACGACAATTCCATTCATCGTCCATTCAGGACAGTAAGGGAATCCCGGGCCGTTCAGGCCGAGGGCTTATTCTCAAGCACGCTCACGTTGATGCCTGCCTGCTTCACCAGCACCAAGTTCTGCAGGGGCCCAGCGGAGGTGGCCTTCACCGGGAAGCCAGGAAATACTGCTTCCAGAAGGAAGCATGGGTTTGAGCTGGGTTCAAAGGACCAGTTGGCCTTGAGTTGCCTGGAGGAGAAGCTGGCCACAAGTGAGAGAGACGTCAGGCGGGGAGCGCAGCGTGAGCCGTGGGGACGTGTGACGCGTGCAGGATGTCTGGGGTGGCGGGTGGGAAGCGGGCAACAGCGGGAGGGAGTCTGGATGCGCTTCAGGGCCTTGAAGGCCCCACCCAATTTCCGGGTGGTCTGATCCATTTCATGTCACCGGAACAGCATCCTGTTGCCTCCGAGCCTTGCATTTTTCAGACTCAGTTGATTGAACTTGAACATTTGGACAACAAAAGAGTGCAGACGATCCGAAGCTAATTGAGTTTGAAATTCCGACTCAGCAGTGGGCATGTTGGTTTGCGACTTTATCTCCTGGCCTGTCTGGCCCATAAACCAGCTTAGACAAGGGGATCTTTCCCTCCATCGGTGGCTTTCCTGATTGAATGGTGGGTCCCCTCCTGCCACTCCCAGGACTCGCTGGCGGATACAGACACAGAGGCTGGGAGGAAACGAGGTGTTTCCTTTAGGGCTAAGGACAGTTGACTTAGGATGGCACCTTTGGTCTGCCCAGGGTGATCTGGGGATGTCTTTCCTGCAAGGAGGCAGATTCCACGGCTGTCCGCTGGAGCCAGACTGAGCCCACGGGCCTGCCCGCCGTGCGGGGCAGGGCAGACTGACGTCAGGAGCAGGTCTTCAGGGAGTGCGGGCGATTTCCAGTCTCTTTTATGACAGACTCAACTCACAGGGGGCCTCTTCAACTGTCAGGGATCTGGGTCAGGAAGAAAAAGGGCTTCCCTCAGACAAGACTGGAATGGCCACCCCGTGGGTGGAGGCAGCCGCTCTGCTGAGCTGATCGCAGACCTGTTTGGAAACCCACAGCTGCCTCTTGCAGGCTGTGTGTCCTCGGAAAAGTTGCTTGACTGCTCTGAGCCTCAGTTTCCTCAACTGTAATGGGAGGATCACAAGAGGGCTCTCCTCACTGGGGTGTCGAGGGGCTTAAACGAGATCACGTGTGGCCGGGAGTTGGGGCTCAGAAACAAACTGTGGCCCCAGCATGGGGGAGCTGGCCCGGTGGTGAGGGGACACAGGGGACCAGAATGGCTGGGCCGTGGAAGGCTGAGAAATGCTGGCCGTGGGGCAACGCCAGGGCCATAGTTTCGCCCTGAGCTTTTCCTTTCTGTTTCCTGCCTCTGCTAAACTACGCGGCAGGGGTGGGGGGGTACGGGGCCTTTCTTTGCTCTCCCCTCCTCTGCAGGAAAAGCCCCCATGCGAACAGACTGGCCCCAGTCCACACTCAGCCTCATCCCCGCTCTGGCAGCTCCTCCTTCCAAGAGTCTTTTGTACCCTTTCCATGGCCCAGAGGGACAGGTAGCTGTCACTAGCTGAGTCAAGGTTGGGCTCCTGCCCAGTCCCACTTCCTGCCTCCAAGAGTGTCCTCTGGGGCGGTCACCCCTCTCAGACCCATCACGGCGGACTGTTTACAAACTGACACCCGCCTGCTGGCTTCGCAGACACTCACCAGGAGCGTGGGACGCAGGGTGTACAGTCCCATATTACAGCTGGGGAAACTGAGGACCCCAGAGAGCACGTGTGCTCACTCGTTCCCTCATTCTCCAAATCATGATGCCTTTATTGGCCACCATCCCTCTCTGCCTTTGAAATGCACCTGTCCATCGGCGGCTGTAGCTCTTTGGAGTGCAGAGCTTGGAGTTAGACAGGGTTCGAGTCCCGAGTACCTTGTTTATGGGCTGGGTGATCTTGGATCAGCTTCTCTCTCTCTCTCTCTCTCTCTCTCTCTCTCTCTCTCTCCCCCTCAGTTTCCTCATTTATAAATTAGATGGCCGGGCTCGGTGGCTCACATCTGTAATCCTAGCACTCTGGGAGGCCGAGGCAGGAGGATCGCTTGAGCTCAGGAGTTTGAGGTCGCAGACAGCCAGGCTAACGCCACGGCACTCTACCCAGGGTGACAGAGCCAGACTCTGTCTCTAGATAAATAAATGAATAAATAAATTAGAGGTGATGATAGAATCTTCCATGAGTTGTGTGGCCACAGACCCTCCCTACGGCAACCGCAGCAGCACAGCACGGTGGGCCTTTATGACGGGGCTGTCACTTCGTCCTCCGTGGACGACTCCCCAGTCTCATGCCCCATGCCCTCGGGAGCCTGTTCAGCCGGATACCCAGTTGGGAAGCAAGGCGACAAACTCACGCACGCTGAGCTGTTGCAACTGACAGCAGCTTGCGGGGGTGGGGGGGGTGTTTGCAGGCAGGGTGCCTTGAGCCAGCACAGCGCCTGTGAAGGTGGATGTCCAGGTCCTGTGGACACAAGGCGAGGGGACCCTTGGCCAGGGGTCTTCCCGGTGGCATGCGAGCTCAGCCTCCTCTCCTCCAAGGACCCGAGGACAGGAAATCACTGAGTCAATTTTATAGGAGAAGTTTATGGTTCCAACTTCCTCACACCTCCACTGGGGCCTCACTGTCCCTCCCTTTTCTTGTAGACAGAATGACCGGAATTGGGTTGACTTTTTTTTTTTT
>VBSM01003044.1:10716525-10739146 GCA_008086735.1 Cheirogaleus medius
AAAAAAAAAAAAAAAAAAAAAAGGAAGAGCTTTCTAATGACTCAAGGAGTCTTTCTAGAAGTTCTGCTATTATCTGACTTCAGAAGACGCTCTCTTTAAATGGAACAGCCAAGGGATGTTCTGTAGAGGGAGAGTAACCAATGCTCCGATTGGCCTGGGACATTCCTGGTTTGAGCACTTTAAACCCCAAGACATGGTTTAGTCCCCAGCAAACCGGGATGACGCTGCACACCCTACAAATGTGATCTCGAGAAACCCTGACATCGACACACTTTGCAGTTGGGGATCTGTGATTCAGTGACACCAGGTCACTGACACCAGGCACGTGGCTTTGCTGCCGCCGAGCCAGGCTGGAGCTCCCAGCTGCGCCCGGCCACTTCCCTTTTCTGGAACGTGAGGGTGGGAGCCCCTGGATCCCAAAGCCTCCCCAGCGACGCCTTTCGGATTCTGGAATTTCCTCTGGTCTCCAACCAGCTTTTTGTTTTCTGTGGACGGGCAGGGCGGGGCAGGGTGGGGGAAGTTTTCCCAGCAAGACCCTGCCGGGGCATGGCGTGGGCTCTGCCTGGGGCGAGGTGACAGCCTGGCGACAGGGTCGAGGGGAGGGCAGCCGTCCCTCCTCCCCAGAGCCTGGGAGCAGGGTGGGACCTCGCATGCCACAGCCCTGGCGGCCGGCAGCAGTGCCAGCCCGTTCGTCCGCTGCCTGGGCTGCGTCCAGGGAATGCGGGGCCGTTCCTGCCTGCGTGCTCCAGGGCCACTGCCCCCGGCCTGCAGCCTGGGCGGGGACGTCTGGGGTCCCTCCAGGCTCTGGGATCTCTCAGGGGTCCACCTGGCGGGACGGGCCTCCGCAGCCCCCCTGCCTGTCCTGGGGGCCCGGCCTGTGGGGACAGCACTGTGCAGAGGCAGGTGAGTCGGGGTCGCCGAGGGCTCCGTGAGGTGGGGTTGTGGGTGTGTGACACACCGCTCACCTGTGCCCTGTGCCAGCCACAGAGCCCTGCACCCAGCAGGCAAGCCGTAGAACGTAAGGGACAGTCACCGCCACCAAGGACACGGACCCTGGAGTCACAACAGCCCAGACTCAAACCCCACTTCCGCCCCTTCCCAGCTGCGGGATCTTGAGCCACAGCCCTTGCTTCTCTGTTGCCTCAGTTTCCACATTGGAAAAATGGGAATGAAAACATCTACCTTGAAGATCCTTTCTGAGTGGAGGAACTGAGTATGCAGTCGGCGCCTGATAGGTGGGGAGGTTAATACCACTGTCCCCAGCCTCTCAGTTTCTGTTCTTGTCACCCCAGGGCTGCACCCCAGGGCCCCGTGACAGGCAGCAGGTGAGGGCCTCTGCGTCCCCACGGAGAGGCCGTGCTGCCGGGACGGAGGAGGAGCGTGGGGGAGAGGGAGGGACGGCTGGCGGTGAGAGGCGCCCACTAGCTGGCCCGGGAGCTGCTGTGATGAGGACATAGAAATCGCTGGGTGACTGCAGCTAGGGGTGTTTAGAGCATGGGCTTTGGACCCCCACAGATGCGAGTTTGAGTCCCAGCTCTGCCAGGCACTGGCTGGGCATCTTGGTCCGGTTCCTTTCAGAGCCTCAATTTCAGCATCTGTGAAATGGGGATAATGCTCACCTCCTCCTCGGGCAGAGGGCTGGTGGCTTATCAGGATGCCAGGAGATGCAGAGGGCCCTGCTCCCAGCGGGATGCCGGGCGTGTTTCGGCACGGTGGCTCTCTCTCCTCTGGCTATCGCCTCCCAGCTCTGCCTGGGTTTGTGTCGGGTGAGGCTGCGAGGAGAGCAAAGGGCTCGTGTGAGAAGCACAACCAGGCAGCGGGACCCGCACGAGCAAAGGCCCAGGGTCTAGAACGCCAGGTGGGGGTGCTCTGTGTGAGTCCGCAGCCCTGTCCTGGGGCAGCTGTCACCTGTCTCCACTGTGCCTCCCTCTCTGGGCCGCCCTGGCTGTGCCTGGGGGTCTTAAGTGTTACTGTCTCACACGCATGTGCGCACACACGCATGCGCACACGCACACCCACGTGCACGCACGTTCCTGTTAACCGCGCGCTGGCTCTGCCGCAGCAGGAGCAGCGTTGGCACCTGCGTCCCGGTCCTGCCATCCCGTCTGTCTGCAGCCGAGAAGCCCCCCCCCGTGTGTGCGCCTCCCCTCCCCGTGCTCAGCGTTATCACTCCGAAGTTTATGGGGGCCAGTTCAGCATAGAGCTCCGACGTGGGATTCGAGGCACAGCTCAGGGGGGACCGGGCGGAGGGGTGCTCTCCTGGAATCTGCACATCAGCCCCAGAGGCTGCTCCTTCGCCTGCGTGTCCGTCCCTGCTCAGCTCCTGGGGGCTCTTTGGACTCCCGCACCTGTCCCGGGACGCGCCCACCTGGCGAGCTGCAGGTTCCGCCAGCCCCTCGGCCCTGCTTCCCTCCTGGCTCGCCCCCTGTCCCCCGCCATGCTGAAAGGCCCTGGGTCCCTGGGGCCCAGGGAGGGAGAAATCAGTGCTGCGTTGCCATGGTGACCAGATTTCACCTGCGGCGTTGGGGACTCTGGGGGAGATGGGTCTCAGCCCCCAGGACCGGCTAGAGCCGGCCCCTCTCTGACCTGGCTTCCCCCACGAGGACACATCGGAGTGTCTCCGCTCCCCTCTCACCTGCCCGTCCAAGACCTTTCTTGAAGCATTGGTGGTTGCCATGGAAACGGCTCTGGAAGCAAACCTGTCCATGTGGGCTGAGGAAAAATCCTCAAGAAAAATAGGGAGATTGCCAGACTCCCCGGCTCTCCGATGGGACCCCTGGGGCCCGGAGCCTCCAAGACTGTGTGCCCTGTGGGTGCGCTTGCGACTGGCAAGACCCTCAGCTCACCAGGCCCCCTGCTGTTCTCCCGCTTCCGGTTTCCCCTCTTCCAGCACAGCCCCCATATCAGCCGCTAGGTTAGGAGCTGGAATTTTATTTTTAGAAAGATGGACACCTTCTGCTTAAAACCGTCCATGGCTCCCTATTGCCCCTAGGATGAAGCTGGTGGCTTGTAGGGGTCTCGCGATCTGAACCTCCCTTTTGGTTCTCAGCCACCTCTGCCGTCACTCCCCCACCCCCAGTCCCTAGTCACACTTTACCAAGCCTCTGTCCCTTTGCACGCACAGCTTCTCCACGGAGATGCCTCCACTGCCCTATCTGGCAAAGGCTTCGCACCCTCCGAGGCTCGGCTCAACCGCCACCTCCTCCAGGAAGCTTCCCCTTATTTCCCCAGCCCCCTTCCCCACAAAGTCAGGCCCAGGACGACAAACGCAGGGACCAGCGGGGCCAGGCAGGAGACTTAATGACTAATATATGAACGTCTTTCACCGGCATTTATATAGTGCTCCAATGAACTAGGACATGCTTCTAAAATGTCACCAACATAAACTCATTAAATCCCTGTAACAACCCTGCGAGGGAGGAGAAACGATCTCGCCTATTTTCCAGATGAGGAAACCGAGGCTCAGAGAGGTGCGGTGACTTGGCCACTGTCACACAGCTGGTGAGCGATGGAGCTGAGGTCCAGCCCCAGGCATCTTGCTTCCTTACCTCCTATTTGTTTACTTACTGTTTAGCATCTGTCACCCACCCCAAGGGCAGTGATGTGTCTATTTTGTTCCCTGCTCTGTCCTCAGATCTGAGCCTGGCGCATAATAGGTTTTTAATAAACATTTCTTGGAAGGATGGAGGAAGGGAAACAGAGGATCAGAGGATTGGAAGGAAGACTCTTTGGCCTTCCGAGCTTAGCCAGATGTCAAGCCTGTCTTGTCGGAAGCTCCTCAGCCTCCTAGAGGGTTTGAGTCATCCTGTCTGGGAGGGGCCCTGCCCTGCCCTTCCTCCCCCTCCAATAGAGCCTCTGTTTTCTGACCTCTCCCAGGCAAAGGTGCCAAACCACACTCCCGGCTCCCCGGGCCCATGCCGGGCACGCTTCCTCCAGTGACAGGAGCCCTGCAGGGGAACAGGCAGGAGGCGGGAAGTCTCCGGAACAAGGTGGCCTGGAGTGAACAGGCCAGCGAGGGGCCGGCAAGGGCTGCCCTTGATCAGATGTGCTCAGGGGATGAGTGCACAGGACAGGAGCAGGGGCCGGGGAGGGGCCTGTGCCTCGCCAAGTTCTCCGGGGGCCCTAAAACAAGGGACTTCGCTGAGGGAGCAGCGGAAGCGCATGTCAGTTTCACCCTGTGCTCGAATCCCTTTGCTCAGTATCAATACAGCGACTGCGATTTCCACACCCGCTTTGCCAGCGTCGACTCCTCCCCACTCCTTGAGACAGATGCTACAGATGAGGAGCCTGAGGCTCA
This sequence comes from Cheirogaleus medius, assembly GCA_008086735.1. Lineage (NCBI taxonomy): Eukaryota > Metazoa > Chordata > Mammalia > Primates > Cheirogaleidae > Cheirogaleus > Cheirogaleus medius. The sequence goes on from VBSM01003044.1 coordinate 10,720,823, forward strand.
GAGAGGTGGAGTCACCTATCCAAGGTCACGCAGCCAGGAAGTGCTGGAGCTAGAACTGAAAGCTAGTCCTAAGGGATTCTGTAACCTGAATCCACGGGAAGCCAGGGCAGGGGGAGCCAGAAGCCCAGCCCGGACTGCCTGTGAGGTTTGAAAGAAAGAGGACCAGATCCTTAATCTGGGTCTGCATTTCCACCTCTGCCCTCACTAGCCACATGACCTTGGATGAGACCCTTCACCTCGCGGGGCTCCAGCTTGTCTACTCTAAAATGGTCACAATCCCATGGGGTTTGGGTGGGATGATGCTCCTAGAGTACTTCTTGATGTCTTGGCTCACATAGTAGGTGCTCAATAAAGCGTAGCTAGGATGGTGATTATTATTAATATCATTTAACCCTGATATTCTAGGGGCCGGAGCTCCTTGCCAGGTTGGCCCACCGGGTCTCGTGTCCCCGGCCAGGGCTCTGGTGTGAGTCTAAGGGGCTGCCGGGATGTTTTCCTCATTCGCCGAGCAGAGCAGAGCGTAGCACTGAGCACCAAGGGCTTCAGAGCAGATGCGTCTGGGTTCTCTACGTCCTTGTTCTCTCCCAGGGCAGGCCGGGGCGTTGTGGCTGGGGACCGTCCTCCGGCTGCCACTTCCCAGGCGTCTCGAGGTGCCAGAGAAGGGAAGGAAGCCAGGTCGCCGGGCAGCACCCTACGCGGGCTTTCCCCTGCGGCTGAGCGTGAGCCGCGCTGACCCAGACGGAGGCGGGCAGGCCTGCGGGGACAACGACACATCCCAGGGCCTTCCCCGAACGTCGGCCCCGAGCCCACGCTCCGAGCAGCACCCCGAGTGCGTGCCGTGGGCCGGCTCCCGGCTTGGGGAGAAGCCGCCCACCCCTGGCTGCCTTCTAGACCACATCCTGAGCAGCCCACGTACGCACCCCTGGGCCCGCCGCCCTCCAGAGACCCTGTGTATACAGCTGGGGGATTATCCACATGAGTGGACGCAGGGCCGGCTTCAGGGGATTAACTGGATATGGCACAGGGCCCCCCGGGCCGGTGGGATGTAAGCAGGGGAGCAGATCTGTTTACGGGTCACCTCGAGGGGCTGGGGCGGTGTCTGTGGGGAAAGGCACAGGCCGTCTGCTCCGTGGCTTTGTGCGCAAGCTGGGTGGCTGGGAGGATGCTTGGTGTTTGCGTGCTGGACCCGTTGGTGGCGGCTGGAACGGTTTTCTGGCCTGGAAGGAGGGATGTCCATATAAATGTTCCTCCTGGGGACATTGTGTGACCAGGAATGACTGCTGGGGTGAGGGGTGGCTGCACAGGCAGCTGAGCCTCCAACAAAATAATGGGGCTGTGTTTGTCTTTTCTTTTATAATTTTGTTTTGTTTTGTTTGGTTACGAGGGGGCTGCTTTTGTAAGGAAGCGTCCACACTCTCCTGGGCCGTGCGACCTGGTGCCGAGTCAGGGTTTGGGCTGGGGCTTGGGTCAGATCTTAGCTCAGGCCTAAGGCAGGCAGGGTCCAGATTGCTTGGGCCCCGGCGAGGAGTCAGTCTTGCCTGTAAGAACAGCAAACGGCTGCTACGGGGTTCTAAGCAGGGAGCGACATGATGTGGTTTGCAGTTTGAAACGACCTGTCTACCACGTGGAACGCGACCTGTCTACCAGGTGGATAGGTGCGTGGCCACACTGGGGCGCAGAAAGGATGCACCGATCTGCGAGCTGTGTAGGAGAGAAGATGGGTAGAACTTGTGCACAGACGCAGGGGTGAGGGCGGGGGAGGCATGGGGAGTCTAGCATCTGAGTCAGCGTGTGAGCAGGAAATGGGCGACCCGCTCCTGTGGGGCTATCGATGAGAACGCGTCGGGGTGGGCGGCGCGGAGGAGGGCTGCCCGCTCTCAGTCCAGCAAGGGCAAGGAAAATGACGCCCAGTGCGGAGGGGCTGGAGGAGGGTTCCCGGCACGCAGAGAGCGTGGCTGTGGCCAAGCCATGCAGACCCTGCACGGAGGGAGCCGGAGGATGGGCTCCCACCTGCAGTCCCCCACCTGAGAGCCTGAGACCCAAACCGGAGGTCAGAGGTCAAGCAGCCCATCGAGGTTTCCACGCAGGGCAGCCTGCAGGGCCCCGAGCGGGGAGGGCGGCGGATCTGGAGACAGAACTCCCCGGGGAGGAAGAAAATGCTTTTACGGCTCAAGGAGTAGCATTCTAATGGGGGGACGGCAGACAGTGGCGTGGATATTTTGGGGGGTCTCCTTGCATCTGTGCATGAGACAGCTTCTAGAACTTTCCGGGGGGTCTTCTGGCCTCTCTGCAGGTGGGTGGCTATGTCCGGGGGCACCAGCGCCTTGTTTCTGCCCATGCTTAGGGGAACCCTAAGCTCAAACATGGCTCCTCCCAAAGCCAAGAGAAAATGGAGCAGCCTGTTTGGAGCCGGCGCCTCCCGGCTCACAGCGGTGACTCAGCGCGAGCTCCTGCACGTGGGCGTGGGACCAGGGAGGAAATTCTCTCCGACACAGAGCTAATTCTGTCGCAGGGCTGGCGGCCAGGCCTGCGGCTGGAACATCTGCTGGCTCTGTGTGGTTTCCAGGTCTCCGAGCCTCTCGGAGCTGGGGATCCAGGGATTGTAGCCCCTGAGGTGTCCCCTGGAGCCCCCTCTCTGCCCTGGAGGTGGAAAGGCTGGTGGAGGGGACCAGCCAGGGGACTCTAGCGGCAGGCAAAGACGTCAGGACTCGGGCCCGGGGGAGGCTGGGGGGCTGCCCGGGAGAGACGTTTTTGAGGGCGAGAGTGGTGGTTAGCAGGCCTCATTCATGTCAGCTACTGTGGTCTTGGGATTTGGGGTCAGAGAGTCCTTGGTTCAAATCCTGAGCTGATGCTTAAAGGCTGTGTGATCCTGGACTAGTCACTTCACCTCTCTGAGCCTCTGTTTGCAAAGCCATGCTGCAGTCTACACGGGCTGCGCTGAGGCATGAGTTAGGGGAGTTCTAGGCTCCAGGAATACACCACACACAAGACAGACCAAGTCCCTCTTCTCTGTGGCTTTGGGAGAATCACTTACTGTCTCTGGGCCTCAGTTTCCCCTGCTACAAAACAGAATGTCCTCTGAGGGGCCTCCTACCTCCTAAAAGCCTTCTGGAGGCCAAGAGAACTGGAGGAGAGATGTCTGGGCCATCCGGCTGGGCTGTCAGGGTGGCGGACGTAAGAGACGGGGACAGCAGCCAGGCCAAACATGGCCATTTGCAGAATGAGGAAAGTTTCCAGTTCCCTTGATGGGTTCCCACGGCCACAGGCCCCGATAAGGCCCCCGCATTTGGCCTGGGGCTGCCATCGGGAACAGGTTAGTGCAGGCTGTGATGAGAGACAGCGGGGTGGGGGATGAGAGTCTCGCTTGGGCTGGCCAGGCACCCAGGTGAGTGACGCCGCAGGTGACAGGTGGCCGAGCCTCCCAGATGGGAGGGCTGACTGATGACTGGGAGTCGGGGAGGAGGAGGAGGAGGAGGCTGAGACAGAGAGAGAAGGCAGGGAGACCACAGAGACAGAGAGGGTGACACACAAAGAAAGGCAAACAGGGACCCAGGGTCAGCGAGAGGGGCAGAGAGCACGAGTCAGACACGAAACAGAGGACGGAGAGACCAGGCGGAGGAGGGGCGTGTCCTTTGCAGACTTAGGGTGCCCATTCGGCAAAGGGGTTGGACCAATGCCACAGAGCGGAAGCAGAAGGCAAACATCTGGCCCTGCTGTCCCCTGAGCCAGTGGGGGACGCAGGCCGGCCGGGGGCAGCCGGAGGAGGTGCGGCCCTGGGTTCGAAGCTGCCCGCCCCTAGGCGGAGGGGCTGGAGGCGGGAGTGGTTACCTGCACCCCTGCAGCCCCTCCAGGGAGGGAGCTGGGGCTCGCCGTCCCCCAGCCCTGCAATCCCCGCCAGAGACTCTGGATGATCAACTCGCCAGGCAGGTGTGAGGGTGACCTCAGGCAGCCTCAGACACCTGCCTGGGCAAGGTGGCATGATGGCATCGGCCTTGCAGGGTCGGGGGAGGTGGCAGTGAGAAGAGGCACATTCTTGCCACGGTCCGCTGCATTCCAGCACCCACGCCAGCACGAGGGGCCGGGGGACTCCGCACATCCTTGAAGGATGATGGATGAATGAGCCCCTCCTCCAGTGGGCTTCTCCCCAGTAACTGCCACCAGGTGCATTTCCTGTTGGGGTGTTAACGGAGGCAGAGGATTGAGGGGGGAAATCACAGGGCACCAGGGGCCTCACCTGGCCCTGTCTGTGAAATGCACACCCTGAACCTCACCAGATGGATCTTGGGGCAACTTGGAAGGTCCCGCTGGGGCAAAGGCCAGAGGTTTCTGGAATGTTCCAAGGAGGCAAGGCAGTAAAGAGAGTTTGGCTATTTGGCAGGCTCCGAGTGTGAAGTCTGGTACCTGCCTGGCTCTGAGCTTCCTCCTCCGTCCAGAATGGCTAATTGGACGCACCTTGCCCCCCTGAGCTCTCTGTGTGACCTTGGGCATGTTACTTGCCCTCTCTGTGCCGCAGTTTCCTCGTCAGCAACAATGCTTAGAACAGTGGCTGGAATGCAGTGAGGACTATTGATATAAACGTGTTTGTTTAGTGAAATTTAAGCCAATGACATCTACCTGAGCCTGTCGTCCTCTGCGGAGGGAGGAGCAAGATGCGACCTTGAGGCCCTGTCCCTTCACCAGCAAGAGTCCTGCCTGCTGTGGAGGTGTGGGCAGGACACGGCCGCCTGCCTGGTGGCCACCCTGTCCCCAGCAGGCAGGGGCTGGGCTCTCTGCGGAGGTACTGGGGCTCAGGCCGCGGCACAGCTGCCCCTGGCCGGGCCAACGCTGTTACTTCCGTTAGCCGGTCCAAGTCCAAGTTCATCCCCCGCCTGACGGGGAAGAATGTCGGGCGGGGCTCTGCAGGCTGCTCCTTTGGCCCCGTGCCTGCCCAGTGTGGCTTGGCCAGGGATTCAGTGACCCAAGCCTGGAGCTGGGTGCTGCCCAAGCATGAACCCCAGGCAGAGACTGGGGTGCTCGTTTGTCTGTTCGGGGTTTTTCTGGACCTCAGGAGAGGCGTGAGGGTTGACATCATGACACTCCTCGGTCCATCCTCGTCTCCGCCAGGGGCCTCCGGAAGCCCCTGCACTTAGCTTATTTTCTTTCTTCACTGCGCTCGTTTTCCCGTTACCCCTCCCAGCCCTGCTCCCGCAGGGCCGTTCTAATCTGTTCAGTGTGTATCTGGGAACTTGGCCGGATTCTTGCAAAACGTGCTTTGCTGCTCCGTGGGTACGTGTTCCCAGTGTACCACGGTGCTGTGGGGTCTAGAGCTCGCCCGGCACGGTGGAGTTTAGCTGGCTCCATGTTGTTGTGTGCGCACCTGGTTTGCTGTTATTTCTTACACCTGCGGAATATCCCAGGGCGGGCGCCCACTCCTGTCTCACAAGTCCTCTCTCCAGCCATGGACACTCCAGCTTCCAGACGCGTCTGTGCCCTGCCTGGGGTCCCAGATCCTTGCCCATTTCTGCACGCACGTCTCCCCTTGGAGCTCACTCCCGACAGCCGGCACCTGCGGCTCTCTGTGGGAGGACCGACCTCAGAGGCTGGGAGCGGCAGGGAACGCGCGCCCCAGGACAGGGTGGAGGGACAGAAATGCGGGATGTGACCTGCTGTGTTCCCAGAGTGCTTGGTGGGGCGTGAGCAGGATGCCGCCCCCTGGCCTGGCCTCCCATTCCTGGTCCCACTTCCCCGCTCCCTGACCGGCTTTTCCTGGAACGCTTCCTTCATAAATCACTCCTGCAGAAATCCTCATTTGAGGATTTGCTTCTGAAAAAGCAAAAGACAAATCCCCGCCAAGCACGCACGTGAACATCCTGCCGCGTGTTTCCTGGCGGGGCTGGGGGGCTGCCTGCGTGGTCACCCAGGAGGGATAGTCACTCGGGGGTTCACAGGTGCCCCCACCTGGCCAGCCTGGGAAGCGGCCAGCTCCCCAGTGCTTGCCACCGACTGGTAGGTGTACGGTGTCATCTTGTTGTGGTTTTCATTTGCATTTCTTTGAGCCTCGATTCGTCGTCTGCCTGGGTTTGGGGATTTCCCTCCTGCAAACCGCCTGTTCTTACCATTTGCCCACTTTCCTGTCGGGGTTTCTGCCTTTTTGGATTTGTAGGACATCGCCCCGTGAACATCGTGGACGGCAAGCCCTTGTTGGGTGTGGAGGCTGTATAAATGTCTTCCTCCCCTGGAGGTGGGGAGTGTGCGTGTGTGTATGTGTGTTAATGTGTGTGAGCACACAGTGTGTGTGCCCGTATGCACATGTAGCCCACTATGAGGGTGGCACAGGGTGAAGACAGGACGACCACGGGGAGAAGAGAGGAACAGAGAGGGTGGGACACAAAGAAAGGCAAACACAGCAACAGCAAGAGAGAGAGAGAGAGAGAGAGAACAAGGCAGACACAAGAGAAGGGGGAGCAGGAGAGAGGCGAGGGCCCTAGCATGAGTGACGCTTCAGAACAGAGGGGTAGAGATCGGACTCCCAAGCTCAGAGTGAGCGACCCGGAGGAACCACGATGGCAAGGATACTAGCCATGACCACAACCACAGCAATGTGACGTCACGCTCTACCCGTGTCCAAAGCCTGAGTGTCCCCATCTGAAAATGTGTTTGCTCACGTTCCAACCCCGTAGGGTGATGGGGAAGATCGAGCGAGACGTGCATAAAGTCCTCGGCTCCCTCTCCAGCACGCAGGACGCGCTCCGTGAAACATCAGCGGGGAACTTTCCCTGCGCAAGGCAGCGCCCCGAGCGCTCAGCAAACGCTGTGCCTTCCATTCCAGCAGCAGCCTGCGGGCGCCAGCGCTTGGGTCAGCTGCACTGCACCGGTATTAAAACCGAGGCTTTAGTGAGGGCCGGGGAATGTGCTCAAGGCCACATAGATCACACGGCTCCGTCGTTGAGCCAGAGTCCAGCCCAGGTGGGTGTGAAGCCCTTAATTCAGCGGTCCCCAACCTTTTTGGTACCAGGAACCAGTTTCATGGAAGACAGTTTTTCCATGGTTGGGGGGCGTGGGGACGGTTTCGGGATGATTCAAGCGCGTTACACTTATTGTGCAGTCAGACCTCTCTGCTGATGATAGTCTGTATTTGCAGCCGCTCCCCAGCGCTAGCGTCACTGCCTCGGCTCCACCGCAGATCATCAGGCATCAGATTCCCATAAGGAGCCTAGCCTAGATCCCTTGCCAGTGTAGTTTCCAGTAGGTTCGGGCTCCTATGAGAATCTAATGCCGCTGCTGATCTGCCCGGAGGCGGAGCTTATGTGGTGATGCAAGCGATGGGGAGCGGCTGTCAATGCAGATGAAGCTTCGAGTGCCCACTGCTCACCTCCTGCTGATTCCTAACAGGCCACGGACCAGCACCAGTCTGTAGCCTGGGGGTTGGGGACCACAGCCTCCAGACTGTCTGCGTCCGGTCCTGACTCCAAAAGTGCATCCCTGTCGCCTTAGCTCACCCTGGTCCTGAGAAGTAGGCAGGACAGGTGTTGCTATTGTTCCCATTTCTCAGATTGCACAACAAAGGCCCTGAGAGCAGAAGCAACTTGTTCAGGTGACACAGAGGGTCTCCAGCCTCCCACACGCGGGCCCTGTGCTGCCGCCTCCCCGCCCCCCAACACACCCTCCTGCAGGCCTGCCGGAACTGTCCCAGGGAAGGGCCCGACACGACTGGCCAGGGGAGTCTGGCCCCAGAGGCTCAGGGCAGGGCAGGGTCTGAGGCAGAACCTGGGGACCGAGCCAGGAGACTCCTCTGTCCTCTGGGCTCTCTGGGGAGCTGAGGGCGGGAAGCGGGGCAGGCTGGCGTCGGGGTGGCCTACCCATCACGGCTGTGACGAATGACGTGGCCTCTGCTGTGTGATCCCCATGTGCCCCCCAGACCTCAGCCAGATTGTCCTGAAAACTGGGGAGCGTGAATTCCTTGAGGGGCGAGGAAAAGTCGAGCAAGGAGGAGGATGTCCCTGCAGGGTGGAGCTGGGGACCCTGGGGCACCAGGAAAGGTGGGAACAGACATAGACCTCACTCCCTCACCTTTACAATGAGAGTGATAGCAGACCACTCCAGGGAGTTGTTGGAGATGTACGAGCTAATGCAACTAAAGTGCTCGATACAGTGTTTGAGTTACTGTGTGCACCCAATCAATTATTATTTGTCACAAGGAACTAAAACCAATGTAAAGTATAATTAGATGTAGATATAAGGATCAACCAAAACCAGTGCGGAAACCTGCAGACCAGCAGGGTAAAGAGATTTACTGCCTTGGATGTGCAAATTGTGACTCTGAGCTTCCTTGTGGCCACATCAAAAAGGGAAATGTGATCAATTGTATAATAGAACTTGAATTATCAAGAATGAGGAAGCAACCTAGTTCCTCAGGGGAAACAATAATTTTTCCTTACCCTGAATGCTCCAGAGTATTTCTCCCTGGGCTGGGGGTTTCATAAAGGGAGGCAGTGGGCAGCATCATTGGTCGGGAATTACACATCGCAGGTGTGATTTTTCACATGGGAGCTTCCTGCAGAGACCTTGAGGGAAAGATGGAGGAAAATCTGAGAAGGTGCCTTGGGGAAGGCTGTTCCGCGGGAGTCCAGGAATGTGATAAAGATCTGGGCTCTCAGAATTCAAGGGCTCAAGGGCTTGGGCAAGTGCAATTAGAGGCTACTAACCCTTCACTTGGGATCCTTGAAAGTCAGATTCTGGAGTCAGACCTCCTAGCTGTGTGGCCTCAGGCAAGTGGCTTTCCCTCTCTGAACCTCAGTTTTCTCATCTGCCAACTGGAGTTACCGTTGCAGGGCTGTCGGGGGCATTGCATGGAGTCTTGGGTAGCTCAGTATTTGGCCTGTAGTGAGCACTCACAGAAATATTAACTGCGTATATGCACACACTGTGTATAAACTGTGTATATATAGTTACACGTACTTTGTTTTGTAAGTTTCCTGGTGGTGGGGGGCGGGGTGCAAGGAATATGAGTAACTAGAATTTTACAGCTCTTTGCAATTTACAGTTGGCAAAGGAGTCATCATCATTTCATGCGATCCTCCCGGCGACATGAGGCTTACCTCCACTTGAGAGGATGAAGGGATTGGGGCTTAGGGAAGCAGCGTCCTCCCGGACCTGCCCTTGGACTCAGAGCTGGGGAGACAAGTGGGTAGGGAGGCCCTGGTCCTCTGGCCTTCCTGGCCTCGTCCTGCGGTCCCAGGCAAGGGCCATTTTAGAAGGGAGTTAGGCGTGGAAGCATGAGAAACAATAACAAGAACAAGAACACAGAGCTGCAAGTACTTTCCACGTGACGTTTCATGCTCACGAGCCCATTTTGCAGACAGGGCAACTGAGGTGCGGAGAAGGAACTGACTTGTCCGAGGTCACAGGGGAGTTCATGCAAACCTAGGAGGTGGACGCAGGTGGGCTGAATGGGCCCCGGAGTCTGCCGTTCTGCCTGGGCTGTGAGCAGGAACGGGCTCGGGACAGGCGGGACATGTGTTGGGACAGAGGCTTGGGGCCAATCCGTGACTTGGGTCTCCCTTACACTTCCAGGGAGAGCCCAGGGGTGAGTGGCAGGCAGGGGCAGGGGACACTGACACACTCAGGATGAGGAGTGAGGGGTGGACAGACAGACATGCCCAGAGGATGTCAGCGCCACCCTGTGCCAGCCCAGCCTGGCCGCAGCTCAAAGATGGAAGGACAGGGCCTCTGACCCGAAGCTGCCCCCAGCCCAGCGGAGAGCCCGGCATGATGTCACTGCGCCCGGCCCCGCGTCTCTGCAGACTGCGCTGTGTGAAGCGCTCAGCCCTGAGTCTCTGCGCCTCCTCGGGGCTCAGATACCCGGCCGCTGCCAAAAACGGGGCGGCTCCTGGGGATGGGGAGATGCCTGGCGGGCTCTTCCTCCTTTCTCGGCCTTCCAGCTTCTTAACTTGTCCTTCAAACTCAGCTCGGATGCCACCTGCCCCAGGAGGCTTTGGATTCCCAGGCTGGGTGACAGCCCTGCCACTGGGCTTCTCGGGGCATCCTGGGCTTGCCCCGGCTGCAGTGCTGTCTCCTGGCCTTGCACCTGTCAGCTCTTTCTGGGAAGGGACCCTAGTAAAGCCATTTCCTCGTCCCTGGTGGCTGCACAGCCCAGCACAGGGAATTTGGACAGGGTCCTTTCTTCCTCAAGGACACGCTTGGTGACGGCCATCAAGCTGGGCAGTGTGGAGTGGTGTGTAGGAGCCCAGTTTCTGCAGATGTGGTTCAAATGCCAGTTCTCCCACCCCTGCCTGTGTGTGGGCACAGGTCTCAATCTATCTCCCCGAGCCTCCTTGTAGTCCTCATGGGGTTAAAGTGAGGCCATCTGGACTGAGAACTCAATGCGTGTCCCCTGTAATTGTCGTGAGCACCGGTTGGGTTTCCTCCAATCACAAGAGGGCTGCTCCTGGGCCCCCGTCTCCCTTCTGGGCTCCAGTGCCAAGGAAACCCCCGGGGACCCCTCAGTGGGCATCTCTGGACCATCCTCCCAGCGTACAGAGTGGGACGACACCCAAGCTTAAATTCCGAGCCCTTTGAGCCCAGAGCCCTCAGTGGAATTTTCCAAGTGGCTTTTATTTAATAAAAGCAAAAGATGGCTTTTATGTAATAAAATATAACCTCAAGCCTGTAAGGATTGGTAATGAATTTATGTGCAGGAAGGTTGGAGTTATTTATAATGAAGCATCGACTGGCAGTCTCGCCAAGCTGAGACGTCTGATTTGGAGCCTATTTGTCGAGATGGGGAGAGGTTGTGCAGCCAAGAAAGAGCACGGACTCCGGGGAGTCAGAGCCCTGGTTTCGAATTCTGATCATCAGCCAGGCACGTGGGGCGGTTGGGCAGTAGTGTGATCCCTAGTATTCACTGACGGCTTCCTTCGTGCTAGCATCAAGCTAAATGCTCCACATTCTTGATGTCTTTCGTTCTTACACCCCCTCTGTGAAGAAAGTGTTCCCATTTTACTGATGAAAAAACTGAGGTTCCGAGAAGAGAAATCATGTGCCCAAAGCCGCACAGCTGGTAAGTGGCCAAGGCTGGGTTTGAACCCTGCATGTGATGATCACTGCCTCTAAGATCTTGCAAGCTTGCCGACTCCTCAGAATCTCAGTTGGAAAAATACTCAACAAGGTCATTGTGGAGACGGGGTCTGCAGCAAATTCATGCTGCCCTGAGAATGCCCGGTGAGAATGAGGCTTCTTTCTCTGAGCCTCAGTTTCCACATTTCTTAAAACAAGAATCCCTGGGAAGACGCAATGACACAAGGGAATGAAAGTTCTTGGCACGTAGCAGGTGCTCTGGGAAGTTCCTCTTCTGTCTTCTCTGTGCCCAATGCTGCCTCGAATGGTGTTTTTGGATCCCACCCTGGCAGCGGATTTGCATTGGGCCATCCACTCTCTGTCCTTGGCCATCTTCCCTCCTCCACCCACCGCTGACTCGGGCTGTGATCTAGCAATGTGCGGGGGCAGGGGAGTGGCTGGGATGAAGGGTCCAGCAGTTGATCTGGGGGGTCAGCTGCTCCAGGTTCAAGGGCCTCGATCCCTTCCCAGCTGGGTAAACTTGCCTGAGTAACAGCTTTTCAGAACTTCTGCTTCCTCCTTTGTAAAATGGGAATAAGGTCGATAGATCCTATTTCTGGCTCTGAGTCTGCTCAACGCTCTGGTTCTTAGACCTGGATTCAACTGCTGCCCACTCTTTCTTTTCTGCAGGTGTTTCCAGCAGTGGGCGGAGACTGATCGGCCGAGGACCCAGGTTCTTCGGACACCATAACGGGGAACGGTGAGGAACTCTAGTGATCTGAACTCCAAAGGGGACCAGTGACTGCTGAGAAGATGGGAAACCAGGAGGATGCCAGCAAGGCTGTCCCCTGGGTTTTGGAAGCATAGTTGGACCAAGTTCATGGTGCCGGGCATCTCTTCTTCATTGCACTTGGCATTGTTGCAATTCTCCCACTATTTGAGGGACTTTTTGATGAATAATTGTCTCCCACTCTAGACTGTAGGGGGAGGAAGGACCCATAGAGCCAGAAAACATGTTGTCAAGAGGATAGACTCTGAAGCTTGGATTTGAATCACAGCTCTGCCTTTTCTTTGCATGACTTTGGGCAAGTGACTTGAGCTCTCTGTGCCTCAGTTTCCTCATCTGTAAGATAGAGTTTGTAAATTGCCTACCTCATTGTGGCAAGGATTAAGAGAGTTTATATATGGCATGTCCTTGGAATAGTACCTGGCACGTAGGAGGTGCTGGAGAGGTCTTTGTTAAATAAATAAAACAGCAAAGCAGGAAATGGTTAAATCACAAAACTGGGCTTGCTCAGAGTCAGGGAGGACATTGTTGGTCTCGCTAGTGTTGGTCAAAGTCTTAAAGCTGGTTCCAATCCACGGTTCCCTAATGGCCCTGTCTCCCACTGCAGAGGATGGAGGACTACAATTACAACACCTCCGCCCTCTATGAGGAAAACTACTCCGATGATTTCGACTCGATCGTGGTGTTGGAGGAGGCGTCTCCCTTGGGAGCCAGGGCGGCCAGGATCTTCCTGGTGGTGGTCTACAGCCTCGTCTGTTTCCTCGGGATTCTGGGCAACGGTCTGGTGATTGTCATTGCCACCTTCAAGATGAAGAAGACAGTGAACACCGTCTGGTTCCTCAACCTGGCGGTGGCAGATTTCCTGTTCAACATCTTCCTCCCGATCCACATCGCCTACGCCGCCATGGACTACCACTGGGTTTTCGGGACGGCCATGTGCAAGATCAGCAACTTCCTGCTCATCCACAACATGTACACGAGCGTCTTCCTGCTGACCGTCATCAGCTTCGACCGCTGCGTCTCTGTGCTGCTCCCCGTCTGGTCCCAGAACCACCGCAGCGTCCGGCTGGCCTACGCGGCCTGCGCGGCCATCTGGGTCCTGGCGTTCTTCCTGAGCTCACCGTCCCTCGTGTTCCGGGACACGGCTAATCTGCATGGGAAAACATCCTGCTTCAACAACTTCAGCCTGGCCGCGGCCGGGTCTTCCCCGGGGCCCACTCACCCCCAACCGGACTCTGTGGGGTACAGCCGGCACATGGTGGTGACCGTCACCCGCTTCCTCTGCGGCTTCCTGGTCCCAGTCCTCGTCATCACCGCCTGCTACCTCACCATCGTCTGCAAGCTGCGGCGCAACCGCCTGGCCAAGACCAAGAAGCCCTTCAAGATCATCGTGACCATCATCATCACCTTCTTCCTCTGCTGGTGCCCCTACCACACGCTCTACCTCCTGGAGCTCAACCACGCCGCCGTGCCCGGCTCCGTCTTCAGCCTGGGGCTGCCCCTGGCCACAGCCATTGCCATCGCCAACAGCTGCATGAACCCCATTCTGTACGTCTTCATGGGTCAGGACTTCAAGAAGTTCAAGGTGGCCCTCTTCTCCCGCCTCGTCAACGCTCTGAGTGAGGACACAGGTCACTCTTCTTACCCCAGCCACAGAAGCTTTACCCGGATGTCGTCAATGAATGAGAGGAGTTCCATGAACGAGAGGGAGACCAACATGCTCTGAGCCTCACCTGGGAGCCCCCATTGGACACTCCCAACCCCCGGGACGCCCAAGGACGTGTCTTCTGAAGACCAAGCCAAGAACCTCTTTAGCACCCGCCGATGTCCTCTGCTTGGGGGCGAACAGTGCTTGAGCTGTGAACCCAGGGTCTGGAGCCCTTTGCTCCAAGTGGCACAGTGGACAGAGCCTTCCATGGTGCTCACAGCCTTAAACTAGCAACCCCTGTGCCTCTTGGAAGACCCACCTGGACCCACTGAAAGTGAGAAAGGAAGAATTCTCAAAGGACCGCCATGAACGGGGGCTGGCACAAAGTGGCAGGATTAAGCTCCTGACCCTGCACGCCACAGATGTGACACACTCATTTTGTAAGGTCCATGCCTGGTGGGCGCAGGAGAGGAAAGAGCAAAGCCAGTGTGCTGCAGATCACACCTGGCCCTCACACACCTGTATCAACAGCCGCCCAGAAAACCCCGCCCCTCGCGCCGTTCCTCTGGGTTAAGGCGTGCGCAAACGCACAGGTGACCCGGAGGGGGAAGGCGACCCGATAGCCCATGAACTCCCAAGACCACGGGTTTGGCTTTCAGATCAGCTGGGGAGAGAGAGAACAGGTCCTGAGGGCCCTTGTGGGCTCCTTGCAAGGGCGGGACAGATGGGGGTGCAGTGGGGACTTGAGGGAAGGAAAAAGACTCTTCACAGGATGCGGCACGGAGAGCTCACCCTAGAGCGTTGCAGGGTGATGGTGCCCTCGGCTGGAGCTATTAGGGGGGTGTGGGGGTGCCGGCCCCTGGATCTCACCTTGCCTTCATTACCTGGGGGTGGGGTTGTGGTGGGCGGGGGGGGGGTCTTCCCTCCTTCCCTAGTCCACCCAGCTCTGGCTGGAGGTGCTTAGAGTGAAACACTGGGTGCGGGTGGGGTGGGGGCCGGGCTTCTCCTTCTCTTCAGTTTCCTCCAAGCTTTGCTGGAGACCGCTTGGAAGTGCAGCTTCTTCGGGAAGCAACTTGGAGCATCTCCCGGGATGAAGAGTGTGTGCAAGGACTCCGTCACCGAACTCAAAACAGAGCCTGGAGCCTGCGTCCTTGAACTGGGCTCCTGAGATGCAGCCACCACGCTGCATGGCTTTTCCCAGCCGACACCAACACCTGCCTGCGGCAGAGAGTGTCATTTCCCAGTGACACAGCCGGGGCCCAGAGGAGGGAAGTGCTCTGCCCAACACCAGCCAGCTGCTCAGCGGCAGAGTTCAGACCCGAACCCAGCTTTGCCGGGCTGCAGAGACCGTAGTCTTTTATTGAGAATTTACCCATTGAGACTATTCTAGACTATAACGCTAGCCTACATTTATTTAGCACTTTCCATGCGTTTTCTTATTTATTCCTCACAGCAATCCCGAGTTAGGTACAGGTATTACTTCCCTTTCACATAGAAGGAATCTGAGGTCAGAGAGGTTAAGTAACTCGCCCAGGGGCACCCAGCTAGTCTCTGCGGGGGGCCTGGATTCGAACCTCAGTTTGCCTGGCCCAAAGGAGGCTGCAGAGTCAGGAAGGAACTAGATAGGTCGGGGGTGTTGACCATATCTATTGATTCTTCTGTAGATGAATGTGAACGTCTTAATGGCCTTTAAGTAGCTTTGCAAATATTTTCAAAAATGACTCAACATGGCAAAGAAAACACACACGGCTTCCAGCTTCCAGCCATCAACACCCACCCCAGCCACGGCTCCCACCTCTTGCGTCCCCTGAGGTCCCCAAAGAGGGCAGTGGGGACAGAGGCCTGGCAGGAGGCAGCTGCTTGTGAGCCCGAGGCCCTTCGGCCCCTAAGTGTCCACATCTTGTTCCTTCCAAGTCCCTGGCGTTGCTAAGCCGATTCTCCAAGATACGGTGAACAGATGTAATGTCCTCCCTGAGCTGGGCGAGTTCCCAAGGCTACGTAAGGGCTGTTTGGAATGGCACTTCATTAAGAGACAAACTGTTCCTTCCCTCCTTCGTCTTTGTTTTGTTTTTAAATCTTTATGTATATATATTTTAATTTCAAAATATTAAAGTGTTACAGATGTTTTTGATACGTGGCTTGAGTCGGGGCTGTAATATCGTCCACATAGTGTTCATTGCACCTGTCAGGTGGGTTTTTGCCCCTTTCCTCCTCCCCCCTCCCCCACTCCACTTGATTTCCTATGACTTTATTTCCCTCTGTGCATTTCTGTGCCCGTGGTTAGTTCCAGTTTATTAGGGAGTACATGCGGTGTTTGTTATCCCATTCTTGAGATACTTCACTTAGGATGATGGTCTCCAGTTCCTCCCAAATTGCTGCAAAAGGCATTAATTCATCCTTTTTATGGCTGAGTTGTACTCCATGGCTCGCATATACCACATTCTGTGAATCCACTCGCGGATTGATGGGCACTTGGGTTGATTCTATATCTTTGCGATTGAATTGTGCTGCAATGTGTGTTGGCTGGGCGCGGTGGCTCATGCCTGTAATCCTAACACTCTGGGAGGCCGAGGCAGGAGGATCGCTTGAGCTCAGGAGTTCGAGACTCTCCTAAGTCTTAATGCATATGACAGGGCGGGTCTGAACTGACCCCCAGCTGGGGCCTCTGACTGCTTCCAGGAATCTGAGTGTGGACAGTTTGAGAGCAAAAAGGGAGATTTAAATATTCCTCCTCCACAAATTTACAAGGGAAGCAACTGAGGCATGAGATGGTGTGGGATTTGCCCCAGGTCACAGAGATGCTCACCAGGGACTTGGGCCGCCTGGCTCCCGGGGTGGGGCTCCTCCTGGCTTCGGGCCAGACCACGCCAGGCTGGGGGAGCCGGGAATTCGTGCTGTCATTGGAAAAGCTGATTAACAGGGGCCAAATTCAAACCGGCTGTTTCCCTCCTTGGAGTCGGGCCCCCCTCGTTCCGGGGGCTCACGGTTCTTCCTGCTCTCACTGTGGGTTCCTGCCAAGGACTAACATGCAACCGTGGCACCCTCTTGAGTCTTGTCCCCGCGATCAGCCCCCCGGTCGCACACACACAGTCCCCGCAGTCGGCAAACTGTGCCCCCTGCGTCATTGCGCAGACAATAACGTACCTCGTGCCACAGCCTGCCCTCCGGGACCCAGCGACGGAGACTTAGTGCTGCCTCCTTGTTGGGGTGGGTGGGTGAGGGGGCACAGGGACAGGAGCCAGAGGGACAGGAAGAGAAGATGGTGTTTGAGGACGAGGAAGGGGCAGAAGCGGGGAGCAGAGAGGAGCCGGAGCATGACAGTTCAGGAAAGGGATCTGGCATTCATTAAGCATCTACCATGTGCTGGGCACAGACATCAGAACCTCAGAGTGGCCCTGTGGGAAGAGGACTGTCCCAGCCAAGGTGCTGATGCAGAAAGTGAGGGTTGACTTCATTTGCTCAGGGTCACGCAGCTAGCAAGCGATGGAGCTGGACGTTGAACCAGGTTGGCTGCCCGAGTCCCTGGCTTCTGCAGCCCTTGGAAGGAAGGAAGGAGGAGAGAGAGAGAAGAAGGAGGAAGAAGAGAACGAGGGAGAAGAGGACAAGAGAGGAGACACCAGGAAAGTGGAAGGCAAAAGAGAGGGAGGAATTGGTCTCAGAACCATCTCCAGCTGACCTTGAACCAGCAAGGCAGCGAGCAGGGAAGAGGAGGGGCATGAAGGACCCCGGGTGACTGGATCCCTCTTGCCAACCTCGCCGAACTCCTTTGGGGCCCACAGCTGGATAACTCCCAGGGCACGTGGAGCCACTGCAAGCTCTGGGGCCCCCTCCCCAGAGAGGAGACACAGAGATTCTGGCAATGAGGTTCCAAAGGGGTGACGAAGCCAGCACTGGCCAAGAGAGCAGCTTGGCTCAAATCTGACCCCAGAGTCAGCTCGGGTGGGGTCAGGCGCCACGACGGGTGGGAGAAGATCAAATCCAAGAGTGAGAACCACAAGGGTACCTTCAAACCCACCTTGTCCCAGCCTTTTCCATTTTACAGTGGACGGGAGTGTGGTTTTGAGTGCTGCCCTGTGAGGAATCTGCAAAGCAGGGCAGTGGTCGGCGGGGGTGGAAGTGGCCACTGATTCCTCGACTCCTCCCGTACGTGTCCTGCTCTTGCGGGAGTTGGGGTGCCCCGGGCCTGTGGTCACCAAACCCTGGACTTGGGAAGTTGCCGCTGGAGGTGGTACCCAGGACCAGGGAGGAATCAGAAAGCTACTTTCCTACTGGGAAATAATTCAGCAGGGGCCCACTGCTTCCTCCCTTTGAGGACAAAATTGCTCTTGAATAAAGAGACGGAAGCGCGAGTGTGTGGCTCGGTTCTGGAGGTTCCCATCACACTCACCTGTCCCTTGCCCTCCCTGTTCACCTTGCAGAGGCTCGGGGAGATGAAGCAACCTATTTAAAGTCACAGAGCACTGTGGTGAGACAGCAGGAAAAGCCCTGTAATTCCCAACCTCCCATTCCCAAACCTGAACATCAAGAAATGTGTGTTTTAAAAAAATTTCTCTCCACTTATTTTCCTAGCAAACAAGGATACAAAAGGGGTAGTGACTCACCCAAGATAATACAGCGAGCCGTAGCAGATAAGGGACACCAACCCAGGCTCCACACTCCCACGTCCATGCTCTTGGGCACTGCATCAGGTCACCCAAGGACAGATGTTCCCATCTACACATTAATCCATCCACCATGCACCTACCCATCCACTGACCCATCCACCCACCCATCCACTCACCCATCCACCCACTCATCCACTCACCCATCCACCCACCCATCCACCCACCCATGCACCTACCCATCCACCCACCCA
>VBSM01003044.1:10754744-10766627 GCA_008086735.1 Cheirogaleus medius
TTGTCTTGCCTTTCAAGACACAGGGAAGCTCACAGATTTTGAGATACCGGGAAGCATTCCTGGAAAACATCCCCACTGGAGATTTGAGAGCTCTCCCACGATAGTAGCCTCTAATAAGTGAACCACTGAGTCCACTCATTCCTTCAGGGCAAAAACCCTGCAAACTCCTGTTTCTGTCTTTAACATAGTAATATTGGGTTACACAATAGAATAATGATCTTATGAGCCGCATTTCATTAATTCCTCAATCATATTTCCCCAACACATGATTATCAGGTGCAGAGGTAAGGATCATAGATACGGTACCAAGATCTGGCCATCCGACTCTGGGCAGGTTATTTCGCCACACTGATAGTCACTTTCCTCATGCACAACATGAAACTAGAAATACCTCCTCTGAGTATATCTGAAATTATCAAAAGAGGAATGAACCTAAAACAGTTCTGGAAACTGTGGGTGGGCCAACAGCAAAGGCAATGTGATCAAGCGCTACTAGCACATCCAACGTGTTAAAAACAACACTGGGAGTGTGGAATCCAGTCTGGAGACACAGCAGCACCCTATGGGAACAACATCCATTAACTGAAATCAACAAGCCACTAATCTGATCTGTCAGTACTATGCCTTCTACTGATTTGCTGTTATTCCCAACTATAGTGTCCGGCTCACCCAGAAACGTCCACGTGTGTGGTGTGATTTTAACATCAAGAGAATATCCAAGTGGATCTCACTAATATGCTGTGATGGCTGAGAAAAAATATATTTCCATGAATAGTGTTATCTTGGGGTAAGGAGCTGCCTCCCGCAGATCTCCTTGAAAAGATACCCGAGTTACTAGGAACAGAGACACATGAACAGTTATACTTTCTAACAACAGATTAGCAGGCTGTCCACCTACTGGGAGAAGGAATGAGACAGAGGGCAGATGTGTTTCGATGGTGGGAATGAGGGAAGGTAGAGAAACAGAAAATACAGAAGATGAAGCCAGGTCAAGGAAGAAGGAACTGAGGGAGAGGGAGAGGATGGGGAGACAGACTGCGGTGTTCTAGAGAGGCACTTGCAATTAGGAGGCCTCTCTATGCCTGGGCTTACAAAAGCATGTGTAATTTTAAAAAAAGATTTCTTAAATGGGCCTGAAAAGCACAACTTAAAACAGAAAAACTGGTAAATGAGGCTTAGTTAAAATGAACAGTTTTTGCTTTTTAAAAGATACTGTTAAGAAAATAGAAAGGGAAGACATCGACTTGAAGTAATACGTATATATTCAGTAAAGCCTGTCATTAGAATATGTAAAGCAGGCTTACAACTCATTAATAAGGAGACAACCACCAGATTTAAAAGCAGGCAGACTATCTGAACACGCTTTCATTAAAGAAAATACAGAGCTAGTGAGTGAGCACATGTAAAAATGCACAGCATCGTTCATTATTAGAGAGATAACACCACAATGAGATACCACTCGCACACACTGGAATACTTAAGAGTAAAAAGACTGACGATACCAAGTGTTAGCAAGGATGTGGAGCAACCGACTCATTCACAGCTGGTGGGAATGCAAGATGGTGCAGACTCTTTGGGAACCAGTTTGGCAGTTTATTAAACAAAGTTAAACATATACTTAATCTGAGACCCGGCAATTTCACTCCCAGGTATTTACTCAAGAGAATGAAAAGTTGCCCATGCAAAGACCTGCATGTGAATGTTTGCAGCAGCTTTATTGGTAATAACACAAAACTGGAAAGAACTCCAATCGCCAATAAATGGTGAATGGTGAAAACAACTGGTATGCCCACACAATGGAGTACCATGCGGCAATGAAAAAGGAATGAAAGTACTGATACAGGCAGCAACATGGGTGAGTCACAAAAGCATCATGTTAACTGTGATAGCAAGACTCATATGATTCCATTTGTACGAATTTCTAGAAAAGGTGACACTATCATGATAAGAGGCAGATTGGTGGTTGCCAGGGGCCGTGGAGTAGAGGGAGGGGATCGACTACAAAGTGCAGGAAAGAACATTTCGGAAAATGGCGATATTCTATCGCATGATAATGATGGTGGTCACCTGACTGTATACGTGACTATTAAAACTCATCAATTGTATACCTGATAATTTGCAAATTGTGTTGTATGTAAAATATACTTCAATAAAGCTGACCACAAAAACATAGCACAGGAAAACAGCAAGCCCGTGGTGGAAGGACATAACAATGTTGGCGATAGTAACGAAATGTCTTCAGTGGGTCAGGCACTCCGCATAGACTTGTCTCATTTTCTAGACGGAGAAACTGATGCTCAGAGACATGAAGCAAGATTCCTAAGGCCACATCCCTTCAGGGTGGTATAGCTGGGACTTGAACCCAGGGAGATGAAGGCAGAGCCCATATGCTTTCCACGGGGCCACTGAGACCAAGCGGCCTGACATCCTATGGCTTGAGAATTAGGCCAATTGCTGGGGTGAGATGTAATCCTAACACCTGAGGGGCCCTTGGTTCTCTTTGGGAATTAGCTAACAATTACCAAATCCATGCATTTAATGAGGTGGAAAGCAGCCTATGATAACAATAATTAGAACTTAAACATCTCTCTGTAACACCAGCTTGCTTTAAAGCTGTGTTTATTAATTAAACACTTTGCAGCAAGGGAAGGGTAGTTGGCCGGCTTTCCAGGAAAGCCAATCGGGGCGAGGAAGGGGTTGTGGCTTTTGCTGGGTCACGCTCTTGCCAGACTCAGGTCAGGGCCCGGTGGCCTCAGCGCATCAGTCTTCCAACATGCAGAGAGAGACTGCACACGGTGGCTGACTGTTCTCTGGATCATAGTTTTGACAATAGGGGAAAGTAGGTGCAAAATATGAAAATATGACGTGCACTTGGACCAGGCCCTTCCCCTCTCAGGCTGTGTGTCTCTCCATGGGATGCCTTGTGTGATCCCACGTCTTAGATATACCCGAGTCCTCCCCTTCCATGGTTGCACCGAATCTTGACTCTTTAGGGGATCACTCAGCCCAACCCCCTGGGTTTCCAGAGGGGGTGTCTGCGCCCTGAAGCTGGGGCGTTGTCTAGGTACAGTATTTCTGAGATAAAATTCAGTCCCATGATTAGAGAGAGTGGAATAAATGCATTTAGAATGAAAGAAGAGTTGCTGAAAAAGCCGCACTGTGGTTCAGTCCTTCCAGGCAGCCTGGATCTGAGGCAGGGGACTGGATGCATTGTGGGAAGTGTTGGATAAAGGGAACCCCCAGGTAAGTCGGGGCGGGTGTGGTGCTGAGCCAAAGTATTGCCAAGGAGGGAGTGAACATGCAAACAAATGAGTAATGGATGGATGAATGAATGAATCTGTGAGCGAATGATATTGGAGAGGCAACTAGCAAGCAGTGTTGGCCTCAGTATGGATCCATTGGCATCCCAGTCGGGGATGAGGATAATTCAAGGAAGCTTTCATTACAGAGGGATGTTTATGCAGGTGTTATTTCTTTATTAAACATTCCCCTGGTGGCTGTAAGTTTTGAATTAAATTCCAGAGTTACAGAAAGTTGATGCTGTCAGTCTTCACCAGCTCATGGCTGTTTCGGTGGAGGGACTAGTTCTTTGGATGTCTGACTCCATGATTTTCTGTGAGGTTCCCACGACACAGAGTGTCCAGTCCACCACAGTCTCCACCACTGCCTGTTGGTTTCTCAACACAGAGCCAGCTGCCTCCTAGTACTTACTGTGGGGATGTTTTTTTTTCTTATAGCAGAGAAATATTTCTCTGCATGTCTCTATCCAAAGTGTCAAATTAAACAAAGCCCTCATATTTTAAGAAAATTACAGGGGGAGAATATATTTCTTTGTGGAAATAAGTATTCTTTTGCGTTCAGTACATGGAATTACTCATCTGGCTCCCTCAGGCAGCTGAGTTTGAGACTTGCTACCTAAGCTGGTCTGGCGGTTTTTGTACTTGGAAGAGTGAAAAAAATATTTTTGTCTGTCCTACTGAGCCAGTGTCAGTTGGAACCTGCTCTGGATATGAGCCGCTAAAAGGAACGTGGGGATGTTCTGATGAGGTCCTCTAGTGGGTGCCATTGTTGCGGCATCAAGCCCTGAAGAGGCTACTGGTGACACCTCCCCGCTGGTCCCCTACCAACCTGTCCTGCATTTGATCCTTTGTATCAGAGAGTCCCTCAGAGCCACAGAAATTCACTTCCTGGGAATCCATTCTGTGCTAGGCACAAACCATGTCAAATAGGCTAAGAGCAGGTTCCATATCCAAGAACAATGCTTTGGGGCCAGGGTTGTTGCTCAGGTATAAGGACAATAGCTCCTGTTTAATGAGCACCTACTATATGCCAGGTGCCCTAGAGACATAAACTCATCCCATCCTCCCAGCAGCTCTATGAAGTAGGTACCGTTATTTCTGCTTTACAGAAGAGAAAACTGAGACTCAGCGTTTCCTAGTTGGTGGAGGTGAGACTTGAACCCAGGAAGAATCTCGAAATTGTGGGTTCCATGTGTTGCAGCATCTCATCTGTGCCCTGACTTGCACCTGTCAGCTCACTGATGATTTCCATTGTGGCTGGTGTAGACAGTTCTATGAGAGCTCCATTCACTCCCACTTTTGTGTCTTGCTTCAAGCATGGGTCATGCACCATGACTTTGGCCTTGGGCCTTTCCAATAGCGTGAATTCCTGCTGCATCTTGCTTGGGCCCATGCAAGGGGAGCTACCAGCCCCAGGGCCAACTCTCAACCAGTGAAGGTGGAGAACCGATGGACAGATACTTCCAACTCCTTCTAGCAGATGGACGATCCTGGGGAACATTCTGTATACTTTTTAGGAGATCCTGGTGGAACTGCACCCCCACGATGAACAGTCATGACCTTGATAATGCACGGCACATTGGCTCTGTCTCCTCGTCTCATTTCCCCTGTTCCCTAAGATCATCTCTCAAGTCAATGACCTGCACACAGATCCTTGCCTTGGGCTCTACTTTCAGAGGACCCCAAGAAAAGACAGGCAATATAGATTTCTTAAATCAGGATTCACCCCAAGGATGAATGTTGAGGCTGAACAGGTGAAAGTGGGAAATAGAGCTATACAATTACAAGGTGGAGTTTTACACAAACCCACCACACTGGACATGCCCACGTGGGGTTGTCCGGCTCTTTCAAGGTCGTCCCTGTGGCAGGTTTCTTCCTGGACATTGTTGAGCAAAGCTCATACATTTTAGGGCTAGTTTATAAGCTACACAGGGAAGAACAGCTTCATGACCACATGGTTGTGCTAGGGTTACTGCTGACATTGACCTTTAAGGTTCAATTTGTCCTTGATCCATCAAATTAGCCAATGCCAGACACTTCCCTGAGTTATTCCAATCTGAGTTATTCCCTCATTTGTGAAATTTTACATAGCACCATTAATAATAATAGTAATGATAATAATACCATTGCTCTTTTCCCTCCCTGAGTATATAGTACTATGACTACTATAATAACCCCTGGAGCTAAATTCCACGATGACTTCCATTTTACAGATGAGGAAACCGAGGCTCACAGATGTTTAACAGCTGGATCTAGGTCACACAGCAAAGTCCAAATGTAAATCAGGTTTGTCTGATGCTGGAGAAACTCCGTTCCCTGTTCCTCATCACCTTTTATTATATTACACCAGCGCTTGCTAACCGTAATGTTATTGACATTTTGGGTCAGATCCTACTGGGTTGTGATGGGCCGCCCTGTGCATTGTGGTACGTAGAGCAGATCCCTGGCCTCTACCCACTAGATGCCATTAGCTCCTCCCCTCCCAGTTGTGAAAACCCAAAATATCTCCAGATATTGCTAAATATCCCCTACGGTGCAAAATCATCCCTGCTTGAGAACCACTTGTTTTAGAGATTAGGGTTTCACACTTGAGTTTGATTGAAGCTAAAGTTCCACTGTCCTAATTTGAAAACCACTGGATTAGATGATTTTTATTTCCTAATTTAGGTCCTAAGGCATCTAATTGTTCCTTAAAACAATACATAAAACTCGGCGTGCATGTGTATATGTGCATGTGCCCATTTCTCTGGGGAGACGATGCATGCATGGTTTCCAACAGATTTTCAAGCTGATCTGACAACCTCCCTTTCCTTCCCAGTCCCTTCCCCAAATGGGAGGGGAACTTTGAGGTTTCAAGCCCTCTTTCCCTTTTTTCCGTTCCTCACTCAAATTTCCCTCCTCCCTCGTTATAATGAAAGGGTCCTGGGCTATGCTTTCTTCTCCGATCCAATTCAGTCCCTCCTGGGGAAGAAACTGCTGCTTGGCCTCCATGGGCTGAGGGTGGAGAGGTGGCGGTGAAAGGAGGAGGAGAGAATTTGTAGGGAACCACCGAGCTGTGGAATAAGTGATCATTGCTTGCCAGTTGCCATGGGAACCAGTAAACCAACCTTGCAGCTAAGAACCCAAAGGCGCCCGGACCACCAGCTCCCAGCCTGCTGCCTCGTGGTGGCTTGGTCTCAATCTTGCCTCGCCCCAGTGGTCCACAGCCCCAGAAAGGCCAACCCTTTGCGCGCTGTGTTTCCTCCCCTCCCCTCTCTGCTGCACCAGTGCCCGCCTTGCTGGGTGCTCCCCCATGCTCCTCGCTGCTGCCTTGCCAGGCCCTCCTTTCTTCTTGACTCTGCACTCACTTGTCCCGAGGATGCAACAGAGTGGGTAAACACAAAGACTCTGAGACTAGACTGCCTGAGTTCAAAGTTCAGTTCTACCATTCCCAAGCTGTGTGATCTTGGGCAAATGACGACACCACTCCGAGCCTCAGTTTCCCCAACGGTAAAACGGGGAAAATAAGAGTCCCTGCCTCCCAGGGTTCTGGTGATGATTCAGTGATGCTCCCAGCCTAGTACTTAGCACACAATCAGTACTTGATAAATAATAGCTACTATCATCACTGTAAGTAGTTTCTCATTCTCTTTTTCTCCTTGGCCAATGTCTGGGCAGGTGGGTCCTTCTATCCATTAGCCCCAAAGTTTTTGAGAGCCAAGAGGTTGGTGGCTGGTGTTAAATGTATTACAATTGGTGTATCCATTCTCCCATCTGCCAACAGTTCGCTTGTCACGTGGTCTGTGCCAGGAGACAGGGGGAGATCTAGAGATGAAGACTTGGTGTTCACCCTAATGGGGCTCATACCCTGGTGACTCACCCCCCACACGCATCACTGAAGTGCTCACAAAGATTGCCAAGTCCAGGCCTGTGATCGGGAAGGTGAGAGGAGGGGCTGAACCTGGTCTTTGTAGCTAGGCTGCCCGGAAGAGGAAGAACCTGCACAGAGACTTAAGGAGGCCAAGACATCAGCCAGACGCAGGCTGTCCGAGTACAGGGTCAGTATAAACAGAGATACGGAAAAGACAAGGAACAGCATGGTGTTTGCGTGTGTGCTCTGGGCAGTGGCGTGCTAGCAAGTTCTTCACAATTGGCTCTTCTCATGGAAAAAGAGAAAAAAAGCAGAAAGAAAAATCTGATGTGTAGCACTTGCCAATTTCCACGGTGTAAACGTTCCCACCATGGTCAATTTCAAGCTACCCACGTGACGTCACTGAGTGTGAATTTTGAAAGAGATGCGCTGGCTGTTGAGAGCCAGGGTGAGTGGACTGCGCCGTATCGTTGGTTTTGGGGGTCCAAGCTAGGAGTGGGGGGATTAAGAACATTCTGCATCACCGGAGGTGAAAGTCAGGGAGTCTAAGGAACTAACTCAGGCCTGCTCCGGCCGGTGACTTTCGCTCTTCTCTCTATATCCTTCACTATTCCTGGATGCACTCATTCATGACATCGACAGATACTTCCTTAGCACTTGCTGTGTGCCAGGGACTGTGCTAGCTCTGGGACCATGTAGATCGGAAGGTGCGGATGCGTGGATGAGGCCAGCAGGCTTTCTACCCTGCTGTTGTAGCGGTGCCTAGACTGGGGACAAGAGGTGGGTTGTAAACACGCTTTGCCTCTCGGCAGGTCCACAGGAAGAGAAGACCCCACCCGCCTCCACCCCTCTCCCCATTGCCCCGTCTCTTATTCCAGTGGTTCCTGTACGCGGGAAGCTTTTGGAGACAGGGCGACCCCTGGGCCACATATTTTAGAAAATCCAATTTAGAAGGTCTGGGATAACACCCGGACATGGCAAGTTCTGGAAGCCTAGATAATTGTGACAACGGGCTGAGTTCCCAACTCATGTCTCGGAAGACAATTTCTCCTTCTCCTTCTTGTCTGTCCCCTACTTGGGGACATGCCCAAGTCTTGTCCCCATCAAATGCCACCCTCTCACTCTCCCTCCTGGCTGACTGCTCCTTCTCTATAATTGTTTAGCAAATGACACAAAAATGATTTTGCTGCAACACATTCCGTTCCATAATGACTGCTCGTTTCAATTAGCCGTCAGAGGCCTGAAATAGAGCCCCGCGGCCCTGCCCGGAGAAATCACCACCTTCGTTTTGAAATTGGATTGAAGGCAGCAGGGGCGTGGGGGTGGGGAAGGGTGAGCGGATATTTTATCATTTCTTCCTCCCCGATGTGACGCCTATTTGTTCTCATTGTCACGTGCCCTCCCCCCCCCTGCCCCCGCCTGCCGGCAGATTGCAGACTGTAAATTCGAGGGGAAACAGTAAACCTGCAAACATGATACATAAACATGTTGCTTTTGTGAGGACGGATGTTATTATCACCCAGATTTACAGCCCTCCTCGCCTGTCCGTGTTATTGTTTTCTGGGAAACGCCGAGCTGGGTTTCCACGTTACACCGATCAACTTCCTGCCCTTCGCTCCCGACACGGCTCCGAGTCACTCAAATATCAGCCTGGCCCAGGGACGAGATTTGTCTCTCCGGAAGCGAATGCATCTTGACAGGTGTTTTCTTTGGGGACAGTTATTTATAGCCGCAGACGCCACCATACAGTAGGGTGCTTTTGTCTCTTCTCTCACCCTCTCTCGTTTCTCTAAAATGGAACATATTTTTGTTTTCCTGGTGGGAAAAAGTGACAGATCAATGATTTAGATCTCTCTCTCTCTCTCTCTCTCTCTCTCTCTGTGTCCTTTCTCTGCCTCTCTCTTTATCTCTCCATGTTCTATCTACCCTCTTCTGTCCCGTCCACCTTCCCAACAGGCTCCGGACTGTCCCCAGGTTCGAATCCAAGCACTGTCACCTAGTTCTGTGTCACCCGCGTCCATTACTTAACTTCCCCGAGCCTCTCGCCACCCTCAGGGCTGTGTTTATTCTCCCGTGTTCCTTGTTGATGATTTAAAAGGGAGAAGTGACACGTTCCTGTGTCACCCCCCCGACTAGGTAGTGAACTCTTGGGGACAGACAACCCAAGAGTCAACCCAGCACCCGTCTCCCTCCCACCCCTGCTTCTCTGCCCGGCGGCCTCCATCTCAAAGAACCCCCCTCCCTGGAGCTGCCCAGGCCAGAACCTTGGGGTCGTCCTTGTCCTCTTTGCCACCTCCCTCCTCACATCCAGTCTGCCACCATGTCCTGTGGATTCTTCCCCCAGCTCTCTCCACTGCACACGCCCCTCTCTGACCCCACAGCCCTCTGCCGCTCTTATTTTTAAGTGTCCCCAAAGTGCCCGGCACTGAGCTGATCTCTGAGCACTGTCCCCTCTCACGAGGATCCCTGCAGCAGTGTCGTCACTGGCTCGAGGCTGCCCCCGCCCCATCCACCATCTCTCTCTCTCTCTCTCCCCCTGTACTATAATAGCTAAGGGACGGGGCAGCGGAGCACGTGCCTGCAGATTCTGTTGCTAAGGAAACCACTTCCTTGGTTACCAGCCTGGGTAGCATTTGTCTCACTACGTCTGGATCCCACTGAGTCGCTCCCACTCTCCGGGAAGATGCGGAGAGGGGGGAGGGCGGCAAGGGAGGGGAGGAAGGGAAGGAGGGAGCCAGAGAGAGACGGAGAGCTCAGAGATGGAGAGATGCTCGCACAAACAGGACCAGAAATCAAGAAAGAGATGAAGATGGGATGAGGGAGAGAGGGGGAAGTGGTAAGGAAGAGAGGAAGAGAGGGAAGAGAAAGGGGCAGAAAAGCAAGAAGGAAAGAGGTTTAATGAGCAGCTGGGGGACATCAGAGAGACCACAAAGAGGGAAACTGAGAGCAGGAGTCAGGGCACAGGGAAGCGGGGAGGGATGGAGAGAAGAGAAACGGTGGGGAAGGGGCGGGGTGGGGCCTCTGGCAGGAGGCTGGGTCCCTGCAGGACCTGCCCCCAGCTCCTCTCCCCCCACCGTTTGCTACCCCTCCCCCACTGTCCACTGGGATATCTTTGCAGCCGCCCCCAGGGTTACTGGAGAATCCGGAAGAAATTCCAGCAACTGGCAGATGCTGCACCCGGCTTGGTCTCCTCAAGTCCCGGAGCCGCAGTGAGCCGGAAGCGGCAGCAGGGTGAGAGCCCAGGCGTCCCGGCCTCCAGGGCAGGCACTTGCACTGGGGACCACTAGGATCCCAAGCTTTTCTTCCTCCAGTGCAAGGCCCTGTCATTCTCTGCACTTGGGAGGGACTTTCAGGTCCATGGAGGAGAGGGTGTGGCCAGACCCAGTTACTGCAGGTCTCTGAGCATTGGTGTCCCACCCCCCACCACAATTAATAACCTTTGCTCCGCCCACCTCATGGGGTGGGTCGGGAATGGTCCAAGTCCTCTTCCAGATTCTTTGTACCACCATCATTTTCCCCAAAAGTGTTCTGATCGCCTACAGAAATCTACTTGGTACCTGGTAAAATGTAAACTGCAGAAACAGGGATTTTTTTAAAATCTGTTTTGTTCTTTTTTGAAATTTCTAGACCCTAGAGCAGTGCCTGGCGCATGGTGGATGCGCAGGAAGTAAGTGTTGACTGACTGAATGAACGAATGAATGCTACTTTGTTTCTTTCTGGATCTGAAACATACAGATTTTGTTCCAGAGGCTCAGGAAGTGTGACAGGAAGGGCAGAAATCAACCAAAGCCGGGGTCACTAAACTGTCTCAGCCCCGCCTCTGGCCCCAGGTGCTTTGACACCAGTGCAGGGGGAGGTCTGCGGCAGGTGGGACATAGAGTTGCATATAGCACAGGATCTGTGACACCCGAGGACGAGGGGACTCCAGGGGAGCTTGGGGCTAGATGCTGCATGGCTTCCCGTGCTGCTTGTTGGAAGCATTTTGTTACACAGATGATATTTACAGAAGTGGGGGAAAACTGGCACATTGGTTCGGGGCTCAGCCTGGGACCAGAGTTAAGGCTTGATCTGAGATCAGGGGAGGGCTCGGCGTGCCCAAGGTCAGGACTTATGCAGAGTCAGGAGTGAGGCTCTGTCTCCGTCCAGAACGAGAGATTAGGGCTCAGTCGGGAGACGCCGTCAGCATTTGTCCTGGGGCAGGGCAGGGCTCAGCCTAGGACCCAGGTTGGAACGTAGCCAATGACCAGGGTCAGGGCTCAGTATGAGCAGGACCAGACTTGGGATTCAGTCAGTGTGACTCAGTCAATGTGGGGCTGGGACAAGAGATCAGTGTGAGACCAGGATCCTGGATCAGGATGTGCCCAGGACCAGGGCTCAGTCTGTGATCAGGGTTAGAGCTTAACGGTGGCCCAGGTTCAAGGCTCCCGGATTGGGCTCAAACCGTGACCAAGTCAGACTTGGCTTAATATTGGGGTCAGAGTGCAGCCTGGGCCCAGATCAGAGCCCAGTCTGTCATCACAGAATCGTTTCTGCACTCCAGCACGGACCCCCAGAGGAGAGAGACCCACCCTCAGTGGCACGGGACTCCTGTCTTCCGGAGCTCTCCTCCTGGGTGGGGAGAACCCCCTCTCTCTCCTCCTTCTGCCTGTCCCAGCTCCGCTCTCCCTCACTGTCTAGGTAGCAGTGTACAAAACCTTGTCCCTCCCTCTGCCTGTCCCAGCTCCCCTCCCCTTA
>VBSM01003044.1:10787503-10827012 GCA_008086735.1 Cheirogaleus medius
CACCATCACCATCACCATCAACCATCACCATCACCATCAACCATCACCATCACCATCACTATTACCATCAATCATCACCATCACCCATCACCCATCAACCATCATCATCACCCATAACCATCACTATCACCATCATCACCATCACCATCAACTATCAACCATCAACATCACCATAACCATCAACCATCAACATCACCATCACTATCACTTCACCATCAACCATCACCATCACCATCACCCATCACCATCACCATCACCAACAAACATCATCATCATCATGTTGGGTAGTTCCAAGAGACAGAAGAGGAGATAAACAGTAAGTGTGGGTTCCTAGCAAAACAAGAGTACTAGAAGTGGAAAGGATGAGTGAGACAGGTAGAGAGAAGAAGGAGTGAGAGAAGGAAGAACTTATAGATAAAGTTACAAATTCCTAGAACTGCAAGTGACTCTGTAGGTCAACAATCTACAGCTTCATTTTACAGATGGAGAAACTGAGGCTCACAAAGGGGAAATGACTTGTCCAGGATTACACAGTGGGTCTGTGTTGGAGCCAGTGGGAGACCCAGGTCTCTCTTTCCACTCATCTCACTGCCTCTACCACAGGAAAAAGGCCACCAAGGGTCCTCAGTGATGGGAGATAGGGATGGGATTATCAGAACCAGCCCCATGCGGTGCTTGGAGGTAGCTACTGGGAGAGCACCTAGGTCCACTGGGGCGGGGGGTGGCTTACCTTGCACCTGCGTCTGGTACACGATGAAGTAACTAGGAGTCCCGCAGCTCTCAAACTCCTCTGCGCTGCACTTCTGGGCACAGAGCTGTTCGTCTTCTCTGTCGTGGAGGGGGAATCGGGTGGTGGGGAAGCCACAGTGGCAGGCGGTGCCCGCAAGAGCCGCCAGCGGGTACTCCTGGGGATGGAGTGGGAGAGGAAGAGGAAGAGAATTGCTAAACCCCTGGGGACAGCCCTAAATTCCGAACGTGGAGCAGGACTGCATTCAACCTTCCTATTTTCCTTCACTCTCTCTGTACTTGCAGGTCCTGAGACTTCATCAGTGAGTCCCCCTTTCGTGACTTTGCCCACCTGTGCACCTCCGGTACTATTATTTATTTGTTTCCTTTACGTCAACTCATTTTTTGAAACTTAAATCTCGAAAGAAACTTTATATGGCGACCACCAGCAGTACTTGTGAACAAGCAGCACGTTCCCATGAACACAAACACTATACAAACAAACAAAGTCATTAAATCCTGTCTAGGCAAGACTCTGAGCCTCAGCTCCATTTTTCCTGCAAAAGAGAGAGTAGCTGCAGGCGGAGAGATGTTAGAGACGATTTAGCACTGCGATGACGCTTTCTCCTGCAGGACTTGAAAAAGAAATCCCTTTCTCCCTGTCACGCAATGCACTCGCAGTGGGTGGCGCTTGGTCTGACGGTGACGCGGAGCCCACACCTCGGGAAAAGCTGTTGGAATCTGCTCTTTTAAACCAAAGAGGACGCTGATGTCTGCGTGTGGCCGGAGTCCTTGTCGAGATAGCCGCTCCTGAAAGCTCCACGTGCTCTATCAAACGGCTCAGTGGGACCAGGATGGACCTCAAGATTCAGAGGGCCAGTGACTGTCCTCTGACCAATTTGCTTCTAAACCAGAATCGCAGCCCCTAGTTTTCCCTCATAGCTGGTCCTCGGATCTGGGAACAAACCGAGGTCACACCCATGTGGCTGCATCCAGCAAAGCTTTGTCACTGCGGGTTTGGTTTCTTCCTGATGGATTTTAAATACAACACAAGCTGCGGTGCCTGGCTGGAGGGCAGGGAGGCGTGCTGACGCGCTGGCGGGTCAGCGTCTCAGGCCATCACGGATGACGTTTCCTAACTAGTGACACATGTTGGAGCCTCCTCTGACACCCTCAATCTTAGGCCCTCCCTCACTTGGCACACGCAGCTCTGTATCCCTCCCTGTTTAATCCCCCGGGGTTCTCTCCTCTGTCCCTTAAGGAGATCAGAGCGAACAGGACGAGGGAGGTTTACAGGGGGCCTTCCTGTCCAGCCACATGCACCTCACTGCTCTCCAGTCCTGCGCACAGTCTGGCTGCGACACTGGCTCGCCCTGCGACCTCACTGCCATTCCCATGTTTATCTCCTTAGTGCTGGGGATGCAAAGCAAGGAGAGGTGGTCTCTGTCCCCAAGGATGTGGGCATTTGCCAGGGGCCTGCCTGGGTGCTCAGACCTCACCCCAGCTCCTGGATGCTCTGGGTCACCCTGCTTGGCTGTTTCTCTCCCTGGGCTCCAACCCGCAGGGAGCCCGCAAGGCTGCAGCACCGAGGCGGCGGCTGCTTGCTGAGACGCCCTCCGGACGGCCTGACCTCTGCACCCCGGGTCACACAGTTCCCGTCCCACCACCAGCCTAGGAGTTTGACATTTTTATCCCCGTTTTCATAGATGAGAAAACCAAGATTCAGACAGGTGAAGTCACTTGCCCAAGCTCACAGCACAAGCGGGCGACAGAGCTGAATTTCACCCTGGGGACTGACCCCAAATCCAAGCTCTCAGCTTCTGAGCTACCCTGGAGACCCCACAGAGAGGCTCCCAGGAGCCATTCGAGAGAGGCCAGGCTACCGCAAATCACCGAGTGTTGCCTGTGGGCTTACAGGGCTCCTAAGAGGCATCCTGGGAGGTCAGGGGTCAGGGGTGAAGTTCATGAGATTAAAAGAGGCTTGGCCATCACGTGGTCCAGCTCTCTGGGCAGGAATCCCCCATCCACATGGCATCCCTGCCAGGTGGACATTTCTCACTCCCTAAGAGGACCCTGGAGGAACCTCCAGATCCCCTGGAGGTGGGAGGCAGGGGGTCCTGACACATAGTAGGCTCTTATTCTGTATTCGCAGAGTGAATGAAACACCCAACCATCTTTCTGTGGTGGAGGTGGGATGGTTCCCCTCTGGACACTCAAGTACTGAGCTCCCTTTGAGGGAAGGCTGAAGCTCCTTAGACACCGGTGAGTGCCAGTTCTGTGCCCCGTTTTCTTCTGGGTACGGGGAGAGCGTGCACAAAATGTGCGAGGCACGCCCCGCCCTTGAGGAGTTCACAGTCTGGCTAGGGAGGAAGGATAAACAGGTAGCCCTCTAGGATCCTGGGCTGAGAAAAAGACCCTTAGATCACCCAGTCTGACTGTCATCCAATGCCCAAAGTCTGGACGCTGCCTCTGCCTGGTCTCTGCTTGCATACCTCCAGCGATGGGGAGCTCACTCTGTCCCAAGGTGGGATTGTTCTTGCCTTCGCCTGGAAATCTCATGCTTCTAGGTCCACTTCAAATGTTGCCCTATTCCTGTGCAGTCTTCACTATTAGAACACACTTCCTCAGAGGGACAGGAATCTACCCCATGTAGCTCCAACCCCTTGGATCCACTTGAAACGGTCACATCCGTCCCCAGCATCACGGATGATAGTCAGTGACCTCAGCCATCCCGACAGAGCTGTTGCCTCTCCAGCCAAGCATCCTGTTCCCCCAGCTGTCCTGCGCTGCCCTCCCCGGAGCCTGTGAGCCCGACCTTGCACTCACCTTCTCCGTGCAGAGGTCCACGCACTTGTCCACGGACATGTTCAGCATGGCAGCTGTCACGGGCAGGGCCAGAGAGAGGTTGTCAGGCCGGCGGAAGCAGCCTCGAAACACTGCGCTTCCATCTGAAGAGCCAGAGGGAAAGGGAGTACTAGTGAGACCCAGAAGGAGGCAGATCCAGTCGGAAGAAGCACTTTCTGGAAGGGGCTGTTGTAAGCAAAGCCCAGAGAAGGCGAGCATCTCACTTGAGCCCACACAGCGAGCCAAAGCAGAAAGAGCTGCCTCATTGTCGGTTCTTGAACAGGTCTGTTCGTAGCCAATAAGGTCAATAAATCAAAGACTGCTCTCCTCGACCCTGGCATCTGCGTCAATAGTGCACCTGGGCCATGCTAGTCCCTTTCTTTGCCAGCCATCCTATTGGTCACTTCCTCACTCTCAGGGAAATGGCATATTCCACAGAGGGTTTTCATGATCTCATCAGGAGAGGGCCGAGCGTTTGAAGATCAAGGGAAGCACATGATCTGGGGGAGTCACCTGCCCTTCCTCACGAGTGCCAGGTACCCCTCTCCCCTGGGCTTTACGGGGAAAGGCCTGGGCTTCAGGAGTCTCTATGTCCCCACGACTGAGCACCTACAGGCCGCCAGGGCCTGATATACCAGAGGGACTCCAGTTGCGGAAATTTAATCCAGAAATATTGCAACTGCACAATAGAAAATGTGGTGGCCATTGCTAAATCTGAGAGAAGTCATCCCTTAAGAATTTATTCAGAGATATTAAGCCTTAAGCCAGGTGCACCGGAAGAGGCTGGGACAAGTGTTTGATTGGAGGCACGTGCTCAGATAGGGGCCAACAGAGGAGCAGAAGAGAGAAGAAGGAGAGAAGGGAGGATGTGATCTCAGCTGGGTCCTGCCTTCAGCCTCCTCCCACAGGGAGCTCTGGAGGGAAAACTACACCGTGGGGAGTTGGTCCCACCTTAAGGACAGAAGACTGGCCTTGGCCTTGTATGTCCCTGCTTCCAATGTCAGCCAGTTCCTGGCTGTGGGCTGTCCCCTAGGGTGAGGCATCACTTCCTGGGAGAGGCTGCTTGTTCCTGTTGGACCAGCAGCTATTTTGGAGAGAAAGGGGCAGATGCGAGCCATTGCCACCAGCAGCCAAGGGGACTCGGGGTGGGCACCCATAGCGTCCACTGCAGATGTGCATGAAGATTTTACCAAGAAGGGTGTCCTCTGCAGCATTTATGAAACTAACAAGTAAAGGATGAGAAACAACCTAGGTGTCCAACAGTGAGGTTTTGGGCAATTGAGGCACAGAATGATAACATAGCGGAATTTATGCCCCCACGGAAAGTAATGGTGTTAAAGGTTATTGTAACCAGATGAAGATGAGTTCAATATACAATGTTCAATAAAAATTGAAAATATAAAACTCCGAATATTACAAAATACCAATTTTTTAAAAAAAATTATTGATCAATATAAATCTCTAGAGAGACATACACTAACATGTTAATAACCGCGATGTCTCTGGATAGCAGGTGTGATGGGGAAGTTTCACGTGTCAACCTGGCGAGGCCATGGCGACCAGTTGTTTGCTCAAACGTTAGTCTAAATGTTGCTATGGAGGTATTTTATGTGTGCGATTAATATCTATAGTTATTAACAGTTGACTTTAAGTAAAGGAAATTAACCTTGATAATGTGGGTGAGCCTCACCTAACCAGTTGAAGGCCTTAGAAGCAAAAGTGGAGGCTTCCTGGAGAAGAAGGAATTCTGTCTCAGGTCCACAGCATAGCACCTGCCTGAATTTCCAGCCTGCCGCCTGCCCTACGGATTTGGGACTTGCCAGCTCCCACGGTCACGTGAACTGATTCCTTAAAATAAATCTCTTAATGTTCCTACCCATCTATGCTACCGGTTCTCTTTCCCTAGGAACTCTAACTGTTCCAGCAGGATTACAGGCAATTTTTATTTCTATCTCTTTGTAAAACTCTTTTCTAACTTTTCCTACCATGCATATGTATATTTTATGTAATAAAGACAAATAAAAAATAAAAAATGGTCCCTGTTAAATTTTTTGAAAGGCTCGTGATGCACCTTTATTTCTCAACTTTTGAGTTGCATACACCTTCCCAGGAGCACAGCCATAAGCTAACACGAAGGACACCGTGAACACGGCGTGGCTCAGACCACGGGTGCCATTTCTAGAGTTGTGACTCTGTGTCATCCGCTCTGCTGAGTACTTTAGAGACAAGCTCATGTCACCTTCTTGAAAACCCTGCAAGGTTCATAGTAAACTCTCATTTTACGGAAGAGAGAAACAGGGTTTAGAGAAGGGAGGTCACGTGACAAAACCACTGTTAGCATGAACATACACAGGCTCAGCTCTAAAACAAACTCTTAGCCCTTTAGAAAAAGCAAAGCAAGTTACAAAAGCCATATGTCTCTCTCTCTATGGGTATCTGGGTTTATCTAGAGTAGAAAACCACTTTTTAGCATGCACATATATATTTATATTTAGGTGCAGGGAAAGGATATGGAATTACTCCCTGAGCAGAAGGATGGAGGGAGGAGGTTTATGAATGATAATTCCACATTTCAGCTGTCAAAGCCACTCTTGTGATTATTTCTACCACCCGGCACCTGGCACCTGAGGTTGTTCATTGAGGCAGCAAGCCAGGCAAATGCAGAGGATGCCGGGAATCTGGCTAAATGGCGAATTTCCAGGGC
Organism: Cheirogaleus medius; assembly: GCA_008086735.1. NCBI lineage: Eukaryota > Metazoa > Chordata > Mammalia > Primates > Cheirogaleidae > Cheirogaleus > Cheirogaleus medius. The sequence continues at coordinate 10,793,778 of VBSM01003044.1, forward strand.
ATGTCCTAGACCCACACCTGTCTCTTGCTACCTCGACTGTCCCGGTCTCTGGCCCCAGCATGGTGAGAGAGGCGCTGGCAGTATCAGGAAGCTGCTGACTCGTGTGTGGTCCCTCCAGGCCTCGGTTTCCCCACATATAAACGGGGAGTTGGGGTTAGACTGCGCAGTGACTCTCGTGCCTGCTACCCATGGAACATCTGGGACAGTGTGGGGTCAGCTGTGATCGCCCCCAGTGACTTGGGGCCTCACCGGCACTTGGAAGGCCGGGGCCAGGGATGTGCGTGCTCTAGAGGGGACAGTCCTCCCCTCCCCCTCTCCAAACGAGGAAGCGTCACGTCCCAAATGCCACTAGTGGCCTGTGGAGAGACACCGGACAGTCTTCCATCCTGTAGCCTGGGGTGCAGAGATGGAAGCCCCGGCAGGTCGCCCAGAGGAAGATTTCATGATGCTGGCATTAACGGAATGTGCCACACGAGGTGAGGGAGGAGGGGGGGAGTGGGCATTTGAGCGAAGGCTGGACAGCAGTGGGGTGGGAAGCCCAGAGCAGCGTGGATGAGTGCTCGCTTAACCAGAAAACCCAGTTACCCGCATGCTGACTCTGGTCACAGGGCAGCCAGATGCTGGCCTGTCCCTCCCTTTCTATTCCACTAGTGTTTGCTCAGTCCCCACTGATGCCAGGTTCCACGAAGGGTACTTTGGATCCATCTGATCTTCCCAGCAGCCATAAGAGGTAGATGCCATGGCTATGCTCATTTTCCAGATGAGAAAACTGAGGCTCAGGGAGGCTCTCTGTCTTCTAGAGTCACAGAGCTAATGAAAGACAGAGTGAGATCGAAGCCAGGGTTCTCTGTCCCCAAAGCCCATGCTTCTTCCAGTATTCATAACATTCTTATGATTAGAGGCTCATATTAATATTATAATATTGTTGTTCTCATTACAGCTACCGTGTATCAGTCATGTGCTGACCGCCAGGGACTAGGCTGAGCTGTGCACACGCACAGCCTAACCATGTGCCAGGCACTGTGTAAACTTCGTCTGATGGAATCCTCTGAAATTCCAACCAGGGAGCTCTCATTCTCCCCATGATAAAGAAGAGAAAACAGAGGGTCAGAGTGGAGAAGCAACTTGCCCAAGGTCACACAGCTGACAAGCAGCAGTGTTTGGATTCCAACCCAGGAATGTCTGAATTCTAAGTCTGCACTCTCCTGGGCTGTCCCTCTTTAAAAAGCCACCCCAAGGCCTTGCTCTGGTGCTTCAAAACACTGGGACACTTATATTCCCCTCCCACCCTTCATGGTCACTCCACTTTTGACCAGATTGTTCAGAGAGTTGGGGCTGTCACTCCGAGGTCACCTGACACTGGAGTCAGATTTTCTTTAAGCAGCCCGAAATGTGCAGATCCTGACCTTGCGTTTCCAGAACCATCTTCAGGTTGTTAACCTGCCTCTTCCCCATCAGAATCTTAAAAGAACCATCCTAAAATCCACCTGGGCCATAAGTTGTGGCCAGGAGGGTTGTGACAGGCAGTGGTTTGGGGGTTGGGGCCAGAGGAGGTCCCCTTGGGTCTGGGCAGTCCTGGGTGTCCTACAGGGGTTCCAAGCCCACCACCTCTTATCCTCTAAGTGGGTCCTTCCCTGAGCCCCCTCCCACTACCCTGGCAGGGTCTGAGACCCCAACATGGGACTGTGCAGGACAGACAGAGTCGTGTCTACTGGGGTGAGGGGTGTTGAGCACGTGGGAGTGTGTGTGTGTGTGTCTGTGCACTAATGGGGGCAGGAGGGGCTGAGCGTGAGGCAGGCCCACGACTGACACTGAGGGTGTCTGGGCAGCGGGACGCGACACTGAATGTGTGCCTGTCGCTGTGTGCACAGCGTGTGTCTGACTGCGTGAACAGGAATGAGCGACAGCGTGTGCAGCCGTGTGCATGCGTGCGTCTGTGCTCACAGTGGAGTGAGTGCCCATCCACCTGCTTGGACGTGCGGATGCCGAACTCTGAGAACGAAAGCGTGACCCCAACAGCCTTGTTTACCTGCACACAGCGGGCCTGTCTGTGGGGGAATACAGGTGTGTGTGTGCAGGTGTGTGTCCACCTGCCCAGCCGGTCCCACGCTGGTGGGCCTCCGACAGTGGCCGTGCGCATCTGCGTGCCTCTGTGAACAGCCACGTGCTGGCACAGCGGACTTCCGTGAGGGTGCGTGTCACCGGGGTGTCTGTGCACATGGAGACAGTAACCCTAGGGGCTATCTCTGGGTTGCCTGGCAACCAGTTTGCAGAGAGGAGGGCTCCCCATTTCCTAGCAGAGGACAAAGCTGAGCTCCAGCCAACCTCCCACCAGCTTGGCTCAGTGCCACCAGGGGTTTGACGTTTCCCAACCATCCCCTGGACAGCCCGCCTAGGTTCTAACCAAAATGCCTATTTCCTGGTGCCAGGGGAACTACCGGAGGGGTGGGGCCGTCTTCTGGAGTCCAGCCCAGACGGAGTCTCTCCCCAGGATGCCAAGAGCACTGGGGACCGTCACACCTGGGGTCCACAGTCAGGGTCGCTGCTGGTGTCTGTCAGGTGGTTTGTACCACGGCGGATCTCACATATGTGTCGCCTCTGAGCAGCAGCATGTGTGTCTGACGGTGGGCATGTGAGAGCTGGTGAGCCAAAGGTGGTCTCAGGGGCCCCCTTCCATGAGGGGTCACCCTTGCATCCTCTACAGACGTGCACTCCAGAAATCGGAGGCACCGGGGGCATCACTCGGGGGCCATGAGCGCACCTGCTCTGCACCTGGGCGACCTTGGCCATGTGTTCTGCTCTCCCCCTCCTTCCAGCTGGGCCCCCACCTCTCAGGCTCAGTCTGCTGATGGGCCACATTAGCATGTGTCTCCAGATAGCCTTGAGGGGACCCACCCTGACCCAGAGTCCCAGGAGAGGCCTTCCAGCTTCGTATCACACCAGAAGGCCATGACACTTCCCTGGACAGCCAGGTTCAGGATGAGCTGTCCTGGCCAAAGGACAGAAGACACGAGTTCCAATCCTGACTCTGTTCTCCTCTCTGGAGCTCAGCATCTGCAGCTGTAAAATGGGTGCCCCTCCTCCACAGCACCCACTGGCAGCTCTACCCTTCCTTGACTTTGACCATGAGCAAGTTTCCTCTGGTTTCAGAGACTCAGTGTTCTCATCTCTATAATGAGGGCATGAATACTGGGTGAGTCATTCAGAGATGGACATGAATGAGGCTTGCGAGCTGCAGGAAGGGGCAGTCAGAGATCTATCTCCTTGCCAGCTGTCCTTAGAGAAGGAGAGAGGGGTGTGGGATGCCTAGGCTGGCGTTTCTCCATGTGATTTCCTGCCGCCTGCCCAGACATCAGGAGGCCAGACTGCAAGAGTGGGAAGAGGGCGGAAGACTTTGTAGACCCGGCTCTGCAGAGACTGGTCTCCCTTTGACATTTAAGCATCTGCTAATGAGTCCCTGACTCTCCCAGCTTAGAGAGGAGGGCTAAACTGAATGCCCTGAATATCAAATAAGGTGAGGTTTTCAGAGTCCTTAAAGGGCCAGAGACAGATCAGAAGCTACCACTGTGTGTAGCTTCTCTCTTTAGTCAAGGTGTGTGCTGGGGGTGTGGGTGGGAGGTGACAGGTTGGGAAGTCAGTTCCAGGAGCAGTTAATCTCCTGGATGCAGGGTCTTCCTGCAGTCCGGCCCATTCTTCTTTTGGTGGAAACCATGTGACGTCACAGAGGGGTTCCTGATGTCTGGTGGAAAGGGTGGAGAACCTTCTGAGCCAGAGGGGAATGGTTTAGCTCCACTCCTGGGGATTTGGGAAATGCTTGGGAGGCCACTTCTGTCTTCAGGTGGCTCTCCACTATGTCTTGGTGATCTGGACACAGAATAGACACGGTGGCCAAGACATTTAATCTTGCCACTTCCCTCGTTTCCTGCATGTGCCAAATATGTCACCTGGTTTCCCCTCCAGTGTGTGGGAGGATCTTTTATCTCATACGACAGAAAATGAAAGGGAAGTAGCCAGTAGCTCCCTCTACCTTCTGGACACTCTGCTGTGGTATAAAGAATTTTGAATTTGCACAGAGGTGAAAAGATGCCTTCTTGTTTGCAGAAATCTCTGGTGCCCAGTGGAAAGGGCACTGGCTTTAAGTCTGACAGACCTGGGTCAGCCACTTACTTAGCCATGCACCTGCAGGCAGGTGTTTCCACTTCCCCGAGCCTCAGTTTTCCTCATCTGTAAATGGGGACCATCATGTCTACCCTGCACAGTTGGGGTGGAAGTCCACATGACGGCATTTATAACAGAGTCTGAGACTTAACAAGCAGCCAGTCCATGGCTCTTTCTGTTCCTTTGTCTATCACCTGCCCACCATCTGTGGAGGGTGGCTAGAGCCTGTGGAATAGATACTGTTAGCGCCCCATCAACACGCCCGCCCCTGGCACTCGCCACCCCAGAGTAGGCTGACAGTGGCCTGTGAGGGACAGGCTGCACCTGCCAGGGAGTTCATCCCCCCTGGAGCCACCCTCAGTCAGTGATGGGTGAGACTTGGAGGGAGAATAAACACAGCAACTTCCTGCTCCCCAGGTGGGATGCCCCTGCAGTATGTCCTGGGCCATCTCCCAGACATTCCCCAGTGGGATTAAGCTTCAGTTGTCCCCAGTAGTGACCTACTTTGTCAGGGATGCTGGCCTGGCTTCCTGTGCTTCCCCGTCTCCCTTCTCCACTCTTCTGCAGGTGCATCCTGGCACCATCTCCCAAGGCAATCAAGGCTCACATCCCTGCATCTGGGGGGAACCCAACTTAAAACATCTTGAATCTTTGAGCACTTTTAATTCACGAGGTAAATCCCGCACAGAGTCCAGGGACACTGCTTTTCCTAGCTCATAGTCCGGGTGAATGGCACTCCCCGGAGTTGTGAATGGCCACAGAAACAACCCTGAGTGGCATCTTCCTAATGACCAACCCTTACTAGGTAATAGCAACAATGGTAATGATAACCGCTGTTTACCTTATATCATTAGTGCTACGTGGTACACATATTATATCTCAATTAATCCTCATAACAACCTATGAGGCAGACAATGCTATAGTCCTGTTTTATAGGAGAGACTCTGAAGCTTCTTAGCAAGATTCAACCACTTTTCCAGGTCACACAGCAGAGTTGGGATTTGACCCCAGTCTTTGTTTGACACCATATCCTGGTTTCCTACCTCTCCACTGTTCTGCAGGAGACCTGCCCAAATCTAACATGTTGGGCTCCACACACCCCCATGCCAGCCACCCACATTTCCCAGAAACCCTCTCAGGCCCCACAGGAGGAGTCCAAGGATTGCAAAAGCTCATGCCCCACATTTTGACAATGTCAGCTCTTCACTGCCCGGCTAGCTGGGATGGTGCATGACCTCAGCAGCGTGGGATTTTTACTAGCAAGAGGCAAGCAGAGCAACTGTTCATCAACTCTCTTTGCTGGGGGGCAGGTGAAGAACAGCCTGGAACCAGCTGCAAGTATCTCTGAAGTCCTATCATCTCTTTGTTCTAGAGCTTCACAAAAATGAGGTAAATGTCACCAGGCGTTAGTTTAGAGGCAGGCGTGGAAGAGTTCCCCTTGGTTTGAAAGAAGCCATCGCCCCCTGGGTAATTAGGCCAAGCTCTACTGCATGAAGGATGCTGGTGAGGAGGAAAGAAGTGGGCTGGAAGCTGTCAACGGCTACCCAGCCACCTAGAATCAGAGAGAGACTGAATTACACAAAGAGCCTAACTGTCCAAGGAGAATTCAAACCAGCTATTTTTAGACATTACCAAAGGCTCCTGCAGGCTGTTGTAAATTCAAACAGTTGAATTGGGTGCTTCTCAGAGTAAGATGGGGGGTTTTCTTTAGGAAAAAGGGAGCCTCACATCTCCTCCATAACAGGTGCTGTGCTAGGTGCTTTCTAGACTTGATGTCACCTGGTGGTCTCAAAAATTGTGAAAGGTTGGAATTGTCCCCATTTTATAGATGAGGCACCTAAAGCTTAGAAAGATTAAGTGGCCTGGCCAAAAAGTCAACACAGTGAGTAAGCGAGAGAGCTGAGATAGAAACAATGTAAGCCTGTTTCCCAAACCTACATTGTGTTCAATATTTTTCTGCCCAAACAACTGGATTTTGCTTAGGGTAGAAGAGCAAACCAATTCTCTCCCATCAGGATATGGAAAGAGAAATTTTTTCTATCATCCCCTTGGCCCTACACAGAAGAACTTATAAAGTCCTGTATGAGTTATAAAATTCAGGGCTCCCAGACTTATGTCAAAGGCCTGGCAAAGAAGGAAGTAGACATGGTCCATCCAAGGGAATGTGACTTTCCTTGATCATCTGGGGCTGCCCTCAAAAGAACTGGTTGGAACACAGTATCAGTGAGTAGAAAGCACCAACACTGCACACATTTCTCTTTTGATTACTTTTTGAAGACTAAAAATGGCCACAACTAACAATAGTGCACAAAATCCCCTGTGTAAATTGTGAACCATAAAATCAAGGGTCTGTTTTTTTCAGTGATAATGTAAGCTTCATAATGGCCTTCACCAAGGTAGAAGGGGGTGCGGGGAAACAATAGGGAAAAAGAGTCCTGGGAGAGGCTGGTTTGCAGTCATCGGGGTTTGAGGCCGTGCTCAAGGATGGTCAGCACCACGGACAGCTACCCATGGGCCCAACATGTAGAGCTCAGCGTTGTTCTGATGAACCTTGCAATCCAAATCTTGCGAGTATCCCCGGGCAGATGAAATTTCTTATAACATCCTATCAAGCCATAACATTCTCAAATCACCAGCACGTCCCTCCCCCCTGGGAGGAGAGCTACACTCACGGACACATTTAGCAAACTGCTGTGAAAAATGTAATCTGACCATGAAGGAAGTCCACTTCTTGGTTCTTTTGTAACAAGGGCAAAGAGTCCACATGCCTGAGAGTCTGTGTCAAGGCAGAACAGCAGGGTTCCGGCAGACGTTTGCTCTGCTAACCTTTTCATGCTCTTGCTATTGCGGGAGCTCCACCGCCTCAGAAGCACACAGGCTGGCTCCCTACCTGAGCTGGACACGCCCACCAGAGTGGTGCCCGGGAGACAATAAGCCTCCTTTGGATCTCCCCAGTCGTTAAGAGTTCTGTGCGACTGCTCAGGGAGACACAATTAGGACACAGTGTTTATACCAACTAATGACTCTACAAATGAAATCTGGTTTCCGGCATACCTGTTTCCTGGAGTGTTTGCTCATCTCTCTCGCCTGATGTAATATACGCTCGGGTTGTATGCTGGGGATTTGGAAGGCATCTCTTTCTGATTTATGTGTGTATGGTGTAGATCCCAGGCATGGGAGGCTGAAGATGCCACTGAGTCAGAGCAAAGACACTGGAGATTCCATGTTGCTTAGAGTCAGAAAACAAGGCAGAAGGAAGGATCAGGGTTCAGGGAAGGAAGGAGTTAAGCTGCTGCCAAGGGATTCCTCCAAAAGTCAGAAGATGGGGTTGTGAGCCCCATTCAAGAGGTCAGGGTGTCTACAACACTATAATGAGTGAGCACCCAAACTTGGAATCAGAGATCCGTGTTTCCAGGCTATGCTTAGGCTCTAAGAGACACTGTGGCCTTGGAAAACCCATGCCTGCCAATTGTTTTCTGAAATAGTCTCCACCCTTTCAAACACTCTATTCCCTTTGCCTAGTTTTTCTCTGACCCCTTGACAACTTGTCTTGAGGCTGACTATCCTTCCCTTCTCCACCAGGCAAAAGCCTACGCATCTTTCAAGGCATTCATCAAATGCCCCCTCCTCTTTGTGGAGGTTCCCCCAGAGCTGTTCAATTTAGCCACTTCTGCTCTCTGGGCCTCAGTTTCTACAAACGTAAAACATCAGTGAGAATAGCTCTTCCAACATGGCACTCAACACATGAGCTTTGCTGACTCCGGGCTTTTGCTCATGGGTTAGAATACATGGCTCCCCCTTTCCCCTGGAATCTCCTAGGAATTCAACTCAGCTCAAGAGTCGCTCCCTTGGCTCCTCAAGACAGGGTCCCCGCAATCCTCTGTACGTCTCCCTCATGGTTGAACCAATCCCACTGCACGGCGAGTTCCCTGAGGTCAGGCTGTGTGCTTTGCTCACCACAGAGCCCTGTATACCTCGTCCACACGGGAGCTCTTCGAGTGTTTTGGTTTCATGAATGGTCCCACTGCTCTCTCCGTATACTGTGTTGCCAACGGAGAGTCTCAGTTTGACACCTCCTCAACCAACTGTCTCCTTATCCAAGCCACCTCCACTCATGTCTCGGCTACAGAAGACTTGAGCTTAATACGGCTGAGATTTTCTTTTAGGGTCTCCAGCTGAAGGTGCCCAAGCTTCACACCTGCACAGTGATGATTCAGAACAACTACAGCGGACTCAGAGAACCCAGGACTCCACTCTCAGCAGCAATGAATGTGTTCGCCCTCTTGGACATAATACAAAGATGCCTTTCTCAGATGGTGCCAAACACCACCCAGGATAATTCTGCCACCGCAGAGGTGGACAGGGGAGGAGTGTAGCAGTGTGTGTGTGTGTGTGTGTGTGTGTGAGAGAGAGAGAGAGAGAGAGAGAGAGAGAAAGAGAGAGAGAGAGAGAGAGGGAGGGAGAGAGAGAGAATGTCCAGGTTATCAAACCAACCTGAACATCAACCCAATGTCTGGCTCATGACATAACACAGTTATGTTTGTTACTCTTCTTCTCTATCTCAGCTTCATCCACCAGGATGTGTTAGTGGCAGCAGCTTCCCCCTCAAATACCTCTGACTTTAAGGACATCGCTTCAGATGGTCCAAGTATCACCATCAAAATAACATAAACATCGGCACAGAGGGGATCAGTTGTGAGGATGATAAAACTGCCACCAAGTTAAAAACTCATTGCAGTAACAGCCAAACCAGAAACCCGGAATGCGTGGACATTCTCCGGCCTGGATTTCACACACCGCCTCTGCCCTCTGAGGCCTTCGGGACCTGAACCAAGACGAGTACAGGGAAGGAGCTGGTGCAGCTCATTTGCAGAAACGAGTCAGTTTGCAAATTGGTGGCACGTTCAACCCTATTGCAAAGCTTGGACAGAGCTTCAAATATACAGGATTTCAAGTACTGAACTCACTATCAAGGAAACCAACAGTAAATGTTTATGAACAATGAAATTCACATGGAAGAGGCCTTTCTCTGCAAACAGACAGGTGTCAACTTTCCGCCAAGTTCACCCAGGTGGGGAAGGACTACGTTCGGGGCAAGATCTGCTGAGGTCTAAGACCTCCCTATTCAAAGTGTGGTCCCTGGACCAGCAGCCTGGCGTCACATGGGAGCTCCCCAGAAATGCAGAATCCCACTGGACCTGCTGAGTCAGAATCTGCATTTTAACGAGATCTCTTGGGGGGTTTCTAGGCATACTCAAATTTGGGAAACACTGGCCAAAAGATTATACAAGCAGCTGTGGATTCTGTTTCTACCTCTGGACTGCCCGGGAGGGGTAACCTCCAGAAAGGTCAGCCTCCCATCTTTCACCAAACCCATGAGCTCTGTTTAGAGGTCTTAAGGTCATCTGGAATTAGACGGTGTGACCCTGGGCTGGTTGGGGATAATTAATAATAGTAATCACCTGAAAAGGCTGTACAGAGAATAAATGAATAAAATGAATAGAATAAAATGAAGTCAGGTCTGTAACTGGCTTAGCACAGTGCCTGGCACATGGCGGATTCTTGATAAACAATTATTAGTTGTTATTAAACACTCTTTGCTGCTTCCCAGGATGGGGCGATGACGGGACAACGAGAGGGCAGAGAGGGACAACGTCGACAGAAGAGGAGCCGACTCCTGTCCTCTCATTCACGCCCTCATTCTCTCGGTTTGGAAACTGGAGGGTTTTTTCCCAACAAGACTCGAACAGAAGCACAAGTAAGCCAGGAGGAATTCTCTCCACGAAAGCATCAAAGGCTCTGGAGTTGGTTTACAAAAGCTATGGGACCTTAGGACTCAGTTTCCTTATCTGTAAAATGGGAATGCGTAAACAACAGTGTCCATCTCAAGGGGCACTGTGAAGATGAGGAGTGCTACTCTACACGAGGCATGTGTTTGCTGTTGTCACTGTCACTATTGTCATTATGGCCACCATCACCTTCATGGTTAGAGACAAGCTCTCAGAGAAAATCAGGAAGGACAGGCTAAGTTCAGGCCCCGGTGCAGTTTCAGAGGGAAGAAGGCTGGCGAGGATGAAGGGAGGGCAGGTGTGGACGTTTCGAGGAGCCGGGGTGAAGGGCTCTGCAAGCGGTGGGGCGGGAGGCAAGGCTGGGGCAGGATGGCGGTGGCCTTGGGGTGCTGGGGAGCCACGGACGGTGCAGGGCAGACATGCGGGGACTCCCCGCGCTGAGTGGGCGGGGCCGCGGCCCAGGGGGAGGCGGGGCAGACTCACGTACACCTGCGGGCCGACTCCTGGGCCAGCTGCAGCCGGTAGACGGAGAGGCGGTTGGCGCCGCCGCACACGCTGCCCCGCTCGCCCTTGCACTCCATGTCGCACTCGGACTCGCTCACGTTTGTCGCCTGGATCTTGTGGCCGCAGTAGCACTCCGCGCCAAACTCCAGCCCGGCGTACGGGTAACCCCTGGGGGAGGCTGCCGTCAGGGAGGGCGGCTGCCACCCCGGAGACCCCGAGGACAGGGAGACTCAATGTGGAGACCTGGGGGGCGGGGGGATCCCAGGGGAAATGGGGACACTGCTGAAGGGAGAGGGGCAATGGGGAGACCCCAGGAGACCCACCCCACATGGAGACCTGGCAGATAGGGTCTGCCAGATAGGAGACAGGCAGACCCCAAGGGAATGAGGAGACCTGGGGGCAGATCACAGGAAGACCCTGGAAGGGGGACAGGGGAGCCCCTGGGAGGGGACATGGAGACTCAGGGAGATCTGGGGACAGGCATGCTCCCGGGCGGGGGATCTGGGCTGGGATGCCAAGACCCGGAGAGGAGTGGAGGAGGCTGAGGCATTAGGAAGCCCTGAGAGGGCAGCAAAGCCGGAAGGAACTCAGGGAGGTTCCTAGGTCACAGGGAGACCCAGACAGGGGACAAACGCCCCAGGGACCACCCACCTGCCTTCCTCTCCACCTGACGTCCTATGCCCCTTACACACCTGCGCACACAGACACGCCATGTCCATATCCACGCTCATCTGTCCACACCTGCACCTGATATGCTTGTCACACACGCACCCCAGGCCCCCCTGTGCTTGCCCCGCTCTGCCCCACTCTCTCGCTCCTCCCCGTCTGGAGACGTGGGACAGCCACCTCTGCAGAGCCCAGCCCCTTTACTCTGGGAAACGTCGCCCAGGAAGGAGAATGCTGTATGTCTCGGGAGGAGGCAGGGGGACCGCAAGGAGGCAGCGGGGCTCTCATGTCTCCCCGGGAGAGACGAGCAGGAGGCGAGCTCACATACCTAGCCAAGGAAAAAATTCCTTCCCCTGAAACAAAAAAATCTAGGCACTGAAAGGTTTTTAACTTTTTTTTCCTTCATAGTGATGGAATCCTTTGCTAAGACGGACTCTTAGTGGACACCCCACTCTGTCAACGAATGGAAAGGGTGTTGCTTGCTCTGGCTGGCTCTGGGGTAGGAAAGGCCCTGCTCCCTGCCCTCAGTACCTCACCCCTTCACCCACAATGTCCTCCCAGGCTCCCTGCAGACTGTGAAGTCTCCTCGGGGAACAGCGGGTGAGACACTGGTCACACGAGGCGTAATCAACAGGGACTGTCAGCTCATGTCTCACTCTGGGTCATGTGATGCTGGCTGGAGAGACAGACCCACCCACACTCAGGCCTGCACACACCCTGGGGGCTTGGGCGGCGCACGGCATTGCCCGATCCACCTGCTCGCTGGGGCGGATGTGGCAACAAGCTGAGAATCTTGGTGCCTGAGCCTCCGCCAGCAAAGTCCTAGGGCTGGGCTGGTCTCCTCCCACCTAACTGTCTCATGCTGTCTGTGTCTCTCAAGCCCCGCTTCTAGGATGTCCCCATAATGGGACCCACTGATGGAAGTGACCTTCCCCACAAAAAGGGCCCAGTGGGTGTTGTCAGTTCCAAAGCAGGAGGCAGAAGGGACAAAGTCTGAGATGGAGGAGAACTGAGATTCAGGGAGACACACCCAGAAGAGAGTTCAATGGCTGCTGCACTTGGGAAAGAACAGATATGCCAGGAAATCCCCCAGGTCGGGAGGTGTGGTGGTTTGTAAAATGTGTTCACAAATTCTTGGATATTCCTTCCTTTAAGAGGTGGAGCTTAGTTCACCTCTTCTTGAGTGTGGGCTGACTTAATGACTCCACTCTAATGAACAGAAGATGGGGAAAGAGACAGCATGTGACTTCCAAGCCTGCATCATGCAATGCGTTGCAGCTTCCTCCTTGCTCTCTCCTGTAGAGGGCTCACTCTGCAAGAAACCAGCCGCCATGTTGTGAGGACACTCAAGTAGCCCCGTGGAGAGGCCAGGGTGCTGAGGACCTGCGGCCTCCAACCAGCAGCCATGTGAGTGGCCTATCTTGGAACAGGATTTTCCAGCCCTAGTCATGCCTTCAGCTGACTATAGTCCCTGCTGATAGGGTGACTGCAACCTCATGAGAAACATGCCTTTCTGTTTGCTTGTTTGTCCAGGCTCTGAGCTCCTTGAGGGAAAGGCTTTGTGGAATCCACCTGTGTTTCCCCACAGTTTGAAAAATAAATTAATGACTCCATATCATCAAGGACTTGGAGTCCTTCCCAAGTTGGAGAGGGTCCTGGGGTCAAGACTTTAACAGCGGGCTCCTCAGGCAGTTGATCATAAAGGGAGCATGTTTCCTAATCAGGGACAGTGGGTAGAGTCCCTCCGTGGACACCCACTGGCTCATTTCCACAGCAGGCATCGTGACCGACAGAGCCAGCTGGCTGGAGTCTGGAGGTGACTGAATTAGAAGCCTCTTCACCAAACACTACAAGGTCAAGGGACCCAGGAGCCAAGGGGAGGAGAAGGTCAGCTCAGCCCTCTGGGACCTCCCAGGGTCCTGTCTCTGCTCACCAGTCCTTTTGGGACTCATCCACTCCTGCAAAGTTAACTCCTCCCCTCTGCACATGTTCTAATCAAAAGCATCATCTTCTTAGACTGGAAAACACTGTCTGAACAGGTGAGTGTTTCTGTATTCTATACTGAGAAACCATCAGATGCTCCCACCTCACCCTTCACCTTGACATCTTACAAGCCTCACACTTACAGTCTCACCTGTGTGCACATGCACACCCAATCGTGCATTTCCAAGTTGTGTGCAATTCCTCACAACCTCACACACTCTCAACACAGTGTTGCATGTTCAATGATGCAATCAGACACCTGCATACAGAAGCTCAATTCTAGACCCTTGCACACATATTCACAAAGACTCCTGCACACATACACACAGACACTATTATTTGAAGATCATCCTGTATTTGCATTAAGCTCATAAGCAGAACCAGTGACCCTGCACACTGTACATGATAAACTCCCTCCTAGGCACAGTCTCACACAACTGCACAATCACAAAGTCCCACAGACCAACTCCTGAACAATCCTGCTCTGCTGCATGCATGTGTGTGTTCACACACACGCACACACACCCATATACACACACACCCTTCCATCACCCTTTTCCTGTGCTCACGTGCTCACCCTCCAACACACCCTCCCATGGCAGGGCCAAGAATACCACTTTCAGGAACCTGAGAGGGAAGGGTCCCAAATGAACGAGTCTGGGAACGTCGGGGCCCTACCGTTCAGCACAGTTGTCCTGGCAACGGAAGATGGTCATCTTTTTGTAGTCGAAAAAGGAAACGCCTCGAAGGGCTCGGCTCTGGGTGTCATCCAGGTAGCAGCCGATGTACTTGGCTTTGGGGAAAGGAAAAAGTCAGACGTGGCTGGGGATGAAGGTGAAAGGATTACAAGAGGAAGCTCAATGTGTCTCTGGCTACGTGGCCTCATTGACCTTTTGGTATCAATTCCTTCCTCCGGGCAGACACAAGAGACTGGAAATCACGTGCCTTGGCAGAACCTGGTCCGATCAGGGCAATGGTAAGGCCATGGATCTTAGAGGCCAACAGAGGTGGGGAGGGGACCTGTCTGTGGACAGTGCTATAGCCAAGCTGTTGGGGACTCCTGGTGACAACTGGGCACCCAGGAACCCAAAGCAGGGACATTGTCTAGGCACCAAACACAACTTCCATTTCCCACAGGAAGAGACCCATATTAAGACATCTCTAAAGAAAAAGCTTAACATTTTGCAACATGTTCCCATTTCCACAAGCTGCCTTAAGATATTTATTTTTCCCTGGAAAGCACACTGGACTTGGGTATCTCCAGGTCTAGACCCTCATTTCACTTCAGTTACTTCCTAGCCTAGTAAGTTTAGGCCAATTAACCTCAAAGAGACCCAATTTTATTTGTAGTGAGGATGAAGACACCAATCCAGTGAGGTTAAGGTGGAATGATTTGTGTAAAGGTTTCTTCCATAGTGTCTTGCAAATAATAGGCATCAAATTAAGGTGAGTAGAATAAGACACTGGCCATTCACCATGCTGTGTAAAGTACTTTACCGTTTGCTTCTATTGTGGGCCAAGGTGAATGCTTCCATCCAAAGGAAAATTTTAAATGATGTGAAAACAACCATCCAACTATGAACCATACACTTAGTGTTCTTAAAGTAGTAAACATGTTCCTGTACTTCATGGTAAATAGTAACTCTCATACACAAACATAGCACTTTACAGTTTAGAAAGTATTTTCCTATATGTCCTTAAAATTTTTATTACTATTAATATTTGGACATGAACTTTAGTAAGTGCTTAACACATACTGTCTCACTGAATCCTTGCAATGAGCCTATGAGTGTATTATTCCCATTTATACGGAAGAGAAAAAGGCCCAGGGAGGTTAAGTCGCTGGCTCAATGTAACACAGCTTGTGCATGTGGAGTCAGAATTGGACCCGAGCCATCTGGCTTCAAAGCCCATGTTCTGAGGCACTTGAGTCTCAAATCAATTGGTCACAGAACAAAGCTTTAAATCCAGTTCTACAGCACCCCCAAATCAGTAACTAGAGGTTGGACTGAGGATCCAGCCCGCCCTTGGAATTGAGTGGCCCTGATAGGGAATGAATGGAGAAAATAAATGCTACTTCATCGCTTCCCTGGCCAGGATGCTGTCTAGTTTACACTGTGGGTTTCTTCCCTGCCCCCCTTGCTTGTGGAACGCAGGATCTGGGGGGGGGGATGCGGGCTTGTTACCAAGCGATCGTGCCCCCCAATGCAGCTCTGCTAAGCGGTTATTTGTCAGCCCCACTGGAGACGTGCCTTCACCTGATCACCTTGAATTTCTTTCGCCAGACAGAGGTGATTTGCTCGGCTAAGAACAGTCCATCTTTAAAAGAAACATCGCCTCCCAGGAGCAGGTACATCAGACAGCGACAGCTCTGGAGGAGCCGGGTCTTGTCTCTGTGCTTGTTCAACACGTGAGCCCCTCCTGTCACAGATGGAGCCGCAGCCCCTTGGCTTGGGGTGTGGACGCTGTTGGTGCCCGAGCTGGGAGAGAGGCTTCGTGGCCACGTGGCGGGGGAGGGGAGGAGGTTCGTGCTAAACTTAGCTCAGTAGCTCAACAGAGGACTGGGCGTCCGGGATGCTTTGTGGGATGGGAGGAGGAGAAAACAAAGGGGGAGTTGGAGAGAGGGAAAGCAGGGAGAAAAGGAAGGAGGAGGAAGGGAGGGAGGGTTGAGAGGGGAGGGAGGGAAAGAGAACAGGAGAGTGGAGGAAAAGGTTGGTTTATTTGGGTAGTATTAAGTCTTTGTCATCAGAGCAATAGATTGTGTATATATACACGTGTGTGTGTGTGAGAGACAGAGACAGAGACAGAGGGACAGAGAAAAGAGAAGACACTACCACGTACTGAGCACCTAGTATGAACTGTCTACTCTACTATTGGCCACGTCTCATTGTGTTAAATTCAACCTTCACCAGCTTCTTATGAACCCATTTTACAGATGAGGTAACGAATCACAGTGACTCTTACAACTGTCTACTCTAGAAAGGAATCTTAGTTTTGGCATACAGTATATGTTCCGACCAATAGCAACTCCTATTACTGCCGTTTTTCCTCTTTTCAAAATGGAATTAGAAGCCACGTAAAATCTGTCCAAGTTCCTACAACTTGTAAGTGTCTCACTTCCAATTTAAGCCCAGGTCTGTCCTCCAACCATTTTACACTTGGGGAGGTTTTACTTCCTTTTGGCCCAAAGGTTTCAGGATCATCAACAGCCACACCGAGACCTGCAGGGAAGGAACATCCACGCCCCAGATATGCTGGGCTTGGAGCTGAGTGCAACATGAACTTGGGTGGTCCCATCTTAGGGTGAGAGCAGGTGCATTTGGCTACATGCGGGACAGTAGATCATGTTAGATTCGATCTTTGTAATCAAACTGATGGGGGTGACAATGTGTGTGTGCATGTTCATGTGCATATTCATCATGGAGTGAAGGGGTGGACTGCAGTGGTTACTGTTTGTGTCTCAAAGCACCCCTTTTTTCCTATTATAATAATATTTTTCTATTAGCAGAACTTGCCTGCCCTGACCTCAGGGAATCTACTGACCTGACCGGGGTCAACTGTAATGTCCATCCCACCAGTGATTACTTTAAGGAAGGACACATGACCCATGTGTTGAATTCTTACAGATTTAAAGCTAGGAGAAACAAGTCTGCCTTTCCGGGGTTACGATGCAAGTCTAGAGCTGGCAACAGCTCAATCCCCGGCACCAAGGCCAGTCTGTGCAGGAGAACACGCATGAGGCTGGGCCCGCAGAGAGGAGAGTTAGAGGAAGACGCTTCCACTCCTTTTAAAAATCCTGCCCAGCAGATCCCTCCACACTCCCCGTCTGGAGCGTGATGACGCGGCACGGTGCATTTCCTTCTTTCGCTTGAGCTGGGTCGGGTTGGCTGTGTGTGCCTTGCCACCAGGGAGGCACTGACCAATACAGTGACACCCATGCTGGGCAACTTGCCCGAGTCCACCCAGCAGTGAGGGTCTCAGACCAAACCCAAGCCTGTCTGTTCAAAGGTGTCTCTTCCCGTGTGCCACACTGAGTCCAGGCTTGGGAGGGGGTATCTCCATCCTCCCCAGAGAGACCCGCCCAGGAGGGGGATGGGAGAGGGAGGGTTCCTTGAGAGAAGAGCTTGGATTTGGCCATAGGTCGGTCTTCCCCAAAGCCTGGGCTTTTAAATGTTGCACTATCCCCTCCCTCACCTCCCACCAGACCAGGCACGCGGCTGACGCGTCCCACATAACAGATGCTCAAAGACTTGTTGAATGAACAAATGACCCTCTGTTTCCTTATCTGTCATCAGGAAGGAAAAGAAGACACAGGGTCCTTCATTAATGCTTTGGAGAACATGGGCGTGCCACCCATCACGGCCCGATTCATGGGCTCAGCTCCACGGACCAGGATATAAATATCGAGTCAGTTTCCTCCCAGTCCTGGGTGAGATCTGGTGACCCCTTCCCAGCTCACCTTCAGTGCAGGCTGCCTCCCACGTGACCACTGCTCCTGTCCCTGGGGTTTGGTCACTGCTGAGCTCACCAGTGTGGTCACTGCCGGCCCCCTAAACTCTCCTCCAGCCACCTCCTTAGGGCCCACCTCCCCATCTGCCACAGTGGCAGAATCTCTCAGAGATGGGCGGTCAGGGATGTAAGGCAGGGACCAAATCACAGGCCACTGGAGCGGGGATTAATGGCCAAGTTCAGACAATCTATCAGCTCGTCTCCGCAGTGATGCAAAGATTGCTGAAATGGCAAAGTCACCCCCGGGCCGGGCTGTTTATCTCAAGACAGAAACACCAGCATCTGAAAAAACTGCTCCTGGTGGTGTTTCAATTCCCTTTCTTCTTTTGCTCCAATTAATCTTTCCATAACATTTTGCTCTCTTCGAAAAAGGTAATTTGTTAAAAGGGTAGCTAAACGTGAGCTAACTTGTATGCCTCTTGTTTGCTGTTTGTGAATAGAGTCCCAAACAAGAGGCCTCACCACGCACCGGAGTCAACCCGATCTGGGTTCAAATCCCACGTATGATGCCGCAGTGGCCTCAAAATGTTACTCAGGCTCTCGAAGGTGCAGTTCTCCCACCGGAAAAGTGGGAACAAAAATCCTACGAGTCGTGTTATAAGTTGAATTTTGTTCACTCCCCCCAAAAAATGGCATGTTGAAGTCCTAACCCCCGGTACCTTAGAAGGTGGCCTTATTTGAAATAGGGTCACTGCAGATGTAATGAAGTTATAAGGCCAAACTGGAGTAGGGTGGGCCTCAATCCATGCTGGCTGGTGTCCTTATAAGCAGATGGCCATGTGACGACGGGGAGACACGAGGAGGATGCAACGTGGAGTGCAAGCAGAGATTGGGGTCATGCAACTGCAGGCCAAACGATGCCAAGGATTGCTGGTGAGACGTGAGAAGTTAGGAGGAAAGCATGGAACAGATTCTCCCTAGAACCTTCAAGAGCGCAAGGCCCTGCCAACACCTTGACCTCAGATATCCAGCTTTCAGAACTGTGAGAGAGGAGATGTCTGTTGTTTTAAGCCACCCAGTTAGTGGTACTTTGCAACAGCAGCCCGGGAAACTATTCATCCTACAAAGGGTATTGTTAAGATTGATCTGAGTAAGATTAATCGGTGCATTGTGCCTAGCACAGGGCCAGGCACACAGCGACAATGCAAGAAATAGTTACTCTGCTCCTGGGGATCCTCCGCCACCCTGGAAGGTGGTCCCCTCTGGCTGGCCACCCCAGGGCTGTCTGGGTTTCCTTGTGCGGGGGACTGAATTTCCTGCTCATCTCTAGACTTCCCGGAGCTCCACTCGCTTTGGTCAAGGCCTACGGATCCTATGATTCAGCTTACCCACCTCCTCGCTCGGGAAGCCGTGACACCTTCCCCAGGACTGAAGGGGACCCCTCCCTTTGGCTTGCCCCATCATAACACTTTTCTAAATAAATTTCCCAAGCAGCATCCATTATTTTTTTCAAATTAGAAATCATTTTGGCTCATGGTAGAATTTTTTATAAAATGAAAAAGTGAATGAAAATGAAAATGATGGGGACAAGCAGGGTATTGAAATCTACGCCTCGGCAACGCACACAGAGGGCACGGGCAGGAAGCTGACAGTACAGCAGCGGTGCCAGGGGCTGTCGTTGGATATGGGATTCTGGGTCACTTTTACCTTCATCTTTCTCTTTTGTTTAATGTATCCTAATTTTTCTACAGTGAGCACATGTGACTTTGATAATCGGGGAAAGAGTGATTTTTTTTTGAAAATATGATTTATCTTTTTATCTACCTGTCTTCCCCTAAGAGGCTGTGAACGTTCCTCAGAGGGAAAAGCTATGCCTGAGTCATTCCTGGGTCTCCACCTCCCAGCACAGGCTGGGCGCATAGTAGGCATGCCGTAGACATGGAATGCATGAGTGAATGAGTGAATGAATGAATGAATGGAGTTGGGGATTATATATTTCAAGAAAGATATTAATAGTATAGCTCAGTGGTTAAGAACAAGGGCTCTGGACTCAGACTGAATCGGGCTGGAGTCTGCTCTGCCTCTTAACAGCTGTGTGACATTGGGCAAATAGTTCGACCTCTCTGAGCCTCTGTTTCTTCATCTATGAAATGAGGCTCAATAATTCGTGCCCGATGTGGAGCTGAAAGGAGAGTGCGGACGCACAGTCCCGGACACAGAGCAGACCCTCGATAACCTGCCACCATTGCACCTTGAGCCGGAGCAGATAGGGAGTGGGGGTTTCTGCTTTCTCTTCCAAAAACGCAGACTAAACCTCATGACCTCCTTCACGCCCGGCCCAAGCCTCTCTGTAATCCGAGGGAAACAGACCACCGTGCGGGCTTTCAAATCAAACTGGGTTTGGCTCCTGGCCCTGCCCCAGACTGGCTGTGTAGCCTTAGAGAAGTCACATTACTCCTATGTACCTCTGTTTGCTCCTGCAAAATATAGTATTCATAGAAATAGCTGGCACGTGTCGAGTGCTTACTGTGAAAGTGTGTTCCGTACACTGAGAAATGAGGTGATGGCATGATTAAGGTTCAGACGTAAGACTCAAACCACCTGGGTTCAAATAGTGGTTCACTCCCTCCCCAAGCTGGGTAACCTTTGGCAAGTTACTTAACTTCTCTGTGCCTGAATTTCCTCCCTGTAAAATGGAGTTCATAACGGTGTGTACCTCACTGGATTGCTATGAAGGTTATGCGGTGGAGTGGATGTAAATTCTTAAAACAGTGCCTGGCACTCAGAGACACACACTCGATCTATTTTATGTAACATCCTGACAGGTATCTGATGTTAAGTTTTATTTATCCCCAAGAGGAAACTGAGTCTCAGAGAGGCGAAGTGATCTGCCCAGGGCTGCACAGAGAGCAAGTTGCAGAACTGGGATTCAGGCTCTGATTTGGCCGATCAAATGAGGAGGAGGACCTAGCAGGGTGACTGGGACATGGTAGATGTCAGTTGCACCTGGGAATTCAGACTTCCTGCCCAGCCCAGCCTAGCTGGGTGCAGCCCCTCCCCTCCCCGTCTTGGCCCATGGTGGGCTCTGAACCCTCTGCAGCGTAAGCCCCGCATGGCTGCAACAAGCAGAGCCCTCGCCAGCTTCCGAGAAAACCAAATGAGTTTAGCGTCAGGTCAGAGAAGCGTCTCATTTTGATTAGCGTTAATCTAATATGTTGTCTTTCCTCACTGAACTCTGAATAAGTTAATCAAGGACAGGTTGGATTTGTGTTTTCTTAATAACACTGCCTCATTCCAAAGGCTGCCTGCGAAGAGCCCTAGACTTGGGGCTACTTTCTTATTTTCTCTTCCTTCTCTCTTTGCATTTTATAAATATATAAGATTGCTGGGCTGACTATGTGTGTGTGTGTGTGTGTGTGTGTGTGAGCAATTAGCATGGTATAGAAGAAGAATGCTCACAAGCTTTGGAATGAAACAGACTTTGTTTTAAACCTCAGGTCCCCACCTAGCTACCTGGGTAACCCAGGGTAAGTGATTTGTCTCTGAGTCTCAGTTTTACCATCTGTGAAATGTGATAACAATAGTCTCTAACTATTGAATTGTGATAATTAAATAAGGCAGCAAAACACTCATAACACGGTGTGGCGCATAGTGATCATTCAGTAGATATTAGCTGTTACTACTACTACTACTAAACATGACAGCAACCATTAAGTGACCTCTTACTATGAGCCAGAAGACGTGATAAGCATTTCACATATATCATTTTATTCAAATAATATGTGGAAAGCAAATAGAACAGTGGCTGGTGTAAAGTAGGTGCTCAAGAAACGGTAATGATTATTGTTAGTAGTAGTGACAGCAATATTTCATTGTTACAATAAATGGGGCATGTTGCTGGTGCTGTTGTATGTATCAATTGCACCTCCAGGAATTCGTGTTCTCTCAAGGGACCTGGACAAGCATAGCCAATTGCTATTCATATAAGGGCCATGACAGGGAATGTAGGGGAAGAGCATTTGATCACTCCTGCAGGGGGATCAGGGACAATTTCCTGGAGGTGAGCAAAGCTGGGACATAGAGGAACAGTAGAGCTAACCCTGCGGAGGTACTCCAGGCAGAGGGACAGCCATCCATCCATTCATTTATTCATCCAATCATTCACCCATTCAACAAGTAGGCGTTGGGCACCATCTTTGTGCTGGGCGCTGTCCCAGGTGCTGAAGGAACAGAGACAAGACGGACGGGCAACAGCCCTGCTCTCCTGGAGCAGACAGTCTAGTAGCGGAGATAGACTATCAATAAAGAAGCAAACACATTAACAGAATGCTTTCAGGTGGTGATAAGTGCTGTGACTTAAAGCTGGGGAATGTGGTTGTGTCTGGGTGGGGAGTAGGGCCACTTGAGTTAGGGCGCTCTTGGGAAGGCTCTGTGGGAAGGTGAGGTTTGACAGAAGACTCGAAGGTAGGGAAGAAGGGAGCCATGCAAAGATCTTGGGGGAGAGCATCCAAGACTGCATATACAGAGATCCTGAGGTAGGAACAGGCTTGGTGTGTTCCACGGACAGCACGAAGGACCGTGGGGTGGAGTGTGTGAAGGGGGTGAGGAAAGTTACGAGATGAGGTTGGAGCCATGGGCCAGGGGAGGAGTCTGAAATTTGTCCTAAGTGTGATGGGGGCATATCCTAAGCTACAGGCTTGTGGGAACTTGGGCTTTCAAAGACCCAGATGGAGTCTGGAGTGGCTACGGTGAGATGGGGTTTGATGAGGGGGAAAAGGCAGAGAGAGAAGCCACATCATGATTTATCCATCAGTGCAGCCATCACACCCCACCTCTGCCTATAAGACGGGCTCCCTTCCCCAGGTAGCTCCCATGGGCACGTCCTGAGCACTTCTAAGCACCTACTCTGTGCCCGGCCTTGTGCTAGGTGCTTCCATGACTGCCGTCTCATTGAACTCTCAGGAGCAGCCTGGGAGAGATCGTTATCCCCATTTTACAGATTTCAAAACTGAGGCGTGAGAAGGTTGAAGCCATTTGCCTGGGCCACGTGGCTGGTTGGAGCAGAGCTGGACTATGAATCTAAGTTTCCCAATCCATTCTGTCACCTCCAACCTTCTCTCTCACCTCCCTATGAACCCTGGGTTCTTGAAGAGGCAGAAGTGTAGGAAATTCCTGAGGGTGGGAAGGTAGGGTCTTCTGGATGTTTCCTAAGCCAGGCAGGTGTGGGACTGGGCAGTGGAATGTGCTATAGGACAAGTCCCCTCTGTTAATCCTGCTTCCCTTCATGGTGAGAGAAAGGGTCTTCTGTGAGTTGAACACAAATGTTAATGAAGTTTTGACTTGATGGGTGGTTTATTCTCCCAAACCATCTGGCCCAGATTTGTGAAATGTCATTTGTGTTCATCTCATGAACTGCGGGGGCTGTGGGTTCCTCCCCAGCATGCTGGTCAGATGGGCAGATGCCAGCGGACTCTGGGAGACTGTCTCAGCCATGCGTTTGGGACAGATGGATCTGAATTTAAACTTTGGCCCTGCCACCCACCAGCTGTGTGGCCTTGAGCAAGTGTCTTCAAGCCTTCAAGCAAGTGTCTTCTTCAAGCCTCAGTTTCCATGTCTGTTAACTGGGCACAGGATCATAGAGGCCTTGTTCAATCCCATGAAGTGTAGGAAAAAATCAAATCAAAGAAAATCCCTGTTTGACTGTAAAAGGCTGAGAAAATGCGATGAAATATGTCCAGGACAATGAGGTCCCTTGAGAACCATCACCAAGGGATCTGGCATGGTGGACCGAGAGGCAGTTTGGTGGAACAGAAGCTCTGCCGCTTAGTAACTATGTAATCTTGGGCTCTTGGTGCCTTGGTTTCCTCATCTTTAAAATGGGAACAATGACACCTACCAAACATCGTTGCACTTATAATTCTATGTATGTAAAGTGCTTTGAATAGTACCTGGTGCATAGCAAGTGCTCAGTTAATGCTAGCTGTTTTTATGTGCATGTATATTTGACAAGGACCGATAAAGGCTGCAGAGGAGGGTGAGACTTTGGTCTCTGATAGACATGGGGTTCAAATACAGACCTGCCTGTGGACAAGCTGTGTGACCTTGGGTGAGCTACTTAACCTCTCTGAGCTTCAGTGTCCTCCTCTGCAGTGGGGATGAAAACGAAACCTACTCTCTGTCTATAGCTGTAGCTTGGTTCCTGGTGAATGCTGAAAACGGACAGCTGCTGTTATTATCGCCACCTCCCTTCTCCGGAGCCCCCTCCGTGTCCAGTGTCCCCTGCTCCTACCTCGTTCTTCCTCCTTCTCCCGGACGGCCCTCCCCTTGAGGGCGCGGCTCCAGGCTCCACCGTAGTCGCCCAGCTTGGCTCTCTCGTTGCCATCCTTGCCCTTGAACCAGGGTCCGTACCTGCGGGCGATGCTCGAGGCTTCGCCTGCGTCCCGGAAGCCTCTGCCCAGATGCGAGTCGCCCAGTAACGGCAGCTCAGCGCCCTCGGCGGGGCCCCCTGCGGCAGGGCTGGCCTGGCTCTGGGAGACGGCGGGCTGGCCCACGAAGCCAGAGTGCAGGAAGACGAGGCTCCCGGCTGTCAGGTAGAGTGCCAGGAAGGTAAAGAAGCGCACAGGTTTCCGGCGGAAGTACCGCTGGAATTTGAACCAGAGCTTGGCCATAGCGGGATCATTCCGGACTGGCTCACAGGGGCCTGGCTGGGGGGCTCAGGAGGGGATGGAGGGGGCTTGGTTTCTCAAGCTTCCCTCAGGGATGGAACCCCTGGGGGCCCTCAGTCTTATTCCGTCTGCAAAGGTGATCGCCAAGGCCAGAGTCCCGCAAGTCCCGCGCTTGGCCGAGGCCAAGAGAATAAACGATGGCGCTTACTGGCCCTCCCAAAGTCAAGGTGAGCTTCTTTGGGCCAAAAAAGGGGTTTCGAGGCTCAGGACACCCATGGGTTGGTCCCATTTTCCTACATCTTGCTCTTCACTGCAGAGAGTTCCCAAAGAACTTTGAAAATAGCAATTGGAGGAGAATTCTGGGGGTCACCAGCAATTGCAGTTCATGTGTCTCACCCGTTCTTGGCTCCTCTGGCCTGTTGGAGCTAGATTATTTCACTCAGGGCCTGGTTTCTGGCCTCTTCCCCAGCTGGGGACCGAGCTCGGCATGCCCGCCTCATGGGAACAGAAGCTGGCGGGACTCCATGCAGCCACGCATCAGGGCTTGGGGTGGCCACCTGCAAAACAGCACAAACACAGGCTTGAGAAGCCCCCTCACCAAAGCACAGAGCTCAGAGAGGTCTTAAACATCCTCGTGTTGGGTACAGGGGCTCAGAGAAGGGAGGCACCCCCCACTGGCACGGAGCCCTTTCAGAGCAGTGCTAGATGCAAGACCAGACCCGAGTTTTCTAGGACACTGCCTTTTTCTTTAAACCAAACTGGGAATTTGGGGGATTTACATCCTAACAGACGTCGTTTTGGGATAAACTTTATCTTGGATGAGCGCCGGGTCTTACGGGCTAGTGGTTTACTTTGCTCCACACTTCCTATATTATTTGTCAAACGTACACTGATTCGTGGGTTACCTTAAGTCCAAAAAGTACT
Source organism: Cheirogaleus medius (assembly GCA_008086735.1). Classification (NCBI taxonomy): domain Eukaryota; kingdom Metazoa; phylum Chordata; class Mammalia; order Primates; family Cheirogaleidae; genus Cheirogaleus; species Cheirogaleus medius. Next base: position 10,818,916 of record VBSM01003044.1, read on the forward strand.
TCGTATGTGCTTGTTGAGGCAACTACCTGCTGGACCTGGATGATTCTGAACCAGACCAAGTTTATTCATTTTTTTCCCCCAGCGAATATTTAGTAAAATCGACTGTGTACCAGGTACTGTCCGAGGTGCTGGAAATAAAGCCACACGCGAGAGAGACAACATCCCTCCTCTCCCAGGGCTCACATTGTGGTGGGAGAAATCAAATCCATAGCCCCTCTATCCAAGGAAGAAAAGGGGAAGGGAGGGAAGTAGGGTTATTGCCAACACATTCATTCATTCACTGTTTATTGAGTGCCCACCGTGTGTCCAGCTTTGAGCCAAGCCCGCTACGTGTATTATCTCATTTATTCTCCTCAATATTCCTATGGGAGGTAACTATTTCCCTATTTTACAGACGGGGAAGCTGAGGTCACATAGCTGGTGAGTGGGAGAGTCGGGATTTGAACCTGGAATGTCCAAATCCAAAACTGCAGCTCTGAACTCTTCGATTCTGCTCTTTTCCCACATAGTCTGGACGTCAGTTGAGAATTTGGAGGCAACCCCCAAAGCAGGAGCCTGTCTCCACTGCCTCCCAGTCACCAGCAGCGGCTCATTAAGTATCTCCGAGCAGGGTCTGAGGAACGCCTGATTCAGATCGCCTGGGAACCTGGGAAGTGTGAGGCTTCCTGAGCACTCCAGCCGGAGTGTCTGGTGGGGGAGTAAACTTACAGGAGTAGCAAGGTGCTCTCAGATAACCACTGCTTTATGAATAAATGATCAGGACCTTTAGCCAAGGGGAAAAATAGAATGCAAATTAGAAAACAGAAAGAAAACTCCATTTGGGCAGTGATTTTTTTGTTTATATTACCACCAGCAGGGGCCCCACGACAATCTTTGCCAATGTCTGTATTGTCAGCCAACGGGAGATCAAATAGTGACGGCCCCCTCTGATCCACACAGCGGCATGGGCACTTAACTGTGGGTTAAGGTAGAGTCTGCCATCCCATTTATTCAGGAACTAAGTACTGAGCACCTACTATGTGCCAGTCACTTTCCTAAGCACTTGGAATAAATAAGTGGACAAAAGAGACAAACAAAAATCAATGCCTTCGTGGAGTCAAACTCATCCACCCATCCATCCATCCATCCACCCACCCATCCATCCATCCATCCATCCGTCATCCATCAGTCTACCTACAGATCCATTCATTAAACCATCCATCCAGACGCCATTACTGTATTCATTAATCCACTTGCCCATCAATCCATTCATCCGTCTATCCATCTGAACCGTAGCAGCCCATGCACCTATCTAATTCCTCACCCATCCAGCCAGCCTCCCGTTCTTCCATTCATTTAAAAACACATGCTGAAGGCCTACAATGTGTGTGTGCTTGGGGTGCAGGAATAAATAACTCAGTCTCTGCTTTCAGGGAATTCAGAGTCGGCTGAGGGAGAAGGCAATTTAAACAATCGCTACGCTAGACAGACAATGATAAATCCCACAGCAGATGTATGTACGAGATATAGAATAGCAATCAATATTAATAGTTAATGTTAATTGAGCACTTAATGTGTGCCAGACATTGTTCTGCACACACACATACTCTGATTTAAGCCTCATAACGATTCTACGAGAGAGACCTGTATCTAGTTTACAGAGAGATTAGGTGACTTGCCCAGAGTCACACAGCTAGAAAGTGGCATGTGGGTTGTGAACTCAGGACCACCTGACTTCAAAGCCTACATTCCACGCATCTATTCTGGTCTTGTATTTCTTTGATGATCTGATGACAACTACAGACATGTGCCCAGAAAAAAGCTTTTGCATATAAGATCCCAAACTTTGGCTTAAAACGTCAGTGGGGGTGAGGACCCTGCAGTGGGAACCCAGGGAAGCAAGGGTCTGCCACTGCCTGGGAGGATCATAGAGGGGGTCCCCTGGGAGAGGTCTTCCAGCTGGCAGGTCATGCAGGAATAGTCAGAGGTCTTGAGACAGGTGTCAAAGTTCTCTGGGTGAAGGAACGACAGAAGGACCGCGCCGGGAGGAGGAACAGCCCACCAAGCTCGGAAGTCCGGGCTATGTTCTAACGGTGGACGTGGGAACCCACTGAAATTCCACGTGCCAACACCTTACAGACGCCAGTCTCTGGGCAGCTTGAAAACCCCCGGGCGGTGGGCGGTGCCCCTGGAATATTGCATGTAGATCACACGTGTGCCAGATGTTTCTGCAGCTGGGCTAGGAGGAGAAAAAGCCAGCAGTCCTTAAGGGAGGGGCAGGGAGACACCAGCCCTTCTGGAGGCGTTCAGGCAAGAACAGGGCTCTGGGGGCAAACCGACCTGGGTTCAAATCCTGCCTCTCCCACCCGCCAGTGCGTGACTGGGGCAAGACACCTCTTCTCACCAAGACTCTGGCTCCTCACCTGTAAAGTGGCCCCAAGCATCTTGAGTCTCCCCCCAAAATATATGGCTGGGAGGGCTCAATGAAAGATCTGACACATAGGAGATGCTCACGAGAGGTCCCGCCCCCTCCCCCGCCCCCGCTGGGGCACATGCGAGCAGACTTCAGAGCCATGTGCCACATCAGCACTCCGGCTGCCGTGGAGACGGAGAAGATTTCAGTCGTGGTGTTCCCTGCGGCTTTCTGCCTCGCTGGGGATATTTCTGGGTCTAGTTCTTTTCTGTTGTTCCCTCCTTGTCCTTTATATTTCAACACATCTTTTCTCTAAGTGGGTGCCAAATGGGCTTTAAGAGGATAATGGGCTCATTAGCAGCTGTCAGGGAGCCGAGCGGGGCCGGGCGTCGGTGGTGTGGGAATGGGGGGCACGCGGGTGGGGCTGTGCGGAGGGGGCTGTGCCCATGCACCGCTTGCAGAGCTCCTTGTCCTCCTGGAAGGGAAGGTGACGCTTGAGCCGTCCCCACCAAGCTGCAGTGCTAGGAGCGGTGGGGGCGGGGGGCTCGCCTGGAGAAAGGGACCCTGGGGTCTGAGCCCCGTGCAGGGGGGACGGGGTCCGTGCTATCACCGCTATATCCGGCAGCTGGTGCATAGAAGACCCCCAAGAAACACTGGTGGAAGAACTGAATAAGAGGTTTTGGGGACTGGCCTCCCCATAAGGCTTAAACCTACAAACCACTCAGGGGACAGCCTCGAAGAACGGTGACTTTGGGGCTCTGCGGAGGCTGCATCTGGTGTTACTCAGCGCTGGGGGGTTCTGGGGTTCAGGTACCCCTGCGGAGCCATAGTCCCACATCCTCAAAGGAGCCCCAAAGACTCCTCTGCCTCCCACATCTGTCTGCCATTCTCTCTCCCCGTCTCCGCCTCTGTCTCTCTACCTCTCATTGTCTCTCTTTCTGCTCTCTCTCTCCAGACAGACATTCGCCCCAAAGGCCATGGGGAAATGAAGCTAACTGCCGTTGGCTGAGCACCTACTTTATGCCGGACACTGTGTTTGGAGATTTTACAAACACATTCTCTCATACTCTTCCCTCCCGGCAACCTGCGAGGCAGGCGTGGTGCTTCTTTCCGATCCACAGATTGTGTTTCTACAGCCCGGGGTCGCATCCAGCAATCCCTCCACCCTGTCCCCATCCGCTCATAACACGTGAGGATCACAACGCTATCGACAGCCCCTCCTGTCATTTACAGGTGCGAGACCCAGGCAGGTGCCTTCACCTCTCTGAGTTGACACTCGCTAAGATCTGGCTATCGTGGCTTCATCCCTCTTCATTTTACACGAGACCCCTCTGAGCCTCAGTTTCCCCATCTGTTGAATGTGGTGGATAACCCCGACCCTGCCTCCCTCCCAGGGCTACCGTTACGTTTCCACAGGGGTGGGACTGAGAGGTCCCCGTCCCCACAAGTGGCAGCATTTGGTGACTGCAGTTCGAGCTTCCAGCAGGAGGCTCAAAGTGTCTAAACACAGCCTATTTTTAGCAATAGAATGAACCTCTGGTGTTGAGCTGCCAACTAAAAGGTGGGCGGGGTAGAGCCGCCCTGCAATGGGAAGGAAAACAAGGCAGCCTGCCCTGGGCTCCCTCCTGTGCGAGGGACAGGTCCTCCCCCGTTCCAGGTTCAGCTGCGGCACAGAAGGAAGGGCAGAAGCCCATGAGGCTGAGAAGGAGGCTGGCCCTCCTCCCACAGACCCAGAACCTGACTTTGGGGACAGAGGCGGGTTGTGGGGACTGAGCAGGCCCAGGCACCAGCTGGCCCCCTGACTACCCAAGCTTGGCCAAGAGAAACCAGGTCTGTGAAGATCTGGGGGTGGGAGATCCTTCTGGGAAGTCTCCAAGAAGCTGGGAAACCCAGGCCAGAGGCAAAATTTTAGTCTTGGCTTAATAATAAAAATACTGGGAATCATTGCTGTTTGTTGAGCACTTACCATGTGCCAGACACTGTGTTAGGGACCTTATCCCCATTGTGCCTGTAATCCTCACTATAATCCTTTGAGGTGGTCGTTAACCTCTCTGCACCTCAGTTTCCCCACCCATAGAATGGGGATATAATAGTGTTTATCTCAGGGTTGGTGTGAGAACTAAATGAGTTAATATACACAAGTGTATAACATTATATTAACACATATATAATGTGCAAGTGTCCCGTCTTATAATAATTGATAGAGAATACATGTGATTCTGCCTGCCCGGAGCCCCTTTCATTTTGGTATAGGGACCCCATCCCATGAATTCTCCACCTGTGCGGCTCAGGTAGAATGGGTTTTCCTCACCAGTTGCTGCAAACATCCTCGTGCCTCTGTCTCATACCTGTATATGAGAATTAAGGCAAGGTGAGTACATACCTAGGGGTGAAATCACCAGGTCTGTCTGTGTGAGCATCTTATGACTGTCCTGAGAAATGCTGACTTGTTGTCCAAAGTAGCTGTGGTCACACCTCCCCCCAGCCGTGCATGAGCATTCCTGTGGCTCCAAATCCACATCATCAACACGCAACGCTGTCAGCCCTTTTCTTGTCTGCCATTTTGGCAGATCTGTGACAGGTGCTGCATGTACCCCACCCACATAATTCAATCTCCAGTGCTCCTGTCTACACCTGTTTGCCTGAGAGCTTTCTCCAACACCTTGCCTGGTTTCTGCACCCGTGTGCTTGGCAGGCTGGGCACGATAGGGAATTAACGTTGGGAAGCATCGATTCTTGGCTGTTTGGCTAAGACCAAGTGTACCATTTGGTAGCAGCCTCAACCAATGACTGATGGGAGCTGGTGTATCAGTGCCCCAGATCCCTCACCTCTCGGCTAGAACAATCTCAGGCTCCCTGAGTTTCCCCAGTGGGACTGAGCCTCAATCACCCTCTGTAATAGCTGCCTCAGTGACACACTCTATTGGTTTTCTTCCCTTTTCTGTCTCACTTCCCCCTCAGGGAAGGATGGGAGTCACTGTGCTCTTTATCTCCTAAATAAACTTCTTACCAATCATATTGATTCCTTGGACTAGAACTTGGTTTATTCAACCTTTTCCTTACCATTAGACATGTAAAGTATTTCCAATTTTCCTGCCTTATAAATAAGCAATGCTGTTACAAACATCCTGTGTGGAAATCTTTGTACTGATTCCTGGAAGGCAATATAGCACTTTTCAACAACAAAAAAATGAGGCATAGGCATGAATATACCCATTTTATAGATGTGGAAGTTAAGGTTCATAGCTTGCCCAGACACACAGTTGGGAAGAAGTGGAACGTGAATTCGAGTGCAAAACTATCTGGAGTCTTGATGGCATGATGCAATGGGGACACTAAGTATACCAGTAGGACAGCTATCCCCTCTCTCAACCACCAGTCTCTCAGTGCAATCCCAGCCTTGATAGAAGCATCCTTCCTGAGCTTGGAGACATGCAATACCATGCCTCAAACTCTTCTCCAGGTAGATGGAGAAAAAGTTTCTTCTCATCCTTCTTGCTCCTAGACCAGCCATTTGGCAGGTGAACGACGTAATGGAACAGTCTAAGAAGAAATGCAATTGTAAATACCAGTCTCGTGGCTTTCACTCATAGTCCTTAGGAATCTAGAATTTTATTAAGCCAACCAACCCTGAGGAAGGCTTTTGCACCCCAGATAGTGGGTGGACCCTCTCTGGACCCCCTTTTGCTCACGGGTAGTTTAATGATCCCATGATGAACATGCAGACCTGGGTCAAAAAAAGTAGGATTGCTACGTCAAATATTCTGCACATTTGTGTGCATGAACACACAGGGGAAACCTGTTCCAGGTTCCTAACCACTGCATATGCTGCCTCCCGCACACTTCCCCAGAGAGAGCCCCCAGAGCCCCCACCCCTCACTCCGATCCCAGGATGGAGACTCTTGCGCCACCACCCCCTGCTCACAGCTCACCATCTGCATCCATTCTCATTTATCTTCCCCAAAAACTCGAGAAAATAAATGAGAAGGCAAAGTGCCATTAGCTTAATGGCCTTTAACACCCAGCCATCTGCCATGATGTAATTAAATAAAAAATCAGAGGGAGCATATGGTGTCCATTAAAAATAAATATTAAAATTTTGTTTGAGAAATTCAGTTACTTAAAAAATTTTTTTTGTTGTTTCAGTGGATAGGACTCCAGTGCCTCTTGGGCCATGGGCAAACTTTACGGCCACCTTCACTTGTCACGGGGAATGCGGCTGGGCTATAGTGGGCAGGAATGACCACTGGGAGGAAACGTGGAAAGGAGACAGACCTGGGCTCAGACATCTCTGCATGTGAACCTGCTCAACCCATGGTGGCTGCGTGATCTTCAGCAAGTGGCCGCTCTGTGACTCAGTTTCCCCACTTGCAAAATTGGACCAATTCACCCTGCCTCACTGGGAAGGTAGGAGGATTAAATGAGCTACTGTGTTTCAAATACATAGCAGCCTAATAACAACACGAGTTAATATTTATTGAGCACCTACTAAGTGTCAGGCACTGTTCTAAATAATAACTTGTTTAATCCTTACAATGGACCCTATGAGGAAGGTTCCATTTGTTAGCCCTATTTTACAGATGAGGAAACTGAGGTTCAGAGAAGTTAAGTCACCTATGCAAGAATGCACAGCTAGGAAGTGGTGAAACAGTGTTCGAACCCAGGCAGTCTGGCTCTGGAACCTGAACTCTTAAGCATGTGCAAAGCCTGACACAAGAGTTTCTCAATAAATGGTCATTCTCTGCCTCAACTTTGGCCAACTAAACAAAATACTTACCCCATCTCATGGCAATACCATTTTCCCACACATCATCTCAGAACAAGATGAAGATTCAGATGCATTGGTACAATAATGGGTGACCACTCAAGGTAGGTGTGGAAAATATATTTAGGGGGGGTCTTTCTAGTATATGACCCCCCCACCCCCTGCTTACAGGGGTAAACCCCGTGTTTGTACCACATCACCCTGCCCACTGGCCTTGCTCCTGGTCTGTGGTTGGACTCAGATCTAGAACTGGGCAATCAGTTCTTGCCCCCAGGAACACATGGAGCTGGGATTTGAGCCATTCTGGTCTCTGCTGGTCACGCGGACCAAGGACCTGTAACCTCAGGGGCTGTCACAGGTCCCCAAAGAAAGGACAAAAGTCAGTCTGCAACGAGAAGGAGGAGGAGAAAGTAGATGAGGGAGAAGAGACACAGAGACGGAGGAACCTCGAAAGCCTTGGGTTCCTGACCTTGGAAGGCCAAGTACGAACCTCCCGGGGTTACAGACACTATTGAATAGGGAAACGCAGGTATTTTTCCTGCCGTGGTGCTGGGCACGCCGCAAGGCTCCATAAGCTTTCGCTGCAGTCAGTCTTCAAAGGGCAGCCGTATAAAACAAAATGAACTCTTGCCAGGCGATCCAGCAATCGTGCTCCTTGGTATTTACCCAAAGGAGATGAAAACTCACCTATTCGTATATCCAGACAACGGAGTATTACTCAGGGCTAAAAAGAAACGAGCTACCAAGCCACGAAAAGACACGGAGGAACCTTAAATGCTTGTTCCTGAGGGACAGAAGCCAGTCTGAAAAGGCTGCAGACTGTCGGATTGCAGCGACGGGACATTCTGGAAAAGGCAAAACTATGGGGATAGTGAAGAGATCCGCGGCTGCCCGGTGGAGGGGAGCAGGGGCAGAGTGCAGAGGGTTGCAGGGCAGGGGG
>VBSM01003044.1:10827112-10872185 GCA_008086735.1 Cheirogaleus medius
GGGGGCAGGGGCAGAGTGCAGAGGGTTGCAGGGCAGGGGATGTGCTCTGTAGGACGCCACAGTGGCGGACGCGTGCCATCGTGCATCTGTCCAAACCCACAGAGAGCACAACACCAAGGGTGGACCCTAATGTCAACCGCGCACTCTGGGCGCTAATGATGTGTTGATGACGGTGACGCTGTGCGTGGGGGCTTGCGGGGAGCGGGCCTGTGGCGCTCTCTGTACATGCTGCTCTGTACATGTTGCTGTGAACCTAGAACAGCTCAGAAAAGAAATAAAGTCTATTAAAAAAAAGGGTGGGGACGGTCATACGCTTGAGAAGGCAGAGGCCCTCTCTGAGGTCTATGACAATGAAGCATCCAAACTCGGGGCGTGGGGAGGGGCCGACTCGGAGGAAGGGACAGAGGCTGGAGGCGGACAAAGGAGTGAAGTGACAGTCCCCCTCGTCCAGGGATTTGCAGAAAGGGGCCCAAGGCAGGGGTCACCCAGTCCGAAGGCCTCCCTGCCAAGGGGCTGGCAGTCGTGCTCTGAGCCTGTGCAGGAGGGATTTCTAAAGAAAGGCCCTAAACTCCTATCATTAAGCCATCTGGAGTCATCCTTCCCCTTCGGGAGCTGCTGTGTCGAGGGTCAATTAGCACACATTTGCATAGAGTTCCTTAGTAGGTTGCTAATTGCCTGAGGGAGATAATGCAATGCTGGCTCTGGGCAGAACGTTTACCCAAGGGGCAGGCCTACAGGGGGTGGCAGAGAGCTGGGAGGAAGGAAGGAGGGAAGGGAATGACGAAGGGTGAGTTGGTGCAGACTCACATGCAGGAAGGAGAAATACTACTTCGGGAACCTTCGCTTTAGCGGTGTGCCTGCATCAAATCCGAAAGCACGTGTCTCGTTACGGGTTCATTAGAATAACGTGAAAGTCCTAGCAATGGAGAAAAACACGGGACAGCTATGTGGGGTCAGGTGGTCCCAAAAGGACCCTCGAAGGCACGTGAGCTGAGATCTGGAAAACGACAGGGAGCGGTCATGGGGCGATCTGGGGAGGAGTGTCCCAGGCAGCGGGCGGGGGATGCCGTGCACAGACTGGCAGGTGGGAACAGGGCCGGGGGCTGGGGGCTCTATCCCGCAGAGGCCTGTGGACTCTGCTCAGGGTTGTTCCTGAACTGCAGTGTGACCCACACCTGTCTCCTAAGGTATACAATGAGCGGCCAGAGGAGGAGGCCCTAGCCTAGTGAAACAGCCTTCCTTTACAAACGGGGAAACAGAGGCTCAGAGAAACTCAAATGAAATAAGCTCTGCCTATATGAAATGGCTTGCATGGATTGGACCCGAGTAAGTGTCCAAGAATTTTTAGCTATCAGTATGATTATTATTGTTATTTTTATATCACAGAAATCTAGAGTTTCAACAGGCCCTTAGAAACCAGCTAGTTCGAGTATGATGTTTTACAGATGAGGAAGCCGGGGCTTAGAGAGGTTGGAAGAGTGGTCCAGGGTCACACAGCCAGGCCAGGGCTGAGCTGGTTCCCGAGCCAGCCTGCTGCCCTGTAGATTTTGTTCCCGGGGCACACGCTGCTCCCTGGCAGCCCCGATCACTCCCAAATGCAAGCTCCAGTGAACCGCCACTTGCCGGCTCCACGCTGACCACGGCAGACTAAACTCTAATTTAGGAACAGTGACGGCTCCCATTAGCAACCCTTCCCCAGAGAGGAATTTTCCACCAGGCATTTCTCCAGCAAGAACTGCCGTCCCCATCCTCAAATCACCCAAGCCCAGGCGTCCTGTCCAAGCCGGTGTGTGTGTGTTTTGGGAGGGTGGGGGGGTAGGAGTCTCTGTGCCCCCCATCCACCTCCACAGGTTCAAGTTCTCTTCCCCCATGGAGCAACTTATTGCCTCTGGAGGGCTGCCAGTCCCTGTGGCTGGCTCAGAGCGGGACTAAGAGGTGGACTTATAGTCACGAGAGCTGGGGGCAAGATCCTTTGCAACCTCCAGGCCAGCCTCCTCATTGACACATGGGGAAACTGAGGCCCAAAGTGGGAGGTGGAGGGGCTCCCCACGCTCTTGCAGTGACCCCACCCAGACCCAGGCCTCCTGGATCCCAGCCTCGGCGCCCTCCCTGAGAAGGAAGAAAAATGGATAAAGTACCGGGCACACCTACTATGTGCAAGGCCCTTCCTCTCACACTGCGTCACTCCTGCACCCTCATGGCTCTGCTCGGGGGTGGGCTGGTTTTATTCCCACTTCACAGAGGAGGCAACTGAGGGCTGAGGAGGTGAGTGAACCTGCTAGAGGGCAGAGCTGAGCAGCAGAGCGAGACGCAACTCACACCTGGCTGACTCCAGACCCTGAACCCTAACTTCTATGTGACATTCCTCCTGCTGCAGTGCCACTCTCTGACCTCTGACCTTGGGGTCTCCTCTCCGTGGGGCGAATCGGGTGACTCTGAGACCCTCTGTACTCAGGGAGCCCCTCTCCTCTGTCTGCTCCTCTGCTCTGGTCCCCTGTGTAGGGAACGGGCACCTTCTAGAAGGCGCAGGGGGCCCTAGGCCTTTGGTGGCCCAAGGAATTGTGCCGCCATCCAACAGAGAGACGTCCCCTCCCAGGAGGGCCACCACTGTCAGAAAATGACTGAGCCTTCAGGCCTTTAGCACATTACGCGGTCACCACTGTGCCACAGAGAAGGTGGCATGAGGCCACGTGTGTGCACATGCCAACCGCGACCCGCACATGCATGAACACAGAGACAGCTCATGCCTGTCCCTCCCCCGACCTGCAGCTCGCACACACAGTCCCCTGTCCCCCTCTGTCCATCTGCATTTACAACACGCAGCGGGAACCCCAAACCCACTTCGCTAGTGACACACTGTGGCACCCGCCTGAGAAACACGATTAGTGTTGGGAGCAAATCCAGAAACTGGGTCTTCTCCTTCTGACCAAACACGGTTTCTGCATCCCCGGGACTGCCGATAAAGCGGCACCTGCCTTAAACAGTGTAGACGAGGGTTCCTCATCCTCAGCGCCACTGACATTTTGAACTAGATCATTCTTTGCTGTTAAGGGGATGCCCGTTCTGTGCGTTGTCGGGGGGTTAGCAGCACCCCTGGCCTACACCCACCAGATGCCGGCTTCGCTCCGCCTCCCCCGGAGTCGTGACCATGACACACAGCTCCAGACATCGTCCTGAGTCAGACCTTGCCCTTGTGCAGAAGCAGAACGCTGCCCGTAGACCTGTCTGGGGCCGTATTTGCAAAGTTTAAGTGTCAGATTCTGAGCTCCACTCTGAGATTTTTATCCTAGCACCCCGTCCTAAGATTCTCTTGTGAGGTCCCCTGCTAGGACCCCCAACTTCGGCACTGTATGGTGGGACACTAGGGGCCGTTTCAGTATTGGCGGGTTCCCTGTGCCCGAAACTCTGCTCTAAGCTCCCGAGCTCTCATCTCCTCCCGTGTCAAGGTTGAAATTCTCCCTGGGAGACGGTCACGCCTCGCCGCTTTCCGGTGACAAGGATGAAAGACACGCCCATGAATTATATATTTCAAGTCATCTCTAAATTGCTCAGCAGTTACAGAACACCAAGGGTCAGCTGCTCGGAGCAAGAAGAAAAAAAACAACAAACAAACGACAGGATCGAAACGCCCCAATATACATAAAGATGTAACCTTTTGGGGGTAGGCTTAGGAGTGATTTTCTTTTTTCATTTCGCTTATTTGTATTTTCCTTTTCCATAATTAGCTGTGATTTAAAGAAAGAGACAGAGCATGAGTTTTGACGTGAGTTAGACTTGGGTTGGAATCTCGGCTTCCTTAGTTAATAGCACTGAGAACACGAAGAAGCCACCGTGTCTCTAAGACCTAGTTCCTCGTGGTAAAATGGGACGAGACTAACAGAACCCAAAGCTTCTTCAGGCCAGGGAACTCCTGACCGATCACAGCTATTGTCATTTGCAAGTTTGAGTCAATAGGGGGCGGCACACTCTTCCATCTCTGTCACTTTGCATCTCGAGATGTGCAGGGTCACGTCGCCTCTCTGAACCTCCATTTTCCCAACTCGTGAAATGGGTACAATCACGCCACTTTGCAAGGCTCCCAGCAGGCATCTGGCCCCAGCAGGTGTCCCTTCCTCTGCTTACCCCAGGCCAGAGGAATGACAGGCACCGAGCGAGGTGGAACAGGGGCAGAAGTTAGAACGGGGCGGTCCCTTACCTCTCAGTGTATTTAGGATTCTTTTAAAAGAGCGTCCTCACCAGCCCCAACATTAATAGGTCCCTGCTGTCATGATGTCTTTAAATTTAGACGAACATCCCACACACAAACACGCGTCCGCCCACACACCCCCAGGAATAAATCCACCCGGGCTGGGAGGGGGAAGGTCTGTCTGGTTACATCCCGGGGAAAAGAGCGAGGCAGGAGAGCTGGCCTGTGACGCTGGCGGCTGCAGCACGTCAGGTCCCTGGGGATGGGGAAGTTCCTCTCTGTCCTTGTAGGGGACATGGGACACTCCCTGCCCAGGACATTGGACAGGGAATGAGCAAGGCTAGTCCCACGAAGAGACGGACTGGACGACCACCAGAGTTCGTGGGTTAGACTCCAGACCCCCTGAGGGCAGGCTGGTGTCCTGGGTGAGGTTCGCAGCCTCTCTGAGCTGGGCTTCCCCCTCTATACAGGGGGTGGCTGCAGGGCCGTGTTCACAGTCTTGCAGCCTGCCCCGTGGGGTCCCACAGGGCCCGCACTCAGACGGGCCTCGTGCTTGAATTAATACCCTGTTGCCCCCATCTCAAAACTCTTAATAATTTTTGAACAAGGAGCCCTGCATTTTCCTTTTGCACTGGGGCCTCCAAGTGATGTAGCTGGTCCCGTGTGGAGCTGAGAACTGAAGAAGGCTCATGACGGTGAAAGCCCCACGCAGGGTCCCCTAGGGTGCTCAGCCTGTGGCCTCTCGCTTTCCTTCTTCCGCCCCCCCGACCTCTTAAGCTCATTTTGCTCCTCTGGTTTCTCTTTAGTAAAACAAAAAAACAAACAAACAAACAAAAACTACTTTAAAATGTCTTCTGGTTCCTCCGCCCCCAGTAGTCAAACGACACTTTGCTCGTTCATTCATTCGGCAAACATTCACGGAGTGCCAGCCACGTGGCAATGCCCCGCGGGCCTGGCCTGAACCAGGGACCTATCCATGGTGAGAGTTTGTCCTCCACAACGTGCACAGATGCATCGTCTCTGGGGAAAACTTCTCCTCCCTCACCTGAAAAGACCTCTCTATTCCAATCCTCGAGAGCCAAGTGTTCCCCAGTCTCGGGAGCGGGGGAGGACAGTATGGTTTTATATCTTCATTCAGCAAACGTTTCTTGAGTACCTATTCTGTGTCAGGTGCTGTGGATGCATCCATGAAGAAAATGTGGCCTCTGCCATCAGGAAGATGACAACCTTATTTTTAAAATCTCGGGGGCCTGTGTAGGTTTCAAGCACTAAACAATTGCAATTTCACTTGCTGAGCTTCCAGAACTCTTGAAAACCGTAATTTCTGATGTTCACGATGATTCTGTAAGGTGGATGCTCTTATGCCCATTATACGGATGAGACGCTAAGGCTCAGATAGGTCAAGTCACATGCTCAAGGTCACACAGTTCATAAGTGGCACAGCAGGGAGGGATTTCAACTTCGGTTGTGTGGCTCCAGAGGGCTTTTGGTGACACCACTGATTCTTGTATCAAAGTTCACTCCCCCAAGGGAACATGCCTCCTTGGAGCTGAGTCTTGCCCTCCAGGCTGACTCATTGCCAAGGCATGACAAGCGCCTGGAGCACACCATTCCTGAAGGAGTCCCAAGTGCAAATGTCAGTCCCACCTGACAAAAGGAGACCTCGCATAGCAGGTTGTTCTCTAAAGTCTCCTGAATCAGAGCAAGGAAGACATTCAAGGTCAGAGAAAGCCACTCACCATCAGTCATCTAGGACTGAAGTTTTAGGTCCTATCTGAGATCTGTTTTGGCCTTTTGATTTCATCCTACCAGGCAACTCATTGCTCCTGTGTGATGCTCAGGGAGGGTACAAAGCAGGGGTTCTCAAACTGGCACACATTTAGGAACTCTCTGGCGGGCTCACTAAAACGTAGATCTGAGCCCCACCCCCAGAGTTCCTGGTTCAGCAGGACTTAGGGGGGGTCCTGGGAATATGCACTTCGAACAAGCACCCAGATTTTACAAACCTCCTGTCTGGACAATCAGGGCCACCCACGTGGTGGCAGTGATTATAGGATGCCAGGAAATACCAGGATCTGACCCTCCGGGCGGGGACTGGCAGATCTCGATTCAAACCCCGGCCCCAGCATTGGTGCCCGTGACACGCGAGCCGTGTCTCGGAGTCTCAGCTTCCACATGTTAAACGACATCATGTCCCCCGAGGTCGTCATGCATTAAATGAGTGACAGCTGATGGTGGTGACGATGAGCTCACACTCAGACAGTGCTTCCCACGAGAAAGGTTGTGACTTGCACTGTGTCATCCCTGAATCCCTGTGCTGACATTCTAACCCCTGGAACCTCAGCGTGCAACCTTATTTGGGGACAGTGTCTCTGCAGAGGTGATCAAGCTCAAATTGGGCCACTGGGGTGGGCTCTAATCCAATGCACCTGGTGTCCTTATAAAAGAGGAAAATTGGACAAAGACGCATACGTGGACGACCCCCGGAAGACGCTAGGAGAAGGCTGCCGTCTGCAAGCCGAGGAGGGAGGCCTGAGCGTGGATCTTTTCCTCACAGACCTCCAAGGAACCAACCCTGCTGACAACTTAATTTTGGGCTTCCAGCCTTCAGAACCGTGAGACAACACATTGCTGTTGTTGAAGCCACTCAGTCAGTGTGTTACGGCGACCCTAGCAAATTAATACACCCGTGCTCCGCAGGGCACCTCCAATTTTTTTTCCTTTTCCTTTTTTTTTAAATGAGATAGGATTTACATATGGCGTGGTAAAAATGCATACGTCTTAAGTGCATCAGAATCTCACATATGTGCACAGCCATGTGACCCAGCCAGGCCCAAACATCCCATTCACTCCTGGAGGCTCCCTCATGTCTCCTCTCAGCTAATCCCTCCTCCCCAGGGGCAATGACTTTTCCAACTTCTATCACCATAGATTAATTTTGCACATTCTTCAGCTCAGTTTATAAAGGGCTGAACAATGTTGGACAAAGGAAGCCCTTTAAATTTTAACTCGCTTGAGCCGCATAAAAACCCCCTTGAGAAAGGCACTACGATTATCTTCATTTTATAGGTGTGAAGTCAGAGGCCCAGAGAGGTTCAGTAACTTGCCTGAGGTCACACAGCTAGGGCGTAGGTGGCAGAGCCAGGATTTGACTGGGTAAGTCTGGCTCCACTCACCAGACTTACTGCTTTTATAATACATCGTAAGTGCCCAGCAAATAATCACAGTGACTTCCAACAAATAATAGCTCTAACTCTGGTCCAGGGACCTTGTCCGGCGCTCTGCTATATCACCTCAACTAACTCTCACATCAGCCCTATTTAGTATTTGTAATACATACATAATAATACACACTATATATATGACGTAAGTAGACACACTCTATTAGATATACTTCGTAGTGTTACCAATGATAAATACTAACCCAATCCCCCTTTAACAGAAGAGGAAACTGAGTCAAGAGCAGTTGAGTCATCAGTGCACGGTCACAGAGCTGGGACGGAGCGTGACGGCATGCAGAGCTCGTGCCTGGAACCACTGACGTCAGCCGCCTCCCTCGGGCTCCTACCCAGCACCAGGACCGCAGAACTCAACAGCATGTGCTTTAACTAAAACCACAACGAGCTACAACCACACACCCACAGGAATGGCTCAGAGTCACAAATTTACAAAAAAAAAAGTAAAAGAAATCATACCAAGTGCTAGAGAGGAGGGGAAACAACAGGGACTGTCACATATCGATGGTGGGAATGCCCAAAGGTATACGGCCACTATGAAAAACAGTCTGACTGTTTCTTAGAAAGTTAAAGGCCTGCTTACCAGGACTGAGCAATCTCACTCCTAGGTACTATTTTTCTGATGCTACTTTTTTTTGATTTCGGTATATTACGGGGGTACAAATGTTTAGGTTACATATATTGCCTTTGCCCTGCCCGAGCCAGAGCTTTGAGCACGTCCATCCCTCGGACAGTGCACGCTGCACCCATTAGGTGTGAATATACCCACCCCCTCCTACCCCCTCCTACCTGCCTGACACCAGATGAATGTTGTTACTATCTGTGCACATAAGTGTTGATCAGTTCATACCAATTTGCTGGTGAGTACATGTGGTGCTTGTTTTTCCATTCTTGTGATACTTCACTTAGTGGAATGGGCTCCAGCTCTATCCAGGATAGTACAAGAGGTGCTAGATCACCATTGTTTTTGTGGCTGAGTAGAACTCCATGGTATATATATACCACATTTTATTAATCCACTCATGTACTGATAGGCACTTGGGTTGTTTCCACATCGTTGCAATTGTGAATTGTGCTGCTATGAACATTCTAGTGCAGATGTCTTTTTTATAGAATGTCTTTTGTTTTTTTGGGTAGATGCCCAGTAATGGGATTGCTGGATCAAATGGTAGATCTACTTTTAGCTCTTTGAGGTATCTCCATATCACTTTCCATAGAGGTTGTTCTAGTGTGCAGTCCCACCAGCAGTGTAGGAGTGTTCCTATTTCTCTGTATCCACGCCAACATTTATTGTTTTGGGACTTTATGATAAAGGCCATTCTCACTGGAGTTAAGTGATATTTCATTGTGGTTTTGATTTGCATTTCCCTGATGATTAGAGATGTCGAACATTTTTTCGTATGTTTCTTAGCCATCTGTCTTCTTTTGAAATGTGTCTGTTAATGTCCTTTGCCCACTTTTTTTTTTTTTTTTTAGAGACGGGGTCTCGCTCTTGGTCAGGCTGGTTTCGAACTCCTGACCTTGAGCTATCCACCCGCCTCGGCCTCCCAGAATGCTAGGATTACAGGCGTGAGCCACCGCGCCCGGCCCTTTGCCCACTTTTTGATAGGGTTGTTTGATTTTTTTATGCCGATTTTCCTGAGTTCTATACAGATTCTAGTTATCAGCCCTTTATTGGATGTGTGACATGTGGATATTTTCTCCCATTCTGTAGGTTGTCTGTTTGCTCTTGTGATAGTTTCCTTGGCTGTGTAGAAGCCTTTTAATTTGATCAGGTCTTATCTATTTATTTTTGCTGTTGCTGTGATTGCCTTTGGGGTCTTCTTCATAAATTCTTTGCCTAGGCCAATGTCTACATGAGTTTTTCCAATGTTTTCTTCCAGAATTCTTATAGTTTCATGCCTTAGGTTTAAATCTGTTATCCGCCGTGAGTTGATTTTTGTGAGAGGTGAAAGGTGTGGATCCTGTTTCAGTCTTCTACATGTGGCTATCCAATTTTCCCAGCACCATTTATTGAATAAGGATTCTTTTCCCTAGTGTATGTTTTTGTGTGCTTTGTCAAAGATCAGATGGGTATATGAAGATGGTTTTATATCTGGGTTCTCAGTTCTGTTCCATTGATCTATGTCTCTGTTCTTGTGCCGTTACATGCTGTTTTAGTTACTATAGCCTTGTAGTATAGTTTGAAGTCTGGTAAATTGATGCCTCCCAATTTGTTCTTTTTGCTTAAGATTGCTTTTGCTATAGGGGGTCTTCTTAGTTCCATATGAAGTGTAGAATTATTTTTTCTAGATCTGTGAAAAATGATGTTGGTATTTTAAAAGTGATTGCATTGAATCTGTAGATCACTTTGGGTAGTATATACACTTTAACAATGTTGATTCTGCTGACCCATGAGCATGGTATGGTTTTCCACCTGTTTATATCCTCTGCTGTTTCCTTCCTCAGTGTTTCAGAGTTCTCCCTGTAGGGGTCTTTCACCTCCTTAGTTAAATATATTCCTAGGTATTTTATTTTCTTTCTTGCTATTGTGAAGGGTATTGAGTCTTTGATTTGGTTCTCAGTCTGACTGTTGTTGGCGTATAGGAATGCTACTGATATTTGCACATTGATTTGGTAACCTGACACTTTGCTGAATTTGCTTATCAATTCCAGTAGTCTCATCCCAGAATCTTTGGGGTTTCCTAGATACAAGATCATATCGTCAGCAGAGAGAGATAGTTTGACCTCTTCTGCCCCCATTTGGATGCCCTTGATTTCTTTCTTTTGTCTGATGGCTCTGGCTAGGACTTCCAGCACTATGTTGAATAGAAGTGGTGATAGAGGGCAACCTTGTCCGGTTCCAGTTCTAAGCAGGATGCTTTCAATTTTTCCCCTTTCAGTATGATGTTGGCTGTGGGTTCGTCATATATGGCTTTTATCATTTTTAGGTAAGTCCCATCTATGCCTATTTTGTTAAGCGTTCTTATTATAAAAGGGCATTGAATTTTGTTGAATGCTTTTTCTGCATCTATTGAGAGGATCATGTGGTCTTTATTTTTACTTCTATTTATGAATTACATTTATAGATTTGTGTATATTGAACCATCCCTGCATTTCTGGGATGAAGCCTACTTCCTCATCATGGATTATTTTTTTGATAAGCACCTGAATTCGGTTTGCTAGAATTTTGTTGAGAATTTTTGCACCTACATTCATAAGGCATACTGGTCTGTAGTTTTCCTTTTTTGTTGAGTCCTTTCCTGGTTTTGGTATCAGGGTGACGTTGGCTTCAAAAAACGTGTTGGGGAGGATTCCTTCCTTCTTTATGTTGTGGAATAATTTCTGCAGGTTAGGCACCAGTTCTTATTTGTATGGCTTGTAAAATTCGGGTTTGAAGCCATCTGTTCTGGGACTTTTCTTTTTAGGAAGGGTTTTTTATTGCTGCTGCTGCAATTTCAGTACTTGATATTGGTCTCTTCAGGAATTCTATTTCTTCCTGATTGAGCCTAGGGAGGCTGTGTGTTTCTAAGAATTTGTCCATCTCCTCCACATTTTCAAGTATTTATCCGAGAGAAATGAAAACCCACGCTGACACAAAATCCTGCCCACAAATGTTTACAGCAACTTTATTTGTAATTGCCCAAAATGAAAACAACCAAATGGCGAATGGACAAGCTGTAGTACACTCACACAGTGGAATACTACTCAGCCATAAAAGGGACCAACTATTAATATACACCATGGACGACTCTCAATAGCATTACACTGAGTGAGAGAAGGCAGACTCAAAAGGTAATTAAATATGAATGATTAATATAATAATTAATTAAATAATTAAATAGAAATACGATCTCATTTATATGACATTCTAGAAAAAGCAATATGAAAACAGATCAGTGTTTGCCAGGGGTTAGGGTTGGGGAGAACTGACCACAGGGGGACACAGGTGAATTTTTTAGAGTGATGGAACTCTTGTATATCTTGACTGTGGTGGAGGGTACATCGTTGTATGTATTTGTCAAAGCTTGCAAAACTGTAGACTAAAATGGGTGAATTTTACTATATGTAAATTATATTCAATAAAAATAATTTTAAAACCCAACAAGAACTCACCGTTTCTTTTTTTCCTGCTATACTGGCTGCCTCCCTGAAGGAAGGGAGGCTTTCAAGAGAATTAACACCTGCTCACTTATCCCGGGCCCCTGGGATGTTCACCTGGAGGGCAGGGATGGCTCCCATGAGCACCTGGGTTTGCACTCGACCCTCATCCCCTTGCAGGCTCTGCTCCAAGAGCAGTAACATTTGGGGTTATTTTTGCTCTGACAAGCACCAGCCACAGGGTTCTTTCTCTGTAGGCAGCCGCCACCCCCTGCTGTGTTTACATAAAAACACATTTGCACAGGGTTTTGTTTTTACATTTGCCTCAGCCGGCCTGGATCCTATTAAAAGGGGGGGAGGCCTGATTATCCTGCTGGCAGCAGCTGATGGGAAAAGGCAGTTGGAGGAAGGCGGCAGTGGCACGTGCTTCCTCCCAGTTAGTCGCGGAAGCCTGGGGTCTCTGTGCAGAGGCCAGGGAAGAGCTTGCCGGTGCTCCCCTGTGCATGTAGCAGCAAGCACTCCTCAGGCCGGGCACTACTGGCATTTTGGGCTGGATGCTTCTTCGCTGATAGCTGGAGCTGTCCCGTGCATGGCAGGGTGTCTAAAAGCATCTCTGTCCTCTGCCTACTAGTCATGAGCACCTGTCATGGCAATCAAATGCGTCTCTAGACGTTGCCAAATGTCTCCCGGGGGACAAATCGCCCCCAGTGAAGAACTACTGGCTCACTCAAAGCTGATGCAAGCTCAGCTCAGCATCCCTCTGCCTCCCAAGACCACCGTCAGCTCCCTGAAGAGAAGGGTGAGTCTCTCCCTCTCGCCTCTGCACCCATGGCTCTTACCACACTTCAGAAGTTCAAGGACACTTTGTGGGATGAACAAACATGGTAGGGGGCGTGACCCAATGGTCATTAGCTGCCTAGGTTTGGAGGACATCATCCGTCAATTACATCAGACTCTGGCCACCGTGTGTGGACTTGTCCCATGTGCTAGCCTGTTCCCACATCACTTCCCCAAATTCCCCCAGGAGCCCCAGGATGGAAATCTACACTTATCTCCATTTTACTGGTGAGAAAACTGAGGCACTCAGTTGGTGGGTGGTAGAGCTGGGATTTGAGCATGGAAATATCTGACACCAGAGCCCAGTCTCTCGGTTGTCACACTCTACCTAAGGCAGCTTCAGTCTTAAATATTTTTTAAGGACGAGATGCCTATGCACTTCTGGAGGGAATATGATGAAAAGCAGAGACTCTGCCAAGATGGATACGGTAAGGAAAGTGGACTTTGGTGCAAGACAGACTGATCTCCAAATCCCGCTTGGCCACTCACCTGCTCCGTGAACCCGGGAAGCGACTGGGCCTTGGTGTTGTCATCTGTAAAATGGGGATAATGATCACAATGCAGCATAGGGCCTTGTAC
This sequence comes from Cheirogaleus medius, assembly GCA_008086735.1. NCBI lineage: Eukaryota > Metazoa > Chordata > Mammalia > Primates > Cheirogaleidae > Cheirogaleus > Cheirogaleus medius. The sequence continues at coordinate 10,840,031 of VBSM01003044.1, forward strand.
AGATTAAACAAGATGATGCTGTAAAGTGCTTAGCAAGGCCTGGAAAACAGCCCGCGCTCAGTGAATACTGGTTGGATGAATGCATGCAATAGGTTTTGTGGAGAATTGCTGAAGCTAGGGTGGAAATCAGAGAGACAGAGAGGTGATTTTATGCCAAATCACCCAATAAGGCAAGAGTGTTCAGAGTTCTGATAAACCCTGACACACACACACACTGAGCCAGGAGCCAGCTCTTCCTCAACGGTCTCTAGCCCTTCCACTGGGCCAAATAAAGGCCCACTGTGTGTGCTGATCGGTGAACGACAGGACGCCGGGCTGGACGAGCGGCCCACGGTCGGAGTCAGAAGGATGTTGCATTCTTAGAAGCGGCAGGGCCTAATCCAGCATCCCTTGACCCCTTCTAAACAGACACGTTGAACGTCCGCCCGGCAGCCCAGGGGCGACTTGGACTTGGCCTCTACCGAGGCTGCCCCGTGGGAACCACCCAGAGGTCCCTCCCAGGCCGGAGGGAGGGAGAGGACCAAGCAGGGGGACGGTGGGGGTGCCTCCCGGGGTCATCAGCCACAGAGGTTCTGATTCTCTGAGTTAATTCAAGAGCATCCACGTCTCCTGCTCAGAAGCTGAAGAGCCCTCGGGAGCCTCTTTTCGACTGAAAACAGTGATTTGCAAGAGCTCACGATGCCTGGAGCAGAAGGCCCTTCTCACCGCAGGAGCCTGTGGGGACGCGTTGAGGCCTGGCAGCTGCTGGGGCTGGCTGGGCGCGCGGGGAACGGTGACCGACTCACGGACAGACAGACAGATGGACGAGCTGAGGCTCTCAGAGGGAAGCAGCGGCGAGGGTGTCGCGTCTGGGGTCTTAGTCCGCTCAGCTGCTGCTACGACAAAGACACCAGGTTGGGTGGCTTGAGCTGCAAACACTTCTTTCTCCTAATTCTGGAGTCTGGGAAGTTCAAGATCAAGGTGCCGGCAGACCCAGTGTCTGGCGTGGACCCGATTCGCTGTGTCTTCACGTGGCAGAAAGAGAGAGTAGGAGAGAGAGAGAAAGTTCTCCCTCGTCTCTTCTTATAGGGCACTAACCCTATTGATGAGGGCTCCACCTTCGTGACCTGCTCACCTCCCACCGGGGACGGGGGATTTCGAACGTGAACTTGGGGCTGGGGAGGGGCACGGTCATTCCGTCCACGGCACCCGGTGTGTCCTCAGCTCCCTGCGGCCGCCATAACGAATTACTACAAACTGGTAACGGTGGCTTGAAGCAACAGAAGTTCATCCTCTCACATCTCTGCAGGCCCCAAGTTCAAAACCAAGGCGCTGGCAGGGTTGGTTCCTTCTGGCGGCTCCGAGGGGGAATCTGTTCCACCCCGTCCCACCTCCCAGTGGTCACCAGCGATCTTTGGCATTGGTTGGCTTGTAGAGGCACAACTCTAAGCTCTTCTTAATTTTGATATTTAATGTAACTCACTAGTTCTAAAATATTATCATTTCAACATGAAAGACATATAAAACATTATTGAGGAGATGTTTTACATTCTTTTATTCATACTAAGACTTTAAAGTCTGGTGTGTATTTCACACTTACAGTGCACCTCAATTCAGTCCAGCCACGTTGCAAATTCTCGAGAGCCACACGTGGCCGGTGGCCGCCATAATGGATGGTGTAGTTCTAGAGGCATGCATGTCTGTTCGTGGAAAAATGATCTAGGTTCTTCTGTCTCCAAATCCAGAAGCATCATTGTCACCGCTCCAAGTCCTCCTCAGGTGGGAGGTAAGAGAGTCAAGGGACTTGTGTCTCTGCCATCCGGATTAGCCCAGGTACTGGGTAACTCATTTCACGAGCACAAAGTCATCGGCTTCTCCCACCTTAGCCCAACCCCACCTGGCTGAGGGCTCTGCTGGGGCTGACTGAGTCCTGCCTGCTCTGGCGCCCAAATGGGCTCACGTGGACCTTAGAGCCCAGCCTTGGCGTGGGGACCCTGTGGATCAAAAACAGCCCTGCAGACGCCTCAAACAGCTTCTGCAAGCCCACGGCCCTGAGAGTCCGTGACTGGCTTTGAACCCCAGCTTAGCCATTCCTAGCTGGAGGAACTGTTCTGTAAAATCAGAGGCATAAAAATACTTCCTTTTTCACAGGATTGACAGGAGAGTCAAATGGGGCTCTGTAAGAATCACTTTTATCTCTGGAACACTTGCATCGTGTCAGACATTGACTGAGCTTGTTACCCAGAACTGCTATTTTTATCCCCATTTTGTAGATAGGAACACTGAGGCTCTGGGAGATGAAATGACTTGCCCAGCATCACGTAACTAGCAAGTGATGGGTCCAGTGATCACAGACCCTTTCTCATAGGGTGGTTGTGAGGATGAAATGAATTAGTAAATTAATGCTTTGACAAGAGTGCCGGGCAGTAGATTTCTGTTCTCGTGATCATCATCATCATCATCATCATCGCCAACATCATCCACAGTCTCTGTCATCATCATTAACATTGACATTTACATCATCGTCACCACCGTTGTCACTGACGTCATCATTGCCATCATTATCTTCTGCCTCCCTGTGTGTGCTGAGCACAGAGTTGCTAAGCCTACCTTAAGCGAGTTTCTTAACCTGACTAAGCAATAAATTGTGCTACATCTAACCAATAGCACGCACACACACACACAAATTAAGGTAAGGCTGAAAGATGATTCTTGTTTGGAAGACACACATACACGCTCACACGCGCTCATCCAGGGCAATTTTTTTTGGCCCAAGAACACGGCCAGCACACAGCTCTCAGGATGCCTTCAGGGAGAGGAAAATAAGTTGCCTGCCACGGGGTCTGTGGAGTTTATTTTCTCCTTCCAGGACCAAAAAGCTCAGGGAACACAGCCTCTGTCTTCGGCTTCCTGGACACCCAGTGGGGAAGCTGCCAAGTAAAATAACCTCCCTTGAGTCTTCAACTTGCCACTCAAACAGAGGGACCTTGTTTGGGGCGTTCTACCAACACTGCCAACCAAGTTTATGGGGTCACCGTAAGTCAAGTTCTGGGCAAAACCAAAGGTGTGCTCTTTGGCTTCCCTTCCTGTCCCTCGGGGAGGTAGCCTCTCTCTGACTTCTCCATTCATCCCACCCTGACCCTGAAAAACAGGCACTATCGGATGTCCTGTTCCCCTGCACGCTGCTAGTCTAACAAGCTCTTTACAGGCAATTGTCACCACCAATGACAAGGTGGTGGTAATGGATTTACATGCAGATGTTTGCATGTCAGACGGGGTCTTCTTGAGCTCCAAGGTGCTGGGTGGGCAGGAAGGAGACAGAGCAGAGAACAGAATTCCAGGAAGGGGAGTGACTCTAGAACCACTCCGCTCAGTTACACAGGAAGCCTCCCTCTCCCAGCTCCCACCGGCCTTTCAAACCTGCCATTTCTGTTGAAGCCCCTCAGACAACCGAACTGTACAAGTCTGAGCTCTCAGCAGAGCCAGGGAAACGCCCTAGAACATGCTGAACTGGGACATTTACTCAACACGTTTTATTGCGTGCTTGCTATCTACCAGGCACGGTGCTAGATACTGAGGTGCAAGAAAGGATGATACAAAACCCCAGCTCCATGTATCTTACCGTGTAGGGGGAAAGTTTTATTTCACTGGCTTGGCGTTCCACCTGGATTTCAGAATCATTCCTTCAAGCTAGCATCTACCGAGCCCAGCCCTATGTTAAATGCTTACATAAATTATCCAACATAGTTACTGCCACAACCCCATGAGGTTCCTGACAGATGAGGAAACTGAGGCACCATGAGGTTGATAAACTTGCCCAGAGTCATTCAGTACGTCAGTGGGAGAACCAGGATTCGGATTCAGAAGCCTAAGGCTATAGATGCACACGGAGGGGCATCCTACGAAATCTCGGGATGGAAGTCTGAGCGATGCGTGGGGGTAACCTAGTGGAGGGGAGGGGGCGAGAGCGGAGGACATTTGGGGGAGACTTGGGGAGGGAGATCCAGGGAGGGTTGGAGACCCCTCGAGGGCTCTGGCTCAAGAGTGACGGAGCACGATCAGCATCCAGGACGTGTGCCTCCGGGCCCATGTTTCTGTCCCTTCGTCATGCCCTTGACCTGGCGAGCCCTGCTCTCTAACCAGCTAAGCTAAACTGGGGCTCGGCAGCCTCCTGAAATAGCTACGGCTTCCAGGCAAAATTAGTGCCGAGTCGATGTTGCCCCATTCATCACTCTGACTTCAACCTTGTTATTTTCAGGCAACATGGCACTGGGAATGAGTGGAGAGAGAGAGAGAGAGAGAGAGAGAGAGAGAGAGGTGTTTCCATCCTGTTGCATGGCTGGAGGGTGGAAAATCTATTATTTCTTTGTCTGAGAAAGGTGTTGGGACATCAGTTGATTTCAGCCCCAGTGTAATTTTGCCCCTCACCCCCATACTCGGGCATCAGTGCCCTTGCAGAATCCACATCTTTTTCAACCAATGGACTCTGGGTAGGGTTGACCCCATACTCAGCTCCAAAAACAGGTCCTGCCTGGCCTAAACCATTCAGCATCACCCATCTGCCTCTCCCATCACAGTGATCAGCTCAGGAACAGGCAGATAATCTAATGAGAACCATCGAGACTGGCTAGGGGAGGGAGAGGTTCTAGCTTCGGATGGATCTGAGCATCCGGGAGAAGGGAGCTCGGGCTCCTGGCACCATCTTGCTACCACTGGGGCAGCCAAAGCCTAGGGGAAGGTAGAGCTGCAGAGAGAAACTAAGGTCTCATAGGCTTTCTTTGAGGCTGGATCAAGCCACACCTGAAACAAGTTCCTTGTGGATTTTGATGTCTGTGAGCCAAAACAAATCATTATTTTTTTTTTTAGAAAGTCCATTTGAGTTGTGTTTTGGCCACTTTCAACATTAAAAGTCTTACTTGAGTCAGTGCTATTGCAGAATTCTCAGGTTCATGAATACCATGAGGTAGGCTGTGGGAAACACAAGCAAACATCTGGAATGGAATGGAATAAAAGTTGAAGGGTTTGGTGGCATGGGGGCAGGGCTTTCTGAGAAAATGATTTAGGATGATCATGAGTCCAAGAGGCAGAGTCAGCTCTGCAGAGTAGTTAAGAGCAGCCCACGGCTTCCTCAAGAGAGAACAATTCTAGTAACTGGTTTTGTCTATTAAATACCTGAATATTGTATTTTGTGCATCATCTCATTCTATCTTTCTTACCACCGGATGAGGTATGAATATTCCCATTTATGGAGGGAGCAAACTGAACCTTACAGAGGGGAGGAAGTGGCGTCCCCAAGGTTACACAGGGAGCAGACAGTGGAACACGGGAGGGTCCGACAGTGGGACCCCTGCTCCCAACATGTCACCACCTCCCTGACAGCAGGTGCATTGGAGGACCCTGCTCACCCTCCAGGGGAGCCAATCTAAGGTCTGTGCCTGTGAGCACATGACCATTTTCTCCACTTAACCTTGGCAGGATCCCAAGGGTGAGGAACACTCCCCCGGAATGGCAGAGGACTTGGCAGAAGCTAACAGATGTGCTGAGACCCAGCAGCTCCAGCAGAATCTCGGTGTAGAAATGTCCTGGGTGTTCATTCCCACGGCCGGCATCAATCTTTCGACACGAGGTTCATTATTAGATGACCCCATCTCAAAAATGCCAAGAACAGAGTCATCTACTGGATGTTTCATTTGCATTCGCAGGTGTCCTGATGATCCTATTGGCTCAGAGAAGTGAAGCCACTGATCCAAGATGACTGAACTAACTGAGGATTCAAAGAACTCACTCCCAACCAGGAGACTTTTCAATACACCGGTATCTCCCAACATACAGAAGCCATCTCAGCATAAGAGGAGATTCCAGCATTAAATAACATTCAGTCATAAAGTGGGAAAAGTATTCACTTTTAATTGTCTTGCAATATTTCTGATTACACCAAGAAGGAAGTCTCAAGAAGCGAACAGATCTTTAATGCCTCCCCGATGCTTGCTAATCTGCCTCTGCAGCAGAGAGAGGTCTCTAGCTCAGAGCCCCAGGCAGGTTACGGCGTCTGGCTAGAATTGATCCACCTTGTCTTGGTTTTGAGTGTTTATAGTGATTAACCTCTATTTAGGGAAAGTCATATTGATTTCATATTTGTAGGTAAGTTCCTAAATAAACAATTTTCAGTAAAAAAAAAAAAAGTAAGTCAATGCAAAGAAAAATCAGCAAATGTGGGAGAAAAAAATCACACAGGTGGTGTGAGATGGAGGGCAGGTGTCTCAGAGAGAAAGCAGGTGTGGGCGAGGAAGGCGTTCATCAGGTTAGATCCAGGCTGGAGGACTGGCCTCCTTGACTAAATCTAAACACCCACCCACCCCTGACCCTGCAATTCCATTCCCGGGTATACACCTACGCGGAATGAGTGCCTCGATCTACCAAAAGACTTGTGCAAGAAGGTTTCTAGCAGCTCTGTTCACCAGGGCCCCAAACTGGAGGAACCAGTCACATGTCCTTCAAAAGGAGAGTGGATAAAAACGGAATGAAAAAGAGAGGAACGGCTGATACGCGCAAACAACATGGCTAAATCTCACGGACAGAGCATCGAGCAAAGGAAGTCAGGCACAATAGAAAAGATGGCACATGCTTTCTTTCATATGAAATCCAAAGGCAGGCGAATTAATCTCCGGCGACAGGGGGTGTCAGTTAGGAGGCGACCCAAAGGAACTTTCTGGGGTGAGGAGAATGTTCTAGGTCTTGACCTTGGCAATGGTTACATGGCTTAATACGCTTGTCAAATTCTATTGATTTTTGTACTGTCTGTAAGTTACACCTCAATAAAAAGTTTTTCAAACATTGCCCCCCTCAAAAGAAAGATTTGGGATTTAACAGTCGCATACATAAACGAGGGGCTATGGGTCTAGCCGCAATGCCGACCACTCCCTCGTGGGTTCTAGACTGGGAGAAAGACAGTGATCCGTTGGGGTGTCGATCGGGCCATCACTAACGCCACCGTGCTGTGTGTCTCTCGCTACCTCTCTGGACGTTCATCTGCTCTTTTAGCACCTTTCTTTACGGATTTCTTTCTTTCTTTTTTTATTTTATTATTTTATTTTCTTTTCACTCTTCCCCCACCCCGCTCTTCACTGGATTTCTTTACGCCTAGGATATGAGTTTCCTGTGGCTGCAGCAACAACCACAAACTTAGTGACTTAAAACAACACAAGTTAGTTCCATCACGGTTCCGGTGGTCAGAAGCGTACAATCAAAATGTCAGCAGAGGCCGCCTGTAAACCCATCTTGCCCTTCCTCAATAAACTTCGTTTCATACTTTACAAAAAATGTCAGCAGGGTTGTTGGTTCCTTCTGGAAGCTTCTCGGAGAATCTATTTCCTTGCTTTTTCAGCTTCTAGAAGCCGCCCGCATTCCTCGGCTCCCGGCCCCTTCTTTATATCACTCTGTCCTCTGCTTCCATTGTCACATCTCCCACGACTGACGCTGTATCATGTGCAGGGGATGCCAACAGAGCCCCATGAATGGGATGGCCTGAGCAATATACACGTGCCGTCTCCCAGTTCCAGAGACTGGAAGTCAGAGGCTTTCAAAGAAGCCAACCCTCGGCGGCCCCACACAGCGGCCCCAAAGCCCAGCCAGCCGCACTCCCACCCCAGCAAGCCCCTAAATTAACTATGAAGCTGTCACGAAGGCGCCGCAGCTCTCATGTCACGGTGACCATGTCTAATATCGCTATTTAGGGCCCGGTTGAGCAAATTCCTTTTATCTCGGCACCGGGGGAAACGTCAGGAGCCCCTGCAGCCAGAAATACCCACACTGATGTGGAACCCTTGGATTCCGTCAGGGGGCCGTTTGTATAGGAACAAAGCCAACCCTGAGAACAACAAAGGATGGCAGGGACCTGCCTCCCTTGCCCACGTTCCCCAGCGAGAGATGCTTCAGGGACCGCCAGGGGCTTTCTGGGGCAGGGAGGCAGATTCCTCCCTGGGCAGAACCAACGCGTAGTCCGCGAGGAAGAATAAGAACCGCTCACGTTCAGGCAATCCCAAGCACTTTGAGAAGGGGTTTCACCACCACTAGCTCGTTTGTTCAGCAAGACAGTCATTCATTCATTCCTCAGTGAGAGTTTGTTGAACACCTACTATGTGCCAGGTCCTGTGTGCTGGGGATGCAGAGGAGAGCAAGACAGAGTCCCTGCCTCCAAGGGGGTCCCGATTGAGTGGCCAGAGGCACAGCACTGTAGGATCGTGGAACTGCGGCTTCGACACTCTCCTCTCGGTGCCTTGGTGTTCCCATCTGTAAAAGGGGCGTCTGCGGTAGCGTCTACCTCGCAGAGTGACTGTGAGCATGAAATGAGTTACTATATAACTAAGAGGCTCAGAGCCGAGTCTGCCGCACAGAAAGCATGACATGCACACTGGCCATCACCATCATCAGGGCTGGCGGGGGGAGCAGAGAGGGCTACGGAGGGCCGGCCGGGGAAGGAAGTGTGGAGAGTACCACCTGAGAAGACGATGTCACGTTAAGGAAAGGAAACCAGATGGAGGAACCGGCGAGGACAAGCATCCGGAGGTGGGATGGGGCAGGATCAGTTTCAGAGACACGAAAGAGGCTGAGACGGCGGGAACACGGTGAGTTTCGATGTTATTCTCGGGGCAGCGGGGAGCCACAGAAGGTCAGCTGTGTGTTTCAGGAAGAACCCTGACTGCAGTGTGGAGGATGTTACAGAACCCAGGCAAAGGGCAGGTGGCCCGGATCAGAGGAGCTGAAGGTGAGGGCACAGGTGTCAAAGGCAAAAGACACAGGAAGGTCATCGACGGGACGTGGGTTCCACGAGGCAGGGCTGGGGTCTGTCTCGTTCGCCGTGAGCATCTCCAGGGAGGCACGCAGGTGGACTGAATAGACGTGGGGGCAGGGAGAGGGGGGACTTGAGTGTGACAACTTGGGCCTCAGCAGGACGTCGGTGCTGTCGGGGAGGAATGCAGGGCTGAGAGATGACATCCCCGTTTATTCTTCTTTGACACAAGTTTCATCGCCCAGAGATGGAGACGCAGAGACAAAGCCACTCGCCCACGATCAACTAACACAGAAGCAGCAAATATTATGCTCTGCCTCTAGGGCTTTGTTGACCAATCCTTACTTGGCGCAGAGACCCTGAGCACAAGGACCACCCGGGGGCTTGTTGTAGGGCAAGGAAGGACGGGACACACATGCTCAGTGCCGCGCCGGGTGGTGTTTCACTGCTCAGAGACTCAGGTTTTTTGCCAAAGTAAAACCCTGCAGCCAAGAGAAAGGGCTGCTTTCATTGCTGGCTGCATCTCAGCGGCGCGCCTTGGACTTGAACCTCTCACACGCTCTCTTTGCAGCCGCCACCACCTCAGCCTCTCCAGGGGCAATTTAATCTCAGGGTGTCCGGTTCTCTGGCACGCTCCGCGAAGGAGGTCAGTAGGGTGAATTGCAGCATTAGCATAAATTATTGACCCAGAGCTGCTGTGGCCACTGAAGGACTTCTTGTGTAGCCAGCGCCGGGGCTCGCAGCCTCCGACCACACGTAGGTACAGGCTGTGCTGGGGACGCAGAAGGAATCTGCCAAGTGCAGGATCCTGGCTGACATTGTGCCATCCTCGGACTGGGTGTTTGAGTGGCCTCGGGTGAGCCTCCGGCATGTTACGAGATGATTTCTAGAGGAACAAGTTGTGTCTGATTTCCTTGTACGTTTCTCTTTTGCTCCTTTCAAGTAGGTGGCCGGTCTGTTGAGACCCTTGGCCTCAGGAACACATCCGCAGCAGCCCATGAGGCAAAGGCTGCTGTGGTCTTCATGGGACGATCCATCCATCCATCCTGGGAGGAGGGAGCCCCCGTAATGACTTAAAATCAAGTTTTTTTGCAGCTCAGTCGAGACTCCTCAAGTCAAATTTGATTTAATTTAAAGAGATTTAAGAAAGTTGATATTTCTGGTACACCTGAATTTATGGGCTTAAATAGATTTCTCTATACATACCCACCTTCCACACCTGTTCGCTACAATGGAATTTGGCAATTTGTCAAACCAGATTCTTAAACATGCTGGTCCCTTAAACATACACGCAGAGCTTGGTTTCAGCCTATTCTTAGAAAGGCTCTGCTCAAATTCAACCCAAATTCATCCACTGATCCGGCCGCCGCTGGGTCCAGCTGATGGGAACATTAACATCTACGAAGAGCCTACTATGTGCCAGGCACTTTAGAAGTATTGTTTTAAACACTTGTAACAGCTACTATTGTTTGGGATATTACTTACTAGGTGCTGAGCTAACCTGATTGGTTAACCTGTGAATTAACCCATCCAACAGAGAAGGAAACGGCTCAGAGATACTTAGTGGCCAGGTGAGGTCACCTGGAGCTAAGTGGCAGGGCCGGCACATGTACCCAGGCCTGCCTGGCTCCAGAGCACTTGTTCCTCCTCCTCCTCCTCTTTGTGATGAATCCAGTCTCTTTTCTTCGTTTTCTCTCCATCTGACAATCTATTCACACAATGCGAAGCCAAATAAAAATTATACATTTTGCTCACCTGAGACTTTGAGAATCTTGGCAAGCATTTCGGAAGCATCTCAAAGATGCTTCCAAAATATGACATTTGAATAATATTTGAACTGCACCAGATGGCTTGTTGGGGTGGAACAGGGTATGTGTTTCGGGGTCCATGTATGGGAGGGGGTGTCAATGTATGTTTCAAAGAACCCAAAATGCCACTTCATAAATGGGGTCTCCAACAGTTCCCTAGGTCTTCTGAATGGCCCGAGAGAGGCAAGGGTCTTAATCACATCATCTGCATCTTCCAGACAATGTAGGAGGCAGAACGAAAATGATAATAGTATTTGTAAATTTTGCTATTTATGGAGCATTAACTATGTGCCAAGCACTGGCTGTGCACTCTGCCTAGATTATCTCATTCAAATCTCACCACAGACTTATGAAGTAGGTGCTATTTGTATCCCTATTGTACAGATGAGAACACTGAGGTGCAGACTGGTAAAGTAACCTGCTTAAGGTCATAAGTGGTAGGGCTGAAATTTTAACTCAGATCTGTCTGACTCAGAGAGACCACATGCTCACCACTAAGTTTTCCGAGGGTTTCCAGTCCTAAGCGGGGCCTTTATTAGGACTGTCACAAGAATCATACTGCCATTTCTTCTGTCAGTCAATCAGTCATTCAACAACCAGATAATTTATTGAGTCCTTATTCTAGACTTGGTTAAGACACACAAGGCTTATGCACGTGTTGTGCTAGGTATGCACCGGGAAGGACAATCATTCTGGCCCTGGGGTGGGGGGCCCCCAGCATGCCCCTAACAGCACCCCATATGCCAGCTTTTCTCCATCCACGTCAAAACTTGCCTGTCCTGCGCCCCAGCCTCTCATTACTAACACTTAATGGGCTAACAGCAAAACTGTATCCTGTCTGAGCTAGACAGAACCGTAGGAATTGCCCCCACCCTATAGACGAGGAAACCGGGGCCCAGGAAACCGTGAGACTTGGCTGAGATCACAGAGCAGATCCGGAACCAAAGCTCAGGTCTCTCCACTCCTGTCTCGGGACTCTTCCCACGACATCACCCTGTAGCTGCAGGCTGGCACTGGGGACATAATCCATCCAAGCAACAAATTCACCTTTCAACAGGGGACTTTAATGTGGCAATCAGAACTCTCCGCTGCGTGGGTCACGCACACTCACCGTGGTCCACGCAATACTTCTAGGTGGTCCACAGGTAAACTTTCCTAAAATGTCAATAGTTACGTAGTTATTTTAATGGGAATAGTTAGAAAAGTTATAAATACACATTAAACCTTGATTTCACACGTATTATCACTCAGGACGAAGCTGAGTAAAATAATGAGTTGATTTCGCATCTATTTAAAGGAAAACATGCAGGTCTGGGAAAATTCTCGAAGGCAGATTAAGAAGTGCTGGAGTTTGGAAAACGCCATTAATACAAAAAAGCAACATTAATGGGGGTGATTTTGGAGTGCTGGGCACGGCAGTGGGAAGGTATTTTCCCTCCGAGGCACTTCCTAGAACCCCTTTTGTGTTGGGCAGAGTGATGGTCCCCCAAGGAGGTCCATGTCCCGATCCTCAGAAGCTGTGACTGTGCAAAAGGGACTTTGGAGATGGGGAGATTATCCTGGATTATCTGGGGGTCACAGTATCATCTCAAGGGTCTTTCCAAGGGAAAGAGGGCAGAGCTGGAGAAGGAGATGGGTCAACAGAGGTGGAAACCAGAGCGTCGTGACTGCCGGCTCTGGAGGTGGAAGGGGCCACGAGCCACGCCATGTGGGCAGCGCCGAGAAGCTGCAAAAGGCAAGGAACCAGTTTTCCCCTACAGCCTTCAGAAGGAACTCAGTCCTGCCGCTGCCTTGATTTTAGCCTAGCGAGACCCATTTTGTACTTCTGGCCTTCAGAACTGCAAGAGAATAACTGTGTGCCGTTTGAAGCCATCAAGTTTGGGGTGATTTGTTATAGCAGCTGTAGGGAACCGATACACTCTTCAACATCTGTCGGGGGCCATGCACCCACTCTGAGGACACTTGGGGTGGGGGGCCTCTGGCTTCCCTCCCAGTGTCTCTGCCCTCCCCCTTCCCCCCAAACAATAGGAATACCTTCAACTTATTGCTACAACCACGTGTGGAGCATCACGCCTTGCCCAGACGAAGGAAAGCTTTCCAGCGGCATCGAGACAGGCAAGACAAGAGCATCACTCTCGTGTATCAGGTCTGTCGGCGGCCTTCTGTTGGCCCCGCTGGGCTTGCTCTTCTCCGCCCCTGCTGCCTGCCTGGGGTGGCCTGTGTGGACCACACCAACGGGCTTTCTGCTTCCCTGGCTTCTTCTAGAGTTTGGCCAGTGGGAGGCCCTGGCAGGAGACTGGAAGCTGAGTCGAGGATGGCCAGGGCATTCATTTCTTCCTCACCACCCTTTGGGGCCACCATGGCTGGCTGAGTTCCTCTACCAAAGAACTCGGAGCAGCAGGTGACTCTCTCCACGCAGTTGTTTTCTCTGGGTTCCTGCCTTTTGCCTTCTCAGGCCTGGGCGCAGTCACAGCTCCCCACTATTGGCAACTCTGGGGTGCTGCACCATCCCTTGTGAATTCCCCACATCTCAACCCCACTGTTATTTAGACTCCCATCCCCTGCCCAGTTTGAGCGAGCCAGGATCCCCACTGATACCACCGATGACACAGACAAATTTAGTCATTTGTCCAAGTTCAAGAACTGAAACGGGTCAGAGCCAGTGCTGGAGCCTGAGTCTGTCTAAAACCCTCAGCCAGAGGTTGCCAGGGTGGCTTACGGGCTGTGGTCTACGGAGACCCAGGGCACAGGTTTTATATACTTATTTTTTAACTTGAATTCATTGCCAACGTTGAACAACTGAGAGCTGTCAAACACGAACCCAGCGTTCCTGCTTCTCTTGAAAGATAGAATGAGCCAGTACCATTCTAAGTTCTTTGTGTGTTAACTCCTTTAATCCTCATAACACAACTCTACAAGATAAATACCAGCACTAACCCAGTTTTAAATATGGGGAAACTGAGGCACAGAGATTAAATCACTTGTCTGAGGTCACTCAGTTATCAAGCGGAGGAGCTGGGATACGATCCCAGCACATCCATTGATCAGCTTGGGTAAACTGAGCCTTTGGATTTGGCACGGGCTGCCCACACTGCTATGGTCTGCAACAAGCCTGCCTTATGCCACCTCCCTGGCCCCCAAATGCATTCAGAGTTTGCAACCAACCCCTCCCCTGGGATCCTCTGTGTCCCTGTGGGAACAAAACCCAAGCCCTCCCCTCTGGCTTCTGGGATGAGCCAGACTAATGGCTTAATTCCTGGGAGTCACCTTTCTCCCAGAGCGGGCTCTGCCACCAAGAGGGGGGATTCATCATCATCCCTGCTGTGACACCCCATGAAAACGCTCTGTTTGGGGACACAAGCCTCGGTGCCTGCCCTGGCATTTCTCTGGCCACATCATGGATTTCTGATTGCGTCCAGCACCCGGCTGGAGCCCGGGAGCCCGGCACTCACGTCCCTGTGCCCAGAGCACACAGAGCCCTTGTTCTGCTTGCTCCCCACCGACCTGCTCAGGTTGGACCCTTGCCTCCACCCGAGAGAGGGGCTCTAACTCTGTCCTGCATTGGGCACGGATGCCTATCAGCCCGCCAGTGGGGGAGAAACAAGCCACACAGAGGCACTTTCTAAAAATCTCTGAAATCAGAGCCGGCTTGGCCACTTCTCCCAGGCATGGCCATCCGAATGGGTAGTTTTACCGGGTTTTATTTCTCCTCTCGGTTCTTCCTCCGGTTTCCTCTGAGCGTCCCGGGGGAGGGAGCCCTGCTAAATGCCCTCATTGTGAGAGCAACCGAAGCGTCCCCGACGCCTTGAGCTGGCTGCAGGAGGGCAGTGACGTCCGTGGAAGGGGATCGGTGGCCTTCTTATCACCGAGCCGTCCTCCCTGTCTGGCCCAGCGGGGGCGGGAGGAGGGCAGGGAGAGAGTTAGGAGAATTGGTGGGAAGAACTGGCTTGACCTCCGGGGGAGACAGATGCACATTCTAGAAAAAGATGAGAAGTGTCATCTGGCCAAAGAGAGCAATTAATTGGCCATTAGCCTGTGGAGTAGGTTTTCATCTCTGAGAGCTCTCAGGGATCAGGCCCAGGGAGCGGCCTCAATGGAGTCCCCAGTGAGCGTGTGGTTAATAAACGTTTATGTGGCGCTTCCGTGTGCCAGGCATTGCCCGGGAGAGCTGCGCCGGGAGGCACCGGCAGAGTTGGGCCTAGATTCTGATCTTGACTTTGGGTCTAACTGGCCAGGTACCTTGGGCCCGTCCCTTTCCCTCTGACCATCACTCTCCCCGTATAATAAATGCGAGGCAGGTCCGCGATCTCAGCTTCTCCACCTCTGACGTCCACGCAGCGAGCTCCGTTCTCTCCCGTCTTTCCAGCTGACAGAGCCCCTGTCCCCACTTACCCCTCCCCTGACCCAAGGGGATATTTGTCATTGTCCAGAGACATTTCTGGTCGTCACAACTGAGGGAGGAGGTGCTTCTGGCATCTAGTGGGTCAAGGCCAGAGATGCTGCTCGACACCCCGCAAAGCACAGCCCCCCAAGACCCCGCAACGAAGAAGCATCCAGCCCCAAACCGCAATGCAGTGGAGGTTGAGAAAGCCCACGACAGATGGGGGGTCTGCGGTTTGAGCAGTGGAGCCATCCACGGATCCACAGATCCTCAGTGGAGCGCGAGGCCTGGGAGCTGGCGCGGGAGGGCGGTGGGACACGGGGGGCTGACAGAGGTGGGCGCCGGCCGAGCTGGACACTGGGCGGGTGCCGGGGAGCGGGGCCGGGGCTCGGGCTGGTGCTCGGGCGGCAGGAGCCCCTGATCTAAGGAGCAACTCAGGTCAGAGGATGGGGGCGTGAGGCAGGGGCGAGGGCCAGGCTGCAAGCCCCCTAGAGGCTGCACTGGGAGGCTGGCTTCCGGAACCTTCCTCCCTCCCGGAGCTTCTCCCTGAGGTCTGCCCACGTGCCTGCCTGCCCCGCACACTTGGCCCCAGCGGCCGCCACGCTGGGCATCCCTGCAGGGGACAATCTCAGGGGACGGCAGAGTCGGCAGAGGGGGCGTCAAAAGAAGCCACAGTGAAGACCCAGATTTGTTCCCAAGCACGTGCTAAGCACTTACTGTATACCAGGGCCCTGCCCGCCTCTCTCTGGCATCACCTCTTCCCTCTTTGCTTCTGCTTCTGTGCCGCAGCCAGACATAATGCGCTTGCAGCACACCAGGCCCCTCCCCTGCAGGGGACTTCCTGCCAGCCCTCCCCTCTCCCTGGAATAGCCCCACCCCTCCCCGCATGCTCCCCCTTCCCATCCCAGCCTCCCCACCTCGTCCTTGGAGAGCTCCTTTCGACCCCTCCAAATAAACCGAGCCTCCTTCCTCTATGTCCCCACAACACTCAGCCTTTCCGTGGGAGAGCTCACCGCCCTTCCTTGAAGTGACATATTTAAAGTCAGCCCTGACCAGAGGGGAGGACAGCAGAGGCTTAAGAGCACAGCTACTGGTCGGCATCAGGCAAACCCAGCTTCCAACCCCGGCTCTGCTACCCACCGCGTGGCCCTGGGCAAGCCGGCTCACCTCTCACAGCCTCTGTTTTCCCATCTGTAAAATGGGGGTGATAGCAGCGCCATCCTCACAGGGCTGTTGTGAGGATTAAATGAGATCATCCTTGCAACATGCCCAACACACAGTAATAATCTTTCATTATTATTATTACTACCACCATCATTAGCATGGAGTTAAGAGCTGAACTCCGGGGCCAGGCATCATGGGTCCAAACCACAGTTCTACCACCTACAACACATGGAATCTTGGACAAGCTGTTTGACCTCACTGTGCCTCCATGTCCTTATCTGTGAAATGGGAACAATAATATTTCATACCTTCTAGGGTTTTTGACAACATTACATGAGCCAACGTATGTGCTGCCCCGAGAACAGTGCCTGGCACATAATAGTTGGTACTTAAGGGTTTGCTACAATCAGGTCGTAAGAGCCAGTGGATAGGACCTGGGGCTGTCTTGTTCCCCACCGTATACACAGCAGGTGCTCAATAAATACTCGTTCAGCATATTTCCACATGAGGAGCATGCAGCCTCACAGGAAGGACACATATGGGCAACACTATCTGGCTGGGGTGATCTATAGAGGTATATAAGATACCTCGACCCCCAGAGAGCATCCACCTGCCTTTCCAGGAAGACTGGGCGCAGCAGGCTCAGCCTCAGCTTTCTCATCTGTAAAGTGGGCTCTTAATAGGATTTTGCTCGTAGGGCTTGGGGGCCAAGCGGGCAGCACGCAGCCAATGTTGGTGCATATTGACAGCTTCCGGGACAGGCCCCCTGGGAAAGTTCCCACAAAGGGAGGGGAGTGGGGGACATGGTAAAACTACAAAGCTACTGCTGCAATTAGTCTCCATTCTAGCAGTTAATTAAGCGAACATTGAGTCCTGGTGTCTTTGGATGAAATGGAATAAAAGCCCCCCCATTTGCTCAGCGGTTTGCTGATGTTTGGCTTGACTGCTGCCACCCTCCAGCCGGTCCTGCCCATCCCACTGGGCCAGGAGATCAAGATTAAGGACCAAGAAGTTCTACATGGCGGTGGCCAGGGGGCTTTGGGGATTTTACAAGGCTTCCTGCAAATCACTCTGAGGTGCAGCCTGCAGTAATTAATGTGCTGGTGGGACTCCTTTGATCATGTCTCCTCTGTGGGATACCTGTCACCTGAAGGGGGTCCTGTCCCCTCAACCCCTGCCTTGAAGGTAGCTCCGTTCCTGCTGTGTGACTCTGGGCAATTCGCCCCGCCTCTCTGATCTTCAGAGCTCCCATCTGTAAAAGCAGGAGGATAACAGGAATCTCCTGATGTTGTCAGGGGCTTTGATGAGGTGACCCATCCACGGCGTTTAGCACAGTGCCTGGCACGTAGTAAGAGCTCACTAAATGGAGTCATTGTTATTAAACAACAGCATCTGACACTTGGAAAGACTCTAAACTAGGCTTCTTTGCTTTGAGACAGGGTCTTGCTCTGTCATCCGGGCTAGAGTGCCGTGGCGTCAGCCTAGCTCCCAGCAACCTCAAACTCCTGGGCTCAAGTGATCCTCCTGCCTCAGCCTCCTGAGTAGCTGGGACTACAGGCACTTGCCACTGTGCCTGGCTAATTTTTCTCTTTTTCGTATAGATGGGGTCTCACTCTTGCTCAGGCTGGTCTCAAACTCCTGGCCTCAAGCCATCCTCCTGCTTTGGCCTCCCAAAGTGCTAGGATTACAGGCGTGAGCCACCTCACCTGGCCTAAACTTGGCTTCTAACGACCAAGGTTCTAGTCTGGTTCTGTTACTCATTACTGTGTGATTTTTCTCACATCACTAAACCTCTCTGATCTTCCTCTGTCATAGGACGAAAGGAATTCAAGCCACGGGGAGACAGTGGAGCCGGGGGAGACGATGATCACCATCACAAGTACAATGGTAGCTCCATCCACTCACTGATTCTGTCACTTACCTATTTCCCAAACGCCTCCCTCTACACTACCCCACTGCCGTTACCCAGCCCGTTCCTCATCATCTCCTCACGACGCTCACTCATTCATTCAACAAACATCCCGTGAGCACCACAATGAGCCGGGCCCCGTTCTAGGCACTGGGGCTGCGGTGAGGGGCACACGGACACCCCAGCCCTCACGGGACTCACACGCGAGGGCGGCAGCTCTCAGCTGGGGGGGGGGGCTTTTGGAGATGACGTCTGGCTGTCACAACCCAGGGAGGAGGGTGCTGCTGGCATCCGGTGGGTGGGGCCGGGGATGCTGCTCAACATCCCTCGGAGTCCCGAACAGCCGCCCCCCACGAAGAACGATCCCACTCCAAATGTCAGTAATGCCAAGGTGGCGACACTCTGTTCTAGAGGGGAGACGTCAGCAGTAAACAAAGCAAATAAATCGTTCTTCACCTGGTAGATGCGAAGGTGGTCAGAGCCGTGGAGGAAAGGCAGGGATGGGGCGGGACAGGGACTCCCGGGAACAAGGATGGAGGTGCATGGGAGTGGTCGGAGTTACTGACGACCTTATGTGGGCAGGAGAGAAAGAAGTCAAAGATGACTCTGAGGTTTTTGGCCCGATCATCTAGAAAGATAAATGAGCAGTGCAGCACTCCACCCCACCCCCGAGGGTCTCTGGATACCCATCCTTAACCCTCCCTTCCCTGCCAATCCCTGCTCTGTTCCCTACACAGCAGCCAGGGGAATCCTCAAATGGCAATGCCATGCCACCATGGCCTCCGCCCACCCCCCAGGGGCTCCTGATGCCGGGTGGCACCCAACCTGGCCCAAAGCCTCCCGTGGCATCGCCCCTCTGTGTCCCCTACCCGCCCTTCACCCTCCAGCCGGGCCAGACCCTGCTCCCCTGAAGGGCTCGGTTCAGATGCCGCCTCCTCCAGGAAGCTGCTCCCTCACAGTCCTCGCTGATCACATCGGTCTGTAACTCCTTCCCCTCTGGCTGAGGAGGGCGGGTGTCAGACTGTCTTGCTCACCGTTCCAAGGTGACCAACCACCCAGGTTAGCCTGGGGCTGGGGATTCCCGGAACGGTCAGCCCTTCCACGCTCAAACTGGGAGAATCCAGGGCAAATCAAAGCCTGTAGGTTACTCTAATTATATCCCTGATATTGAGCAGAGTCTAGTCCCAGGGAAGCTCAGTTCATAGCTGTTCAGTAAACGGCAAGAGATGTATAAACGTTTTTGAAATGGATGAACGGATGAAGTTCAGTATCAACGAGTTAATAATCCAAAACTACTAGTTGGGCTTCTGGGAAGCCCTGGAAGACCTCAACCCTGATCCATCCCGAGTTGAGCTCCCGGGACCTTTAAAAATCACTGCCTCTGCTCTCCAGCCGGGGCCCGGGTTCAAGAGCAGGGCTCAGGCCCACACACTCATCTGTGCAGTAATGGAGGGCAGGGTTGTAGGAGAACAACTGAGGCAGTAAGTCCCAGGACCTAATTTTCCTGGACTTGGACGCCAGCCCACCCTGGGCCTGGGACTCAGCTGCCCCACGTCGGGGAGCCCTGGAGCCCCGGAGCCCCGTGTCCCGATTCTAACCCTCACCCAGCCCTGTTATGGGAGCCTCCACCCTGGAGAGCTTCTCTCCCTGTCTTGCCTGCAAAAGTAGGTACTTGCAAACGGTTCTCAGGATTTAGGGTTTTATTTTTCTCTTTCCTTCTTATTTTCTTTATTTTTTTTTTCTGTGGTAATCAACCTTCTATCCTTATCACGTTCTGAAAAAGGAGCTAATTGTGTCCTCTGGGCAGGTGGCAGATGCTCCTGTTGTTTCCACACAAGTAAATCTGGCCCCCTGGGAGAGCTGGGGGTGGACGCCCACAGTAAACTAGAATAACTTGGCTTGAAACAGGTCGTCAAAGGGGATTTTCTGTGCGTGAGGCCGAAGCAATAATGGTTCAGATGAGGTCCCCTAGAGGTAATGATCTGGGGGGGCACAGGGGATTTTTTTTTTCATGGGAACCAGGACCCACGTACAGAAGACAACATAAAACAAAGATGTACAATCCGGTGAATTGCACAATGGACGGACACCCCTGGAACCCCTTCCAGGGCAAGGGACAACACCGCCAGGACCCCATACCCCCTCTGTGTTCCCTGCTAAGCAACATGCCTCCCTCCTACGCCAGCCCAGGTAGCTACCTTCCTGACTATTATGGTCATTTCTTCCTTGTTTTTCTTTATAATGTTCCCACCTAAGCACACATACATCCTAAACACTATAATGCAGTTTAGCTTCTATTCTGATCGTTTTATAACTAGAATCGTGCAGTGTGCGCTTTTCTGCATCTGGCCTTTTCACTCGACGTTGTTTCTACACACTGCAGCCTTTTGGGGCACCTGTCGGTTGCTCATTGTCAATGCTGTGTACTATTCCTTGGTTTGTCTAAACCTCATTTTACTTGTTTATTCTACCACAGTGGACATTCGAGTAGTCCCTGTTTTTCACTATTATGAAGATCATGAAAAAAAAGTAAGAGATGTATACTTATTTCTGTTGAGTGTCTATCTCGATGTGGAATAGCGGAGTCGCAGGGGATGTATTGGGCCACTTCAGTGAATGTTGCCAAACAGTTTCCCAAAGCAGCTGTAGCAATTCGCACTCCCGTCAGCAGCATATGAGTGTCCTGAGGCCTCCTTTTAACGTCAACTATTAACTCCACACTTTCGTTATGTGCACGAGACAGGCTTGGAGCGTGAGCCTAGGAAGGATGCGGAACAAGCCACAGCTCATTCCCTGACACCAGCACCCCCCAGCCAAGCAGACAGAGGTGGTATGGGTTAGTGACATCATCCCCCAGTGTTTTAATCACAAACTCTGAAGGAATGATCCGGAGCTTGGAAGCCTCAGAGGAACTCTTAGCAGGAATGTTTCATCCGAGACCTGAAGGAGGAGTTGCAATGAACCAGGTGGAAAGGGGCGGGGGTGGAGTGGGCAGATGGCACAGCATGTGCAAAGGCCCTGGGGTAGGAGGCAGCAAGGTGCATTTAAGGAGCTGGGGAGAAAAAAAGGCCCAGAGAGGTCAAGACATTCTCCTGAGATAACACAGCAAGTTAGCAGGAGAGCTGGGCCTGGATTCCACTGCTAAGGGGTCCTTGGTGCTCGTGGGTGCAGCCAGTGTTTGTGGAAACTGGTTCCCTTAGAAGGCAGGACCCCAGCACAAGAGGCAGGGCCTCTGCATTCAGCTAAGCGAGGGTTCAAATCTCAGCTCAGGCACGCCCTATTTATGTGGCCCTGGGCAGGTCTCTTTGCCCCTCAGAGTTTCCTCTTCTGTAAAAAAGAGAACAGTTTCGAGAAAGCCAGCTACAGGGAGCAGAGGAGACTGTGCTTGGAAAGGGCCTGGTACAAGCAAGTGTTCAGTGACCACAGGGAGCACCATCCTCTCTCTCCCTTTCCCCAGGCTGCAGGGCTGTAGTTTTACAGGAGGTGCTATGCTTTCTTGAGCACCTACTATGTGCCTGGCATCTCTTTAGGCGGCAGGAGCTACGGGGATCTCCAGGCTGCAGATGGGAAAAGCAAGACTCAGAGAGATGAAGCGATGTGCGCTCGGTCAAACAGCCACAGAGCCGGGGGGGAGAACCAGGGTGGAATCCCTCATATGGAGGGACGGCAGCTGAATTACCTTCTCAGCCTCTGCAAAGGAAGTTTTATCCCGGGAAATCAATAGCGTGAAGCAGGAAATCAGAGAGAACATTAATAATCTCAGGCAGCAAAATGAACTGCTCCTAAGCAGCGGTTCTCGCTGAATCCCATCCACAGAGCCTCTTACGAACGGTGCGGCTCAGAGCAAAACAGGTCCTCCTCCCGCGGCCGTTACAGGGGATGCTGAATGCACAAGGCACTTGCCCCAGGTTTCTAGAACAAAGGGCCAGCGTGTCCTCCCAGGTCATCCACAGCACCAGCTCTGCACGATTCAGAGGGTGCAGGCTCTGAGGCCCCCGTGCTGGGGAGCCCTGGCTTTATAAGCAGTGGAACGAGTGAGTTCACAGACATGCTCATTTGGCCTGCCCGGTGTTTTAAAATTGCCTGAATTGGTGGAATTCTCTCGGGGAAAAAAAAATCAAGAGGGGTGACCACCCTGGGTTCATGTTCTTGTGTGGCGACCGTGGGCTAGGGCTGGGAAAAGCTGCCCCCTGTAGACGGGGCACTTGGTCCCTGGCTCACCTTCCTCTGCTCTGTCTCCTGCCTATGGGACCTTCCTGCCCCTGGGGGCGTGTGGATTTGAGAGCCCTCCCTGTACCCTTTAAGCCATTCCAGCTTTCAGCTGGGAAAGTGACACACACACAAGAGGTGGGGACTTGTTGGGGACTGGCCACTTTTGTTAACCAAAATAGGGAAGTGACTAATCTGCAGGGGTTAGTGGGGTGTCCAGGCTGAGTGCTCAGATCATGGGGTGCCACTCATTGCACTGAATACTCGCTGAGGCCCTGCCTGCCTTATATTATCATCATGCTAATAATAATCATAACAGCAGCGGGTGTAGCCATAGGTAGCATCTACTTAGTACACCGCATGCTGGGGTTGGTGCTAAGTACCTTGTATACCTGGTCCCACTTCACCCTTACAGCAACCCTCTGAGATGCGGCCTAGGTGGCCCGTCGGTCAGTCACTTTAGTCTGATCAGTAACCTCTTCCCCTTCGTTGGTTAACTAGGTCCTGGTTTTTCTTTGGGGACTCACCCCTCCCGGACTAATTCACTCCTCCCCGCAACAAAGCTTCAGGGTTGGTCACATGTGACCCTGACCTGGCCAAACAGCAGATCCCTGTGATGGGTTCCAGGAGGCTGCAGCTCTCAATTTCAGAACGACTGGAATCGGGCTTGCAGCTGCCACAATGCAAGCATGGGGCTGCTGGGGGTATCTGTGCCCAGAAAAAGAGAGCCAGTCTAAAGGGAAGCTCACACAGAGAAAAAGAGGCCAAAAGGTGGGTAAAGAGTGAAGGAGGAAAAGAGGGAGGGAGGGAAGGAGGGAAGGAGGTGGAGAGAGAGAGAGAGAGAAACACCTGTGAGATTGTCAAGCTTCTGGATCCAGCCAAGCCTGAAGCTAGCTTTGCTAAGTTACACGAGCCAATATATTCTCTTTTATGCCTGAGAATAAGAGTGTAATATATTTAAGTTGGGTTTTTCTGTCACCTACAACCAAAAGAATTCTGACAAATGTGAACACGATCTTGATTTCTATTTTACATGTGAGTAATCGTAGGCTAAGGAGGTTGAAGTAAAGTCCCCAAGGCCACACAGCGGTGAATGAGTAGCACTTGCATTTCAGCAGGATCTGCCCTATACCTAAAGCTGCTAGGGTAGAAATCTTGGGCTCTCATAGGGCTGTCCCTCTTTCTCCAGGAGTTGAGAGGACAGGGACTGCAGAAACAGCAAGCGCTCAGAGCTGCTGCTCCCCGTGGTATGTTGGGGAAGCCAGGAGGGGAAGAAAGGAGGCTGCACCGAGATGAAATATATAATTATTATTTAAATCAGGTCCCATAAGGAGAAACATCAAAGCTCTCTATGGCATTTCCCAGTGCCATTTTTAATTCTATTTTATCAAAACACGGCTGGGATTTGTTTTTCAAAAAGGAAAAAAAAAAAAAACTCCTTTAATAATAATACAAAAAAATTCTCTAACGAAAGTGAAAATAGCCCACAGGCCATCAGGTGACAACGGAGGGAAGACAGGGGCATTTAAGCAACTTAGAGCAGATTAAGAAACTAATTTGTTGACTCTTTTTTCCAAAGCTCACCTCTCCCTTGGAAGGCTGTGTGTTTTGCATAATGAGGCTGGATTCACCGCTGTTCTGTCTGCCTGCTCTTTCTTGCCATTTCAATGGGCTCCCACCTCCAGTGGGGGGTGCTTTCTTCTCGCTGCTGTGGCCAGGGCTTAATGGAATCATTTCGTTCCTCATTACCTAAAGTCCTTACGAGGCTTCCCACCACTGCACGCGGTAAGAGCAGCACACTTAGGGGACCGTCCAGGTTCACACGCACTCGGTCCTTTCCGCCCCCAAAGCCGGAATCCGGAAATAGTAAAAGGAACTTTGCAGATAGGAGTGAGTTGAGCATCTTCAGATGGGGACATTGTCCTGGATTACTCAGGTGGGCCCCGTGTCACCACAAGGGGCCTTACGGGAGGGTCAGAGTCAAAGGTGTGATGATAGAAGTGGAGGTCAGCGCAGTCTGGGGGTTTTAAGCCAAGGAATGTGCTGGAAAAAGGCAAGGAAGTGGATTCTCCCCCTGGAGCTTCAGAAGGAACACAGGCCTGCTGACCCATTCTGGACTGATGACCTCCGGAAGAAGCGGAAGATAATAAATGTGTGTTATTGAAGCCATTGCATTTGCGGGCACCTGTTACAGCAGCCACGGGAAACTCATACACTCATTCCATGAAAGCAACATGAAATCAAAGGGGCCAGGGGACCTGTCATGGATCAGGAGGTAGAAGGCCCAGGTTCTAGTCCCAGCCCTGCCACCGACTCTGTGACACCTCAGACAAGTGCCACCTTCACAGTGCCCAGGGGGCTGCTCTGCTGCAGCTCAGACTCACAGGTGCAGCGGCCACAGCAGCCGGCGTCTTCGGGACCGAGCCGGGGGCTGGCAGGGCACGTGGGGGGCAATAAAGCCCCTTCCCAGAGGGTGACGAGGGGTAAGGGCAGGAGACCCAGGGAAGTCCAAGGGGAGAAGCCACTGGCGCCACTGACAAGCTGGTCCCCGGCACTCTGGGAAGGAACTGTGCAGGCCCCAGGCCACCACCTGCTTCCTTCTGAGCGACACATGGCTTTGCCTCTCATGATCAGCCAGAGCTCAAAACCAGGGAGACAGAGCAGCAGGCTGGCAAGAAAGACAGTGACAGGAGGAAGCCCCTCTTGTACTGCAGGGGTGGATTATGGGGAAAGACCCCGATCCCAGGCGGGTCCCCGCATCCCATCACTCCGCCTATAGATGGTTCGGAGCTGCCCTGCCGCTCTCGGATGGAATCCACCTGTGATAGTACTTGGAATAAAAGCCACCCAATAGCAACAGTGGTGTCGACAACTGGCGCTTACCATACTTGTACCCTGCGCCACCTGCCACTCATTGACTTTTCACTCAGCCCTTCCCGCTTTGTATCTCGGTTTTACAAATGAGGAAACCGAGGCACGGAGTGGTGAAGTCAAGGCCCAAGGCCATTCAGCTGAGAAGCGGCAGAGCCAGGACAGGGAGCCAGGCAGCCTGTCTCGGGGACGTGGTTCAGAATGGCGCCACCGTCCTATCCCTGCTCCCCACACAGCTTCCGAGCTCTTGCTCTGTGCTGCAAACTTTCCACACGTGAGGTCACACTGTCTTCACAATAGTCCTGGCGACATCAGCTCACCACCCCCCTTTTGCAGATGAGGAAACAGAGGCACAGAAAGGCGATGCCACTGGCCGGAGGTCGCATGGCCAGCTGATGCTCGTCTGCCCCCAAACCTGGTGCCTCCTTTACAGCTGAGCTAAGTTCCCACCCACCCACCACTGGCTTCAGCCAGTCTGGGTGAGTTTCTGTTATTAATTACCCACTGTGCCCCATTCTGGCATTCCGGAGCCTCACGTGGGTTTGTCGGCTCCCCGCTAATAATATGAATAATAATGATGGATAATGTTCTGAGCACTTACTATGTGCCAGGCATTGTGCTAGGGTTTCATGTGAATTAACTTCTTAAATACTCATAGCAACCCTAGGAGAAGGTATTGCTGTTATCATCCCCACTTTACAGATGAGAAAACTGAGGCACAGGGGTTAAGATACTTGCTCAAAGTCAGAGAGCAAGCGAGTGAGTCAGATCTGGGCTGCGAAGCCAAGCGGTTCAGGTCCAGAGCCCATGCTGGGAACTCGGACGCTGCACAGCTTCTAAATCATTCGCTTTGGGGCACGCACCACCCTGGACCCCATCCTCCTCCTCATCTCGAGCTGGGCTGGAAGAACTCTGCCTGGGTGCTGGCTCTGGGTCCGTTTCAAGTGCCCACGTCAGAAGGGCTGGTGAGGGAGTCTTCCATAAAAATGGAAATGAGAAGAAGAACACCTCCTAGAATTATTACAGGTCATTCGGCCATAAATCCTTCCTTGTTTGAAAGTATGTTTCCCCCAATTAATTCCATCCCATGCAACCATCAATTTTTTTTTATTTGGAGAGAGACCTTCTCCAATGCCTGAGGAATGACCTGGGAACTCATACCATCCCTATTTTCTTTCTTAAGATGATAAACTGAAGCTGCTAATCTCAGCCCAGGACCCAAGAATTCTGGGGCTCAGATAGTAATAGGATCCGCTCATCTGATGGTGTGAAGTATAGAGCACCCATTCATTCATTCTCTCAACAAACACTGAGCACCTACTGTGTGCCAGTCCCCTGTTGGTGAAGGGACACAGCTGTGAATGTGAAGTGCTCTGCCCTCCCAGGACAATTATCCATGTGTCCCCTCTGTCTGCCCACGGAGCAGCCCTACTCCATTGCATCTAGTCAGACCCTCCCCCCAGGGCCTAGCTCAGACCCTGGCAGCCCTGGCACGAGGCAGGCGCCCAATCAGGGAGTGTCGGATAAACCCTCGAATGCATGGATACGCTTATGAATCCAGTGAATCACTTAATAGTGTTCATGGAAAAGGAAGCTGAAGTTCAAAGAGAAAACTTGCTAGAGATATCCCAGATGGTTTGAGAAAGATGCAGAAATTGGCAAATTCATCTCCCCACTGGTCCCGGACAGATGCCCATGGCCACTTCATCACTAGGAGGAATCTTAGTTAGGCCCACTGGAGAAAATGACTTGTCTTCTGGCTTACATCATCCTTGTTGAGTGTATATTTCACACCGGGCATCGTCTCATTGAATGCCTATAAGAACCCTATATGGTGGGCATTATTATTCCCATTTTACAGATGAAGAAATGGAGGCACAGTGGACGCAACTTGCCTGTAACTGACAGAGCTAAGATCAGCACATGAGCCTGTTCAATCCCAAAGAAAAAGACCAGTCTCTTAGCCCCTCACTCCCGAGGCAGACCAGAATCAAACAGGGCACTGATGTCCAGCTACTGGACATGCATTAGTAGGAAGATGTCACCATATTTCGTTGAGGCTGGGTCATTTATCACAGGCTGGCTCGCCCAGCTCCACCCCAGCGTCTTGTCCTTGCTGTGGGCCTTCCCGAATGTCCCCTCCAGCCTCGCTTCTGTATGTGACCAGCTCCCACTCGAGACACAGGAGACAGAAGCAAATGCCACGAGCCAGGGGCCGTCGAGCCGTCCCTTCTGCCACACACAGACGAGAAGGCGCTTTGGCTGCCCGCAGCAGCTGCAGCTCGTTTGCAGCCGGCCTCGGTGTACGGAGGATGACACCAAGGCCAGAGAGCAGGCCGGTGGCTGCTGTTGAGCGGCTGAGACCTGAACCTAGGTTTGTCTGATGTCAAAGCATATTTATTTCTTGAGCACCTCCCACGTGCCAGAGCCTCTTCTAGGTACAGTCAGATGTCACTTCCCCGACTTGGGGAAAAGCGAAGAGTTTCGTGTAAGCGAATTTTCCCGACACCTGAGGCTCCATACACAGAAACATGTATCAGCTTAACCGTGAGCTCAAAATATTTTATACAATGAATTATTCCTTGCCCTTGACCCTGCCTGCTCAACAGGGTTTCCCTGTTGCTTGTTGGGGCTGCCGCGGAGGCCAGCAATTGCACGGTCCCATAGCATCAAGCTAGATGCAAGCTACCGAGACGAGGAGGTCGTTGGACCCGTGCACTAAATTCCCCCCACCCCATGCTGTGATTGTTTTGCTTTCATGCTTCTTCTTCTACAACCTCCTCATCTGCACCCTCGTTCTCAGGCCGTCGGCTGTCGCTTCTGTCTGCTGTCACTGCGCTTTCTCCACCATCCCACGCACTTCTCGCGTGCCCCTTCTCTGCGCCACAAGCCTGGGAAACCAGGTCGCCGAGCTTATCAGAATGGTGTGCAAAGCAAGAGTAAACAGGCTCTGAGTGAGAGAATACGGGCTCTGTTCTGACACGGACACGGAGACAATTAAACTGGACTCCTGTCTTTTTCTGTTTCATACATAGCTGAGTTTCCAGGACAAATGGCTCGCAGTTACGATGGTGATACACCCGAGAGCTTTGTGAAAATGAAAACTCATCTGATTGTTCCGACGAGTCTAGGTTTTCTACCTGGCCCACAAGTTAGGGATTCAAAATGCAAAGAGCTCAGGTCACTGGCTTATAAAGGGACACTCGAGGGGGAGAATTCAGGGACATCTTAGCAAAATGGGGCCTGCCTTGGGGACAACTCAGGAGAGGAAGAAATGCAGGAGATCTACTGTCTCCAGGCCATTACTCTGATACTTCAATACAGCTCCATCATGGCAAATGTCATGTGGCCTCAAACTTCCTGGAAGCTCGGGGACTTTCTATGAAACTGCAAAGCCAGAGCCTGGAACACTCAGTCCGCAGGCCTGCCTGAGTCGTCTGCTGTCCACTGTCCCTGCAGGGGGACCTCCTGTGGTTCAGTCGCCCGAGCCCACCCAGCCTCAGCCTGGCTGCCAGACCCATGTTTACCATGCTCAGGCTCGTGGGGGCGGACCCTGGCCCAGCTCGTGCCATTTGCACATTAACGAATGAGACAGAGAGAAAACAGAAAGGCTCCTTTGAGGAGCTGCTGGAACAGCTCATCACTCCCACCAGGGAGAGACAGAAGAGGCAGCATAACGGAGTGGGGAGGCAGGAGAGGGGAACAGCTGAGAACACAGGCTTTGGGGTCAGACAGACCCCAGCTCTGCCACTTCCTGGCTGTGTGAGCCTGGACAAGTGAATGAAAGTCTCTGAGCCTCCGCGCTCTCATCTGTCAGGTGGAGACGGGGTCCTTTAACTCACAGGACTGTCCCCGGGATTCAGTGGGAACGGACGGGCGGCTCTGATGACAATGCCAGGCACTGTGAACACCCTACAGACAGACGCCATGCTGACGACGACGGTGATGATGATGATGATTCACCATCAGGAGCGTCTGCAGATCAGGGTCCTGCAGGGCCACCTTGAGCAACATACATAAAGGCTCTGGGGCTACTCCAGTTAGAAGATAAAATGGAACCGTAAAAAGCCAGACTAGAGAAGTCCTTAGTGATCATGTATTCTTTCTCTCCCATTCTACAGCTGGGAAAACTGAGAGCCAGAGAGGGGAAAGGACTTGCTCAAGGCCACTAAGTCAGCTGGTAGAGAGCCGGGACTCATATCTCTTCATTTCCCATTCAGGGACTTTTCCTGTTGCCGGCCACTCCCAAGAAACACTCCTGGAATTTAGAGGAATCAGCAAACACCACAATATTTGGCAGCGACGCTAGAATCGTGACCATCTAGACATGAGAAGCATCATGCTGGCTCAGGCCCTTTGGACCCCAGTAATCACTCCAGGATGCTTTGGTTGAGAGTGGGGCTGGAGGTAGGGGGACACAGCTGTCCTCCCAGATGTCCAGGTAAACCAAAGTCACCTGCCTCCCACTGTCTAGGTGGCCTTGGGACATCTATTCCCCTCTCCAGGTCTCCATCTATCCATCTAAAAGTTCTCCTAACTCCCAGAGTCTGCAGAGCATCTCCTGCCCCTCTCCTGCCCCTCTCCTGGCACCTCGCCTGGGATGAATGTCAACCCCACATGTCACCTGATCCACAGTGATTCAGCCAAGTCCATCGAATTCTCGCCTTGGTCTTCCTTGTCCAAGGGCCAGGACCGCGGTTGAGATTTTTAGCTCAGAGGTCAGCAACTTATTTCTGTAAAGGGCTGGACAGTGAATACTTTAGGCTTTGCAGGCCATGTGGTCTCTGTCACAAATACTCAACTCTGCTGTTGTAGCTCCCCGGCAGCCATAGACAATATGTAAACGAATGGGCTTGGCTGTGTTCCAATAAAACTTTATTTACAAAAACAGGCAGTGGGCCAGATTTGGCTTGTGGGCCATAGTTTGTCAACTCTTATTCTAGATCATTCTAAGCTGGGTCCTACATCTCCTCTGGGACTAGATTAACCATCTTGTCCTGGTTTGTGTGGGACTCTACTAGCTTTAGCACCGAAAGTTCTGCATCCTGGAAAACCCTCTCAATTTCAGACGGATCAGGATGATTGGCTGTCCTCTCCAGGATCCAGAGGCTCCTGCTTTCTCCCATCTCTGCACTGCTCTGGCCATGACACTCAACTGTCTCCTCCATCAGGAGGAGGAGGAAGAGGAGAAAGACTAGGAGGAAGAAGGGCTACCATGTACTGTGGTTTCCGACGTGCACGGCACCATGCAAAGGACTGTGTCAACATAACCTCCTTCAATCCTCAGAACAACCCAGTGAGGTGTGGCTGGAGCTGCTCCCAGTATGGGGTGAAGGCTGGACTGGGGCCCAGTGTGATCTGCCTCCAGGCTCTCCTCTTCCTCCCCAGGCTGTAGGCGCCTTGAAGAGCGTGACACTTAGAAGATTCTGAGCAAATACTGATGCTGAATGAATGAATGTGTGAATGAATGAACGGATGGATAAATAAATACATGAGCAAATCTCCCAACACTCAGACACCTCCCACTTGTGTGACATGATTCATTCCCACCAACCCAGCATCCAGGTGAGTTAGGGAGGAAATGCCAAACGCACGCTATGACATCAGTTACGTCAAACATGCCTGCTGGCATGGGGGAGGCAATATGACATCGTGGTTAAAAACGTGGGTCTCTGACATCAGGTGAGCTGTGTGCAAATCCCAGGGAGTCCGCTTCTGGGCTGTGTCACCTGGGCTAGTCCATTCACCTCTCTGAGCCTCACAGATCATAAGAGAAGACTGTAACAGAAACTGCCCCATATGGTTGCCGTGAGTAACAGATGATAGCGAAAGCCCCTGGCATTGTGTATGCACTTGGTAAACACCCCATAAACATTATCTATTGTTATTATTACTGTTGATATTGGGAACAGGCAGAAAGCAAGGTAGGCATGGGATACGAACAGTGAGAAGTACAGGTGTTCATTGTGCAGCTCTGAATGAGTGCCAGGATCAAACAGGAGAAGAAAATAAAGATGACTTAGTAGTAACTGCGGCAGTGAGCTATGCCACAGTGGCGCATAACGAACAACCACAAACCCCCAGTGAGATATAATGAGAAGTGTTCACGTAGCTAACCTGTTTGGGACACCGAGCTCAGCCCTCCACCGAGGTCTGGGCTTCACATGTGTTCATGCTAGGGCCAGGCTGAGGGGCAGCGGCAACCTCAGGGATGCTCTTCCCCAGCCACAGTGGGAACACGCGCGAGGTCCCCTAGGGCTGTGGTCCCCACCCCCCAGGCCGCAGACTGGTACTGATCCGTGGCCTGTTAGAAACCAGGCCACACGGCAGATGAGTGGCGGGTGACCGAAGGAAGCTTCATCTGTGTTTACAGCCGCTCCCTATCACTGGCATGGCCGCATAAGCTCCGCCTGCTGTCCGACCCGCGGCAGCATTAGATTCTCACGGGAGCAGGAACCCTACTGTAACTGCGCATGCAGGGATCCAGGTTGCAGGTCCTAGAGAATCTAATGCCTGACGATCTGAGGTGGAGCTGAGGCGGTGATGCTAGTGTTGGGGAGCGGCTGCAAACACAGACTGCCATTAGCAGAGAGGTTTGACTGCACAATAAATGTGACTCACGCGAATCATCCTGGAACCATCCCCCTGACCCCAGATCCGTGGAAAAATTGTCTTCCATGAAACCGGTCCCTGGTGCCAAAAAGGTGGGGACTGCTGTCCTAAGGCTTAAACTTGGGATGGGCACACAGTCTCTTCTGCCTGGCTCTAATGGCCAAAGTGGGTCACGTGGCTGAACCCTGAGGGAGGGAGCAGGGACACGAGCCCTGTCTCCCCCTTGAATGAGAACGGCAAAGTGTCATGGCCAAGGGCATGGATACTGGGAGGAGGGAGGAACTGGGGCACCCACCTAGTGGATGCATCCATCCCAATGAGCAACACACCTTGGAAAGGAGCCTCACACTGGCCTGGCCTGGCCCTCCCCACCAGCGTCTCCCCTCCCCACCAGCGTCTCCCCTCCCCATCAGCTTCTCCCCTCCCCACCAGCG
>VBSM01003044.1:10872285-10888926 GCA_008086735.1 Cheirogaleus medius
CTCACCAGCTTCTCCTCTCCCCACCAACTTCTCTCCTCTCCACCAGCTTCTCCCTTCTCCACCAGCTTCTCTCTTCCCCACCGGCTTCTCCCTTCTCCACCAGCTTCTCTCTTCCCCACCAGCTTCTCCCCTCCAGGCCCTGCCCCATCAGCTCTTGGGCAGAATCTGGAAGGTCCCTGCACAGTAGCATTTGCAGTCCATGGGGACCACAGACCCACCCTAGTTCCCATCTTCCCAACATCTGGACGTGCTCCAGGGAGCCATTAATCTTGGGCAATTTCTTCCCTCACTTGATTTGTTTATTTAAGGAAAACAAGTTGCTCCTAATTAGAAACACTGCTGCCGAGATGTTCGGCACATCCTAGGCTGCCTATTTTCAGACCTTCTGCCTAAAATTATACCTGCACTTTTAACATCTGTGAGTTTGTTCAGCAACTGTCCTAAGTGGAGGCTCCTGGCGAGAGCGAGTGGGGCTGTCGCAGGGGGCCGGGGAGGCGGGGCAAGCGGGGATCCACAGGGCTTTGGAGCACGGCGAACAAAGGCACTTGGAAAAACGAACACGCAACATCCAGCATTGCTCGGAGCCGGCACCAATTGCTGAATCAACATTTAGAAGGTGCATAGTGCAAGCACAGCGCAGACCTGAAGAGCAGGGAGAAGGTGGTCTTAAAGGTTCAGAGATGGATTCTGTTTGGAAGCTCTCCAGTGTGTTCGCATCCACACATCCACACACACATTTACAACCACAGGGATGCTCGGAGACACCCTCAGAGATAGACGTGCGCAGGAGTACGCACAGACATGTGAGACATGGCATGAAAGCAAAAGTTACACCGCTGCACGGACAGGCAGACATGCTCAGAAATACACACGTGTGCACCCAGAGACATGCAAAAAGCTACAGTGCGACACCTCAAGTACACATACGCAGATGCTCACACACACAGAGACATGCACAAAAGTTACACTGCAACACACAGAAACACGTATTCACGGACACTTGCATGCACACAGAGACACACTCAAATGTACTCTGCAACCAATGCACCCAGATACCAACACTCAGAAACACAGAGATGCAATCAGGTGTGCAATATTACACAGAAGTACACGCACTCAGAAACACCTGTGTCTACATAGAGATGCACAAAAAGTTTACACTGCGGTACACATAGGCACATACCCACAGAAACACACATGTACACAGAGACACAATCAAATGTACACTCGAACATGCACAGATACACATGTTCAGCAATGCACACGTATACACAGAGACACTCATAGAAGTTACGCCACAACAAACAGGTGCACACACAGACACAGAGAGAGACAATCAAGTGTACGATGCTACACACATATGCACATAGAGACACACACAAAGGTACATTGAAAAACATGTGGGTGCAAAATGCCTGTAAGTGCATAGCACAAATTCACACTCACATCGCCGCAGGCACGTGTGTACACTCACAAATACGCAGGCATTCACGACCGCACGCATAGACATGTGCGGACACACATGTAGCTACTAAAACATGCACCTATAGCTAGTAAACCGGCAGATAGACACAGCTTCTCAAACACAGAGTATTCCGGCACAGACAGCTTACAGCACACATCCTAGGAATGTGCATAGCACACATCTGTGCAGGAATGAACATGCCTGGCCACAGACACACATTTGACTCACATACACACAACTGCTTAACACTCGCAAGTGCACGCACCTAGGCACACTTGCACCGACTCACACATTCTCCTGCAGGCACGCACACACACACACACACACTCATAAATCCACAGGCATCAAAGACATGCTCCCACGGACACTTTTCACACGTGTGCACACACGTACTCGTAAGGTTCTCATGTAAGCCATGCTCACGTGAGCATATGTGCACGAACCTGCATGGGAATGCACATGCATGCACACATTCACACACCTGTATCCACGCACATACCTCCTGCTCCCCCAGGAAAACAAACTGTTCATTTTCTCAGAGTCCTGAATGTCCAGCCCACAGACTAAGCTAGCACACAATGCAGTTGCTCCTGTCCCGTTCCCAACTGTATGGCCATTAACTTGCTCCAAGCCAGCCAGGACGAGGTCTGCCTTACCGACCAGTGGTTTCAGCATGAACCCGGGGCAATCCCCTAAGTCTCAGAACCGCCCAGAAAGAAATCAGACTGACCAGTCCACTGCACTCGCCCACAATCTCAGCATCCCTGCCACCCACACCCACACACAGTGCTGTAAGACACCTCTTTCCCCTGCGTGGCTGTTCCTGCCAGGAACAGCAGCCCTCAGGCTCTCGGCAGACTGGGTGCCTCACGTCCGGGCACAATGAACTTCTCTGCCCTGGGTCCCTGGACAGCTGCAAAACTGAAGCCACGGAGACAGCTTACCTCCGCCTCCTCCTGTCCTGGAGACACAGCAGCTGGGCGCATCCAGCCCTCCCAGACCTCCCTGGGCTCCCTGCTAAGAGCAGAGTGAGCTGCTCCCAGCAGTGCTTTTATGAGGAAGCAGGGGGGGGCGGAGACTGCAGTGTCAGGTGATGGAGAGAACAGGGGCCCTGTCCCCCACTCAAGGAGCACGCGGTGTCCAGTGGGACAGGGCCAGCCTCCCTGCGGAAAACGGCACCCGAATGCCCATGCATGAAACCCGAAAGCAGAAAGCCTTGGTGCTGCCAACGTTGAGCTGCACACTTTGCTAAACTCTGCACTAAGCACCTCCATACACTCTCCGTTAGTCCTCCCACCAGCCCTCTGAAGTAGGAGCTCTGGGCTCCCTGTTTCACAGTGCAGAAACCAAGGCGTAGAGAGGGAAGTGACTGATCAAACTCAGATCTCATCTGAATCTTAGGTCTCTTAAATTCTAAATTACATCGCCTCCTGGGATCTCGAAAATCTCATTAGCGACAATCACTCAGGGTCATAAAGTGTCTGAACTGGGACCTCTGAGGGTACGTGAAACTTATTCGTTTTAGAGAAGCAGCAACTGGAGCCCAGTGAGGTCTACTGATTGGCCCAAAGTCACACAGCAAATAAGGACAGATATGGAGCTCAACCTCCTGACCCCGAGATGGGGCTTTCCCCAGAACATCAAGCACTGGATTCTGACGACCTAGGGAAGCAGCTGCTAGCCTGGCCTGGGATCAGAGTCCCAAGCAGGGGCAGGAGGTCCTTGGAATTCTACTCATACCCCAAGACCTGTCTAAGAACCATACACCGATGCTACTCCCCAGAGCCAGATATCAGCCTAAGTAGGCAGCACGATGTCATCTAAGGGGCTGTGACCACGGGGGTGGCTCCAAAACAATCCTCAGAGACCAAGGGACCTCCTTGGAGCATGTTTTTTCACGGGTACGAAAAATAATCTGGCCAAACTCATGAGCTATGTGTGGGGCTCGGCAGAGCCTCTGGGGGCCTGGAATGTGGGAGGACCACCCACACCCCCAGAGCTGGGGACGAGGAAGCCAGGAGTCCCTATCCACTTGTCCCTTTCAGGCCCTTTTCTGCAAAAAGTTTGTACCTCCCCAGGCTCCTATTGCAATAGTCTCATTGAACAGCCCAGGAAACTCCCCAGTTTTTTTGCTCACCTAAGAAGCAGCCCCTTTGGAGATGCAAAAAATGGGAAGTGACCTCCACCCCTCCTCGAGGCTCTACCAAGGAGGCGAGTTGGCTCTTAGGAAGACACTCGGGGCTGCCGGAAGGGCTTGGATGGAGGTGATCTGGCTGTGAGTGGGACCCCAGTCTCTAGTGCTCTCTCTCCTTGCACACACGCACCCCAGAATGGGCATGAGCAAGTCTGCAAAGCACCCTACACAAAGCCCCGGCTGCTGGCTCAGAAGACAGGCAGCCCCGATCACCCAAATATCACCTGCCACAAGCAGCTGGTGAGGCCAACTTGGAAATATGACTAGCTCGCTCTCCCTTGGAACTCCGAACTGGCCACCAAGAGGGGTGATTCATGAATCAAATTAAAAGGGCCCACTGCCCTGGCCCTGGCCCATCCAAGCCCGAGAAGCCCTGGAGTGCGTGCCTTTAGGGAGCACAGCAATGTCCCCAGGAAGGACGCCTGGGTGAGCCAGAATGTCGCACCCCCGTGCCACAGTGAAAGTTTGTCATCTACCCAGAGCTGGGCTGTCACCACTCTGGGTTCTTCACGCGCACGGCTCTGGGCGCTGGGCCCCCAGCCTGCGGGGACGCGGCTGGGACTGGAAGCCCAGATCTGGGAGCAGGAGACGATTCGCAGCAGCTCGGCGCCCGCTCCCTCTTGGAGCCCTCTTACCGGTCCCGGCCTGTCGGTCCTCACCTGGGGGGTCTCAGCCACTTGCAAACTCTGCCAGCGGAGCTCGGCGGGCACCTGGGGTCCCTCGCTGCGACTCCCGCGTCCCGCTCGGCGCCGGCTCTGTGGGCGCCTTCCCAGCTGCCGCAGTGGCTTCAAGGAGAGCGGAGCCCGGGTCTCCTGCCTCGCCGCCCAGGCTCCTCCGGCCGGGCCCGGGGCTCTCTCTGCGGGTCTGGCGCCAGGGGCATCCCCCGCGCCTCCAGCGGGACAGCGGGAGAGTGTGCGCGCTGGATTGCAGCAGCGGCGACAGCGGTGGCCGCGGACGAGGAGGCGCTGGCGACGCCAGCCGGCGAACCGGGGAGGCGGGCGGAGCGAGAGCAAGCGAAAGCCCGGCTCGGGCGGGCCGGCGGGCGGGCGGCACTGCGGGAGCCCGGAGCCGCGGCGAGGCCCCGCGCGCACACCCGCCGAGCGATGCCCGGCCCCGTGCGCGCTGGGCGCCGGCTGGGCGCGGGGCTCCGGCCGCCTCGCCTGTCGCCCGCTGCTGCCTCGCTGCTGCTGCTGCCTCCGTGGCCGCCTCGGTCTCTCCCCGGGACTTCACGTCTCCAGCCCGAGCTCCCCGCGCCGCCGCCGCCGCCAGCAGAGCGCCCCAGCCCGGCGCGCTCCTCGCGCGGAGCCACAGCACTGCCTACCGCTTAACTCCTTGCATGCCACCCGGCCCTCCCGCAGCCGCCCGGGGCGCTGGGCAGAAAGCGCTGCCAGCCCGGCGGAGGAGATCGGGCAGCGGCCTCAGCCTCCCAGCCTCAGTTTCCGGGTCTGTAAAATGGGCTCAAGACCCAAGTCATATAGGGTTGCTGGAAGAATGAACTGAGCCGATTAGGCAAAGTGCCAGGCCGCCTGGCATCCAGCATGCACTCAATAAATGGCAGAGCGTTTGCTGCTGCTGCAGCTGCTGTTGTTCGGAGGCTTATTAGCAAGGTGCCGCGTAAATAGTAAATGCCCAGTAAACGGCAGTGTTGTTTCTTGGTGTTTAGTTTGGTGTTTTAACAAGCGGTAGACTTTAGCTGTGTGACCTCTGGGTAATCACTTCCCCTCTCTGAGCCTGTTGCTTTCCAAGCTCTGAGACCTTGGGCAAGTCACAGCACCCCTCTGAACCTCTGTATCTTCATCTATAACGTGGGGACAATAATGTCAACCTTCAAAGGCTTCCCAGCCAATCCCTGGGACCCGACAAGAGCTGGGCATCTTCTCTTTCCTGATGTGGTTGGTGGCTACACAGGTATTTCTGCTAAAGTCAGTGAACTCTACATTTACATACCAAGTGCTTTCCTGTACCCGTATTAAATCTTAACTTCTGAACAATCTGGTTTTGTGAGTGACAATTCTCGAGCAAAAGCATGGGCTGAGCTACTTTCTGGCTGGGTGATCATGATCAAGTTATTTTCTCTCAGTGAGTCTCAGTTTCTTCATCCATAAAATGGGAACAATGATCAGACCTACTTGATAGGTGATGTACGGATTAAAGGGTTTCAAGTGAAATGACACATATAAAACTTGAGGCCTGATCTCAACCAATACAGGCTGGTGTTGATCACACGGACTACGGTATTGTATACGTCCCATTGCAAAAGGGTGTGTCAGAAATAACTGAAAGAACCGAGTTTGAAACTCTGCAAGAGTTGGCAGGTAACATACAGAATGCCCAGTTAAAGTTTTAGAATAAGCATGAAATTTTACACAGGACCTACTTATACTGTTTTTTTTCCCCCATTGTTTACCTGGAATTCAAATATAATTGGGTGTCCTGTAGTTTTATTTGCTAAATCTTGCAATCCTAACCCTGCTGTTATCAGCTGTGTGCCCTGAGGTAAATTGCTCAACCTCTCTGGCCTTGGTTGCCTAACCTATAAAATGGGAATAAAAGTCCTTTCCGGTGCTGACAAGAGAAAGAAACCGACGAGAGTAGTCGGAGGCTCCCAGCACCTGTTAAGCACTCCATGTTTGTTCCTTTTACTTCCTGTCATCTCCTTCCCTCCTGTTCTGTTTTTCTTCCTTTTCTTTGCATAAGTCTTGATGTTGCCAGATCTCTCCCTGAGATTTCTTAGTCTCTTGCTGGCCTTCAAAACTTGGAGATCAGGATTAGCTATAAAAAGTAAGTGGTAGAGTTGTAGGATTTTTGTGTAAAACACACGCAGCCAATTTTGGTAAGAAGGAATGAAGTCTATTTCTTCTAGATCCAAACATCGAACAAACTGTAATTTTTTTTTTCTCTATTTTTTGCCTTCGCTCCACTGTGCGTTTATACCTGCCATCATCTGTGTTTCTAGTTTCTGAGAAGAGCCTCATCCTCCCTCCATGCCTTCCATTTGAGCTCAGAATTTTATTTTTTCTGGCTCAAGTCTGTTGCAGGACTCATGCGGGAGGGAGAAGAAACAAAGTGATCTTTGAAATAAATTATAAAGATCAAAACAGGGTGATGTAAGAGAGTTTCCAGGGCCCAGGCTCAGGTAACACCTCCTCCAAACTATGTTCACAAAACGAGTCACTAACCCATACATCACTGTCATTGGAACCACAGAGCCTAAAAATAGGATTTGCTCTAATTTCCCGAGTAGCTGAAGCAAATGGAGAGAATGTGTGAGTAGTGAGAAGGCCGTGTCAGGCGGTAAGTAACTTCCCGTTGATGGTACTGTTCGGAAGTGGAAAGGAGGGGCCTCGCCTTCAGAAATGTCAGGCTTACCCTGCAGAGCTCAGAGAAGGACTTTGGAGTCAGCCAGACCTGGGATGGAGCCTCAGCCCCGCCACTTCCTAGCTGGGTGGCCTTGGGTAAATTAACTAACCTCTCTGGGCCTTATCATTTAAAAAAAAAATGGAGATAATAGTAGTTCCAACCTTAGGAGGATTTTGTGCAGATTAAGTGATAGGCATAGAAAGACTGTTTGCCACAGTGCCAGCTATTCATGTATCATGCACGTGAGCCATGACCTGCTATTGTAGTGATTCCCGACGGGCAGGATTCACGCAAGGCAAAGTGAGGATGTCAGGCATTCAGGGCACTGGAGAGAGCCTCAACCCCGGAATTCAAGCAAGTCTTTTTAGGCACTAAACAGCTGACTCACACATCACTGCTAACGTGCAAAAGAGAGAATAAGGTTGAGGAGAGTGAATTGCAATGGGTTAGACTTTGTTCTAGGAGCAGATATGCAGTGGATGAAGACTTTTCATTCAAGGAGCTTGGGCACATGGCCCAAGGTGGGATGGGCACTCCCTCCACAGCCCTGTGTTTCTTCTTCGTCCATGGAATCTCTCTCTGTGCCCTAGTCCCTCCATTCAAGGCTCCCGGAATCCATCCTCCTCTCCCATCTTACAGATGATGATGCTTGGTCTCCCAAGCAAACTCCTGGAGATGAAGAGCTGTGTCTCGTAACCACTTCTCTGACCCTAGCACCTACTACGGGTCTTGGCACATAGTAGATGACCAGGGAAAAAATGGATGAATGAATAAAACTGCCCTGTCTTATCACAGATATATACAGATTAAAAGGAAACCTGGTGTTTTCGTCTGTTTGGGCTGCTATAACAAAATACAGTAAACTAGGTGGCTTATAGGATGGTGAGAAGGAATGAAGTTTATTTCTTCTAGATCCAACCATTGATCAAACTCTAATTTTTTTCTGAGGGCTTTTGCTCCACTCTGTGCTTATACCTACCATCCTTTGTGTTTCTAGTTTTCGAAAGGGGTCTCATCCTGTCTTCATGCCTTCTATTTGAGCTCAGATTTTTATTTTTTCTGGCTAGTCTGTTGCAGGACTCACGGAGGAGGGAGAAGAGACAAAGTGATGTTTGAAATAAATCATAAAGATCAAAACAGGGTGATCTAAGAGAGTTTCCGAGCACAAGATCAGAACTTCATTTCTCACAATTCTGGAGGCTGGGAAGTTCAAGATCAAGGCACTGGCAGATTCAGTGTCTGGTGAGGGTTTTCTGGTTCATTGAAATCACCTTCTCACTGTGCCCTCCCATGGTGGAAGGGGCTAGCTAGCTCTTTGGAGTCTCTTTTATAAGAGAACTAATCTTAACCATGAGGGCTCCACCCGCATAACCTAATCGCTTCCCAAAGCCCCTATCTTTGAATATCACTGTCTTGGGGGTTAGGATTTCAACATATACATTTTGAAAGGACACAAATCTGGAAACAAATCTGGCATGATCAGGAGAGTTCAGCCATCAAAATTTCAGTACACAAACGTAGAAGAATGTATGTTGCAGCACTTTTTAATGGTAAAAAACTGGAAAGAATCTAAATGCCCATGAACAAGAGAATGGATGAATCAATTCCAGTATATTCTTAAAGGAATATACAAGCGGCAGTGAAAATTAATGAACTAGAACTCTATGCATCATCATGGATACATCTCAAAAATTACAGTGTTGAGTGTGGGTGGGGAGGGACTAGTTGCCATAAGACTCATACAGGATTTTACCAGCTAACAACATTCACAAACATGAAAAGCAATTCAGTATATTTTTATGAGTACATGCATATGAGTACATGCATAAAACCATGGAAACACGCATGGGAATGATGAACACCAAATTCAGGAGAACTTCCCACGGCTGGCGAAGCTAAAAGTAGGGTGGGGACGTTTCGAAAGAACTGTAAGTGTGTTTTTAGTTTTCTATTTCTGAAACAGTTTGGTGGATACATAGATGTTCATAATATTTTCTCTGAACTTTTCTGTATGCCTGAAATATTCCGTTAAAGAAGAAAGGAGACCACAGTTACGCGTGAAGGGCTCATTCCTACTCCTGTTCTGGTATTTGTTGGCTGTGCGCCTTGAGGGAGGGATTTACCTCTCTGAGCTTCAGTTTCCCCAACGTTATAATTCCTCCAACATTACATCTTTGAAGAATTGAATGAGACAATGTGTAGAAATTATTTGAAGCAATGTAAGCATTCAATCAGCTATTATCATAATAATTTATTATCAACAGCACGTTAACCTCAAATTATTTGGGAAGTGGAAACATCTGATAAGATGGTTTGTTCCGGCAAGTGTTAACAGCTCTTGTAACAGCTCTATGTTGGCAAGTGTTAACAGCTCTTGTAACAGCTCTTGACCAGGGAAATAACCAAGCAACGTGGAGAGTGGAGAACACCCTTTATTCCGTCAGCACACACTGCTGATTTCTGATCTTCTGACCACCCTTCCCCCCTCCAGCTTTTATACCTTTGGTAGGACTCAAAAAGCATCCAATCAGCAACAAGCTTTAACATCCAATCAGGAACAAGCTTTAACATCCAATCAGCAATAGTGGGATTCAAAAAGTACCCAATCAGGATCGTGCAAGCAGCGGCCGTGGAGGGGCCTGGAGCGCTGCAGCAGGTCAGGGAGCAGAAGCAGTAGGGAGGCGGCCAGCGGCCTTTCCCTGTCGGGTTCGTGTCTAATCTTTCTTGGCAGGTGAAACCCCTGAGTCTAAAGAGGTTGAGTATGTTGTCCAAGGTCATGTGAGATGCTCTGCGTGTGTGGAAGAGGGTAAGCCTCCATTTCACTGCTTTTTCCCATAAAACCTGCAGAAACCCCCACTTCGTTCCAGGGGACTGATAACAGTCATATGGGGGACCTGCTAGCGCTGGGCACAGGCCCCGGAGGCAGGGACACGTGCAACTTCAGGAGTCCTGATGTGGCTCCACCCCCTCCTTTCCCAACCCAGAAGCATATTTATATCATCGGGGAAACTATTAAGGATGATAATGTTACAAGGTCAGCCTTTTCTACTTTATTTTTCCACATAATCAAACATTTGATACCTGACACAGACAAGCAGATGTTTTCACAAAAATACACATACGAAAAGGCACAATTTATGACAGCCCAAAGCTGGAGACAGGCCAATGTCTATCAGTGGAAGAACGGGTGAATGGTGTCGTGAGCATTCGGTTCGGTGGAATACTATACAGCAGGGACAATGAATGACCTGTGGCTACCATGACCGCACTCGGATGAATGTCACAAACAGAATGTTAAACAAAAGAAGTCAGACCCCATGGGAGTACATGCAGTCTGCTGCCATTTCTACAAAATTCAAAAGTTGCAAAACTAACCAAGCTTCTGGAGGGCAGAAGGGTGGTTAAGAGGGGTGAGAGGTTGTTACTAGAAGGGGGGTGGGGGGATAGGGAGGTTTCTGGGGCTCATAATGTTCCTTTTGTTGATTGTGCTGGTTACAGATGTGTTCTTTGTGCAAAAGCTTCAAGCTGTACACTTATTACTTGTAAACTTATATACAAATGTTAGACTTCAGTTAACGATGTTTTTTAAATGTAAAAATTTGCCAATTTCAGTATTTTAATTTTTATTAGTTACCAGTTCCTAAGCACCATCCTGGACTGAACCACATAAAAAAGAGGGTAAATGTAGGACTCTAAATTAGCATCCCCTCCTAACCCTTGACCTTGAACATACCGGCTGAAACAAGCTTTCATTTCAGGCTCACTGAAAAGGGGATTGTCTACACAGAACCAGGCCAGGTGGAGACAAGGCCATTACTCAGGACACCTGATCCAGAGAGACAGGCAAACCACCAAAATTATCTGATTTGGCAGATTCCCGGGATCAAATGACCCAGATAATTGTCCAACTGCCATGGTGACACCACACACTGTAGCCAAAATATCTGCTAGGTGGACCCTTTCTCTGGGGCCAC
The DNA here is from genome assembly GCA_008086735.1 of Cheirogaleus medius. Lineage (NCBI taxonomy): Eukaryota > Metazoa > Chordata > Mammalia > Primates > Cheirogaleidae > Cheirogaleus > Cheirogaleus medius. Next base: position 10,883,279 of record VBSM01003044.1, read on the forward strand.
ATTTGTGGGCAAAGAGAACAGAGGCCTGCACCTCTCCTGGGTCCAACTTCTGCAAGAGGAGCCGTGGGAGCTCTTTGAGAGTCTGCAGAGGACACAGAAAAGTAAGGCAGCCCTGGACCCCCCGAGGGGCTCCAGGCAGCCCCCCGCCTCCTGCCATCCTGCCCTGCAGCTCCCCCCATGCCCTCGCAAGGAGACCCACAGCTCCGAGCCACTGAGCACGCATCATTGCATTCAATCCTCATTTAATCCAACAGTCTCAGGAGAGAGGTAATAGCATTATTCTCGTTTTGCAAGGGAGGAAACTGAGGCTGCAATGAATCGCCCAAGAGTGAACACTAGAAAGAAGTGGAATCGCTTATCAAATCCTTTGCTTTTGAGCCGATTCGCTCCCCAGCCTCACCCTGTCCCAGCCTCCCTTTCCCCCCGGCGCGTTGCTACCCATCTCTTACCCCAGCCACTCAGGCGTCAGGCCTCCAGGTGAGCCTCACATCTGCAGGAGGCTCAATCCATTCAGTCCCCCGTGAAGCAGAAGTGTGCACGATTTATTGGAGGACAACTATATGGAAGTTAAAGAGAGAGAGAGAGAGAGAGCGCACACTTGGGATTAAGCAGTGAGAGCCTCCGGACGGCGACACAGGTCTGACACCTGAGGAGGGAGAGGAGGAAGGAAGGCCATGCAGAAGGAGCTCCAGACTGCAGCATGGCCCAAGAAAGTCTTGGCCAGTCCAACACCAGCCCAGGGCAAAGATCACCCATCCGTGGATTCCCAGGTTAGGTGGGTTTGTAAGGGAGAATTTTTCCACTCCCTTCCTAATAATAGCATAACTGCAAAATAGCATGACTAAGCAACTATAGAGTAACACTTGACTATTGTGCAGACTTTGCAACCATTTGTTTCTGTACCATATGGGGTAGCTTAGACCCCATTTTGCTCAGAATTTGGAGGCAAGACCCCTCTGAGCCCGCCAGCATAATAAAAGTCTGTTTTGCAGTAACTCTTGTATGGCTCTCGGTTTGTTTCCCGGTCCAGTTTGCTGTAACAGGATAGCACAGACTGCTAATCTTCAATGGCCCATGGGATCAGTCAGCATGTTTTATAGAAGGCAAAATGAGCATTAGTTTATCAGTAAGCTGGTTATGGAGGGAGAGACGGGAGCAAAGTGTCTCTCAGGAGCATCCATCGTAATTATTTACTGCAAGCCTGTCTTTGCCTCTGGACTATAAACTCCACAAGGGCAGGAATCATCCTGCCCAGACAGCAAGCCTGGCATGCAGTGGACACTCAATTAATATCCATCGGCTAACAGACTCTTCTGACCAGTTCCTCCATGTTTGTTGATTGCCTCATGTGTCCTGAAGATGTCCCGCGCAGTGTGTTGTAATGACGGGATGAAGGATTAGATGTTAGATCTGCGTTTGAGTCTTCGTGTGTGACCTTAGGCAAGTCATCTCTCTGAGCTTCAGTTTACTCATTTGTGGAATGGGGACAATAATATCTATCCATGGAGTTGTTTTGAAGATTAAGTGCAATACTGTTATATAAGTATTTTTATCATCATTATCACAACGAACAGACTTATTATGTATACATGGTTACTTTTCGTGTTTGTGATTATTCCAACAAACCATAGGGTCTCAAAGACATGGATATCGTCTTAAAATGTATTATTGCTTCCATGAAAAAATCATATTCAACATACCCTGACCCCCTTTTATTGAGAGGAACAACGCCAAGAGAGACTGTCCCTCACTGTCATTTGTTGCGTGTTCAGCCTGCCCTGGAAGGCGGGACCCCATCTTATTTGTCTGTGTACTGGAGTGCTTAGCGATGGGCTTATACGTTGCAGAGACTCAATAAGTACAGATTTCCCGACCCCAAACTGTAGCCACAGCCACGTGGCCATGTGCCACGTGCACTCGTTGATTTAATCCTCACAACAGCCCTCCTGTGGGCAATACTGTTTCCACCCTGCAAAACAAACTGAGACCCATGGGGTGAAGCAACTTTCCTAAACTCGCAGAATGTGCAGGCTCCCGGCCCGGGTGGTCCTGGCTCCACCCTGGGGATTTTCCACTGGGACGCTGGGCTGTCAGGGCTGGCAGAAAGGTCAATCCCAGATGCAGCCTAAAACACAGAACGAGGCCCTCATTCTCTCAGGAGACTCCAGGCTGGCCTCCAGAGAAATGCTCTTGGAAAGCAGCCTTTTCTGGCACATTCCAATTTAGACACATGAGTCTCCTGGGATGAGAGAGAAAAGCCATGGGTCACGGGCTGGAAGATTTTTACCTTGGAGTTCAGAGACGTCAGCCTGACCTGGTTACAGAGCTGCTCCAAGAAGCTCCAGTCTTTTGAATGTCATTTATCCCCTATGTCTTCAGTGTTCAACGATTTTCCAGCAAACACACTCAGGAGACACAGACCATTAACAACAACAGCAACATGTACTGAGCTCTTGCTCTGTGTAGGTCGGGGGTCCCAAGGTCTGGGGCCATCCCATCCACTTTGGCCTTGCAGCCTCACAATTGCCGTGCAAGGCGTGAGTTCCCCAGATGGGAAAATGGAGGCTCCGGGAAGTTAGGTCACCTGCCCGGTGTCACAGTGCTGGGAAGCAGTGCAATTGAGACCTGGACCCAGCCTAGCCAAGGGCTGAGTGTGAGACAAGCCAACACCCAGGCAACCAGAATGGAGCTTGGTGTTCCTCTGCCCACCCCTAAAGCAGGAGTCCCTTAAAGACATATGGCCACGTTGTGGTCCTTGGCACCCTGCCTCCCCTCAACATCTTGTCCACCCCCCAAACCCAGCCACAGCAATCCCCTAAAGCACACAGAGCTCTGGCTGCACCACGCCCCTGCTAAAGACCTCCAAGTGGTTTCCCAGCTTCCACAGCTAAGAGCCCAAACCCCTCCACTCTGTGCCCAAAGCCTTTTGAAGTCTGGCCTCAAGTTCACTTCCTGTTCTATTTCCACTGCTCCCCTCCATACACTCCTCCCACCTCTGCCCTACTCCGTCACCCTCTTCCCTTTGCATATGCCGTTTCTCCTCCCTGGAATGCTCTTTCCTTCCTTCCATTTCTCCATCCAACAAACTCCGGCTCAGCCTTCTCTTTCACTGGTTGCCTTCCTTTGGGATGCCTTGGTTTCCAGAATCCCATGGCCTTGCTAACGTAGCAGGGCCAAGGAGCACGGAGGGAAAGCAGTTTGGCCAGTGGAATTTTACTGTCCTCATTATGCCTTTTGACACACTCAAAGGAGGCAATTTCATATCCACGGTCTAGTTCAAAGAGACACATCGCAACAACCATTTACACAAGCTGGAATCCCTTCCCCGTCCACACGCACACACATTTATTGTTTTATTTGCCCAGAAGGGCATAGTCCATCTATTCAGGAGCTGATCTTCTCCACGCCAACATTGTGTGTCTGGAGGAAGCAACCCCTGATAGTAGAGGGGTTGCCCTTGAGCCTAGCTGGGCCAGTCTTAGAACCCCATTGCTCCAGCCACAGTGATTGGTCCAGGATTTGGCACGTGACCCAAGCCTGGCCAATCAGAAACCTTCCCTGGGATTTTTCTAATTGGTCTGGGTGGGTGTTTTGCAAGCCCCCAATTAAGCTGGGGCTCCATTACCAGAGTGGCTAGCAATCCTGCCCTAATGGGAAATGTAAGGGAGCTAGACAGTGTGCCTTTCATGGGATACTTCTTTTACCTGACAGATGTCCTAATGCCTAGTCGTCTGACCTGTGGCAGGGGCTCCGTCCTATGGGAATCTTGTTTATACTGGCAGATGCTCTTGTAGCTCTTATCTGACTCATGTCAAGTTTATCCCTGACTGACCACCACTCATACTCGGAGTCTGACCTTGTGTTCTCCCCAGGGTCCCTGGGAAAACCTGGCCTGGGGCAGCCCCTGGTTCTTCAGATGGAAGGCACAAATTCACTACACCACCATGATAGGAAATATGTTTAAATTTTTTTACTTACAGATCCAGGGCAAGGAGGGTGAATGAGTTGGGGGGGGTAGTCCTCCTTCCCCGGGTCACTCGTGGCAGGAATGAGGAGTCAGGCAGTGAAAGACACAAGTGTGTGGCAGTACTTACGTACAGTATGTATGAGGGAGTAGGGCGGAGGTCACTTTAAGTTTGCAGGCAAATGTCTGAATGGTCCCTTCAAAGGCCTTGACGGGAAAGTAGGGAGTCCAGTCTGCTAGGCAGGAGAGATGACTCAAAGTTCTTATCTCTGGCCACCGGCTTGAGCCATCTGGGTGTGGAGTGGCACGGAACTGTAGCAAGGGTGACTGAGCCCTGCTTCTTGTATGAGAAAGTTCAACTTGTGTTCAAAACAGATGCTGAGGCTACAAAAACTTGTCAGCATTCACTACAATGGGAAACAACTCTATTTCAAGTGGTCATGAGGCTCTAAGTTTGGAGGTCCAGGGCGAGTTGTCTCCACTGGTAATGAACCAGCATGCAGAAAAAAGACGAGATAAAGAATATATTGGTGAATTAGCTCCTAGATCCAGCCCTCCCTAAGACCTCCCTGACCTTTCTACAGTCGGGTCAAAAGAACCAATTGGTAGATCTTTGGTAGGTTCAAGTTCAAGGTGGGTTTTGGTGACTAACAACCACGAGGTTCAGACAAACATGGTTTAAAACTCTTTCTCCAATTATAGTATATCACAATGTCGTCAATAAATATTTATTACGGGCCCATTGTAGACCAGGCACTCTGCTAAGTGATGAGACTCTAGAGTGAGATAAAAACACGGTCCCTGGCATACAGAGCTATGTAGCCCAACGTGGTAGCCACTAGCCACATGTGGCTATTTAAATTTAAAACAATTAAAATTAAGTTAAATTAAAAATTCAGAGCAAGAAAACAAATAACCTGATTGAAAAAAAAACGGGCAAAGGACATGAACAGAGATTGCTCAAAAGAAGACACACAAATGGCCAGCAGGTATACTAAAGGGAGTTCAACATCACTAATCACCAGGGAAATGCAAATCCAAACCACAATGGGCTACCACTTCACACCTGTTAAATTGCCCATTATCAAAAAGATAAGAGATAACAAGTGTTGATGAGGAGGTGGAGGAAGGGAACCCTTATACACTATTGGTAGGAATGTAAATTGGCATGGCTGTTACCGAAAACAGTAAGGAGGTTCCTCAAAACATTAAAAATAGGACTACTGTGTGATCCAGCAATCCCACTTTTGATTATATATCCAAAGACAATGAAATCATTACGTGGAGGCGATGTCTCCACTCCCACATTCATTACGGCACTATTCACAATAGCCAAGATACAGAATCAACCTAAGTGTCCATCAATAGAAGAATAGATAAAGAAAATATCACACACACACACACACACACACACACACGCAGAGGACTATTATTCAGCCTTTAGAAAGAAGAAATCCTGTCATTTGGGACAACACAGATGAACCTGGAGGACATTAAGGACAAACATTGAATGATCTCACTTACATGTGGAGTCTGGAAAAGTCCAACTCTGAAGCAGACCGTAGAATGGTGGTCACCAGGGGCTCAGGGGTGGGGGGCAAAGGAGGGAGACGTCAGTCAAAGGGTACAGAGTTTCAGTTACACAGGATGAATGAGTTCTGGAGATCTAATACACAGCATGGTT